>CM075173.1:105891172-105893672 GCA_037576465.1 Parascaris univalens | reverse complement strand
AAGAAGTCTTCCGGACTTGTTTATCCGATGACTATTTAATAGGCTAGAGTCTCGCTCGTTATCGGAATAAACCAGACAAATCACTCCACCAACTAAGAACGGCCATGCACCACCAACCACCGAATCAAGAAAGAGCTCTCAATCTGTCAATCCTTACGGTGTCCGGGCCAGGTGAGTTTTCCCGTGTTGAGTCAAATTAAGCCGCAGGCTCCACTCCTGGTGGTGCCCTTCCGTCAATTTCTTTAAGTTTCAGCTTTGCAACCATACTTCCCCCGGAACCGAAAGACTTTCGTTTCCGGGAAGCTACCCGTCAAGGCATATTTACCGCCGACGGAACGCTAGTTGGTATCGTTTACGGTCAGAACTAGGGCGGTATCTGATCGCCTTCGAACCTCTGACTTTCGTTCTTGATTAATGAAGACATTCTTGGCAAATGCTTTCGCAGTCGGACGTCTCGCTACGGTCCAAGAATTTCACCTCTCACGCAGCGATACGAATGCCCCCGTCCGTCCCTCTTAACCATTATCTCAGATCAGAAAACCAACAAAATAGAACCGAGATCCTATTCTATTATTCCATGCACGAGTATTCAGACATAAGCCCGCGTTAAGCACTCTAATTTTTTCAAAGTAAACTCGCTAGCCACCCTACGCGACCGATGAAGGCAACGTAGGGAAAACCAGCAGAACTAGCCCAGGAGCCCAGTTCTCGCCCAGTGGGCGGACCAGATCCTGAGGCGCAGATCCAACTACGAGCTTTTTAACCGCAGCAATGACGATATACACTTTGAGAGCTGGAATTACCGCGGCTGCTGGCACCAGACTTGCCCTCTCATAGTTCCTCGTTAACGGGTTTAAATTGTACCCATTCCGATAACCGGCCTCATAGAGAACGGTCTCGTTATTTTTCGTCACTACCTCCTCATGCCGAGAGTGGGTAATTTGCGCGCCTGCTGCCTTCCTTGGATGTGGTAGCCATTTCTCAGGCTCCCTCTCCGGAGTCGAACCCTTATTCTCCGTTACCCGTTACAACCATGGTAGGCACATAAACTACCATCGACAGTTGATAAGGCAGACACTTGATAGACACGTCGCCGGTTCGAGACCATGCGATCAGCTATAGTTATTCAGAGTCACCAATTAACGGGCCGAAACCCGATTGGTTTTAATCTAATAGATGCGCTCGTCAGAAAATCGGAGCTTTGGTGCATGTATTAGCTCTAGAATTACCACAGTTATCCACGTAGGATATCAAGATCAAGTATATAATAGCTGTTGTAATGAGCCGTTCGCGGTTTCACCTTTATAGGCCATTTGAACTTAGACATGCATGGCTTAGCCTTTGAGATAAGCATATAACCGCCGACAGAATCAATCGGGGAGATGCACATTAATAACGGCGCATCTTCTACGCTCGGCTTATACGAACTTGTGCAACAATTAAAACGCGCTTTAGCGAAATTTTTGCGCGTTCATCTCGTTTTCTTAGCGAGAATTCCCGTACGATATGCAGCCACTGCATTCGTTTAGCGGTAATTCATCGCACGTTCGAAAACAACGCCTTTTCACCGTCATTTCTCTCTCCACTATCTCTTCAATAAGCGAGAAATCGCCGTCCACTTCTCAACAACAAAACGCTTCAGCGGCCATAAACGCCTCGCCGCTCATTTTTGCGCTTTCAACACCTCGTCTCTACTCGGTGAGCGCACGCATAATCCATCGGGCGTTTAGACCTCGCCACCACTCTGCTTCGTTCAACGCCTCGAAAGCAAACGGTTACACTGCTCTAGCAATAACGATCAACGTTTAGTGCTCGGAGCTGATCAAAAAATAATAATAATAAAATTCATCTCATTGGAGATGCATACTTCAATTATTCTATGAAACAAATCGTCCAATCAAAGGATGAGTCTCAACAGATCGCAGTATGGAGGCTGCTCTACTGGATACAACACCTTGACCAGTAATCAAGTCGTCTGCAAGTGATTTTGCGCCCCGACATTGTACCGTGTAGTCCGGCTTTGGCAACCGCACGACCTTTCAATCGCTCGGTAAGGCCATATAATGGGGCATTAGCTGTAACTTCAATAGTCACATAGAAGTGCCTCCCGACACCGGGGAGCAAATTTATCGTTGCCTTCACTAGGCGGGATTCTGACTTAGAGGCGTTCAGTCATAATCCCTCAGATGGTAGCTTCGCACCATTGGCCGATCGGCCAAGCACATGAACCAAATGTCTGAACCTGCGGTTCCTCTCGTACTAAGCAGGATTACTATCGCAACAACGAGTCACAGTAGGGTAAAACTAACCTGTCTCACGACGGTCTAAACCCAGCTCACGTTCCCTATTGGTGGGTGAACAATCCAACGCTTGGCGAATTCTGCTTCGCAATGATAGGAAGAGCCGACATCGAAGGATCAAAAAGCAACGTCGCTATGGACGCTTGGCTGCCACAAGCCAGTTATCCCTGTGGTAACTTTTCTGACACCTCTTGCTAGAG
>CM075173.1:105881172-105888672 GCA_037576465.1 Parascaris univalens | reverse complement strand
TACGATCACAAAACTCTCAGCGCATACCAGCCGCAAATACACCGATCAATTACCGAATAGTTATCGATAACGTTGCTCTCATCGAGAATGCAAACGCTATTGAGCCATTAAGCCGATCGGATGAATGCAGCCGAGTTCCGTTAACTCTATCCGTTTCAATCTCAACGGTTTCACGCCCTCTTGAACTCTCTCTTCAAAGTTCTTTGCAACTTTCCCTCACGGTACTTGTTTGCTATCGGTTTCGTGGCCATATTTAGCCTTAGATGAGATCTACCACCAACTTTGGGCTGCGATCCCAGGCAACCCGACTCCAAGGAGCGATCAACCATTCGCTTCGCCACCCGTACAGGTCTAGCACCTTCTTTGGACTATAGCCCCGCTCAAGGGGACTTTGGGTGCACGAAACGAACGGATAGTCGCATCTATACGCTACAATTCCTAGCAACCAGTGGTTGAAGGATTCAGCGCTGGGCTTTTCCCGTTTCACTCGCAGTTACTAAGGGAATCCTCGTTAGTTTCTTTTCCTCCGCTTAGTTATATGCTTAAATTCAGCGGGTATTCACGACTGAGCTGAGGTCAAAAAATTCTTCATAAACATCATTATTATCGCGTTAGTCAATCATTCCAACTATATTATGCATACAATACACGCTGGAATTGACATTTGCGATCATTTTGATGTTTCGATATTTTCTTCCTATCTCATTCAAGCAACGAGATATTCAATAATCGATAAGCTAAATAAGGTACGATAGTACTTCTCATTTATCCCCTATCATAGCTTATCGTATATATTTCATATATGGCATTTCTTTCAATATTTCAACCCTCAGCCAGACGTGCCAACGGGAATGAACCCGATGGCGCAATGTGCGTTCGAATTTTTAGTGCTCAATGTGTCTGCAATTCGCACTATTTATCGCAGCTAGCTGCGTTCTTCATCGATCCACGAACCGAGTGATCCACCGCTAAGATTTGTACATCAAAAAATTTGAAGATACTAAACAATTTTAGCATCTTTCATTCACGAGTGTTTATGATATTTTTGTTTAGTTTTTGGCGGCTTCCTAGCTGAAGCTCATTAAGTCTACTCAACTCGAAATGAGGAGCTTTCTCTCCACCTTTCATCGTTATCGACGGTCCAGGCGATAACTCGGTGAAGCGTAGACGCCAAATTGGACACCGTTATTATAAAATAGCGGAAAAATAAGCACTAGCGGTATGCCTTTCTAACAAGCCCAACATACCACCTATTTCTCCTCAACACATAGCAAATTGCATGCAATTGTCGGCCAAAAAAAAAGCCAACTGCTAATACAGCACCACATTTTTGTGCGCAATTTACTATATGGCTCACATTATTTATATTCGGAGACTTTTTTTTCTTTTGCTCGATAATGATCCTTCCGCAGGTTCACCTACGGAAACCTTGTTACGACTTTTGCCCGGTTCAAGCCACTGCGATTAAGGCGGTTTCCACCAAAGAATCTCCACCTCGAAAGGTCTCGAAACAGCAGTCCCCGCTTTTCTCGAAACGGCTCAGTCCCGGGCAGCGACGGGCGGTGTGTACAAAGGGCAGGGACGTAATCAACGTGAGCTGATGACTCACACTTACTAGGAATTCCTCGTTCAAGGGAAATAATTGCAATTCCCGATCCCGATCACGGAGGATTTTCAAGGGGTTACCAATACCTTTCGGCAATGGTTACAGCACGCTGATTCCTCCAGTGTAGCGCGCGTGCAGCCTGGACATCTAAGGGCATCACAGACCTGTTATTGCTCAACTTCATGCGGCTGTATACCGCTTGTCCCTCTAAGAAGTCTTCCGGACTTGTTTATCCGATGACTATTTAATAGGCTAGAGTCTCGCTCGTTATCGGAATAAACCAGACAAATCACTCCACCAACTAAGAACGGCCATGCACCACAACCACCGAATCAAGAAAGAGCTCTCAATCTGTCAATCCTTACGGTGTCCGGGCCAGGTGAGTTTTCCCGTGTTGAGTCAAATTAAGCCGCAGGCTCCACTCCTGGTGGTGCCCTTCCGTCAATTTCTTTAAGTTTCAGCTTTGCAACCATACTTCCCCCGGAACCGAAAGACTTTCGTTTCCGGGAAGCTACCCGTCAAGGCATATTTACCGCCGACGGAACGCTAGTTGGTATCGTTTACGGTCAGAACTAGGGCGGTATCTGATCGCCTTCGAACCTCTGACTTTCGTTCTTGATTAATGAAGACATTCTTGGCAAATGCTTTCGCAGTCGGACGTCTCGCTACGGTCCAAGAATTTCACCTCTCACGCAGCGATACGAATGCCCCGTCCGTCCCTCTTAACCATTATCTCAGATCAGAAAACCAACAAAATAGAACCGAGATCCTATTCTATTATTCCATGCACGAGTATTCAGACATAAGCCCGCGTTAAGCACTCTAATTTTTTCAAAGTAAACTCGCTAGCCACCCTACGCGACCGATGAAGGCAACGTAGGGAAAACCAGCAGAACTAGCCCAGGAGCCCAGTTCTCGCCCAGTGGGCGGACCAGATCCTGAGGCGCAGATCCAACTACGAGCTTTTTAACCGCAGCAATGACGATATACACTTTGAGAGCTGGAATTACCGCGGCTGCTGGCACCAGACTTGCCCTCTCATAGTTCCTCGTTAACGGGTTTAAATTGTACCCATTCCGATAACCGGCCTCATAGAGAACGGTCTCGTTATTTTCGTCACTACCTCCTCATGCCGAGAGTGGGTAATTTGCGCGCCTGCTGCCTTCCTTGGATGTGGTAGCCATTTCTCAGGCTCCCTCTCCGGAGTCGAACCCTTATTCTCCGTTACCCGTTACAACCATGGTAGGCACATAAACTACCATCGACAGTTGATAAGGCAGACACTTGATAGACACGTCGCCGGTTCGAGACCATGCGATCAGCTATAGTTATTCAGAGTCACCAATTAACGGGCCGAAACCCGATTGGTTTTAATCTAATAGATGCGCTCGTCAGAAAATCGGAGCTTTGGTGCATGTATTAGCTCTAGAATTACCACAGTTATCCACGTAGGATATCAAGATCAAGTATATAATAGCTGTTGTAATGAGCCGTTCGCGGTTTCACCTTTATAGGCCATTTGAACTTAGACATGCATGGCTTAGCCTTTGAGATAAGCATATAACCGCCGACAGAATCAATCGGGGAGATGCACATTAATAACGGCGCATCTTCTACGCTCGGCTTATACGAACTTGTGCAACCAATAAAACGCGCTTTAGCGAAATTTTTGCGCGTTCATCTCGTTTTCTTAGCGAGAATTCCCGTACGATATGCAGCCACTGCATTCGTTTAGCGGTAATTCATCGCACGTTCGAAAACAACGCCTTTTCACCGTCATTTCTCTCTCCACTATCTCTTCAATAAGCGAGAAATCGCCGTCCACTTCTCAACAACAAAACGCTTCAGCGGCCATAAACGCCTCGCCGCTCATTTTTGCGCTTTCAACACCTCGTCTCTACTCGGTGAGCGCACGCATAATCCATCGGGCGTTTAGACCTCGCCACCACTCTGCTTCGTTCAACGCCTCGAAAGCAAACGGTTACACTGCTCTAGCAATAACGATCAACGTTTAGTGCTCGGAGCTGATCAAAAAATAATAATAATAATATATCATCTCATTGGAGATGCTTACTTCAATTATTCTATGATAACAAATCGTCCCAATCAAGGATGAGTCTCAACACGATCGCAGTATATGGAGGCTGCTCATACTGGATACAACACTTGACCAGTAATCAAGTAGTCTGCATGTGCATTTTTTTGCGCCCCGACATTGTACCGTTGTAGTCCGGCTTTGGCAACCGCACGACCTTTCAATCGCTCGGTAAGGCCATATATGGGGCATTAGCTGTAACTTCAATAGTCACATAGAAGTGCCTCCCGACACCGGGAGCAAATTTATCGTTGCCTTCACTAGGCGGGATTCTGACTTAGAGGCGTTCAGTCATAATCCCTCAGATGGTAGCTTCGCACCATTGGCCATCGGCCAAGCACATGAACCAAATGTCGAACCTGCGGTTCCTCTCGTACTAAGCAGGATTACTATCGCAACAACGAGTCACAGTAGGGTAAAACTAACCTGTCTCACGACGGTCTAAACCCAGCTCACGTTCCCTATTGGTGGGTGAACAATCCAACGCTTGGCGAATTCTGCTTCGCAATGATAGGAAGAGCCGACATCGAAGGATCAAAAAGCAACGTCGCTATGGACGCTTGGCTGCCACAAGCCAGTTATCCCTGTGGTAACTTTTCTGACACCTCTTGCTAGAGACCTTCTAATTCAAAAGGATCGATAGGCCACGCTTTCGCGTCTGTATTCGTACTGAAAATCAAGATCAAGCGAGCTTTTGCCCTTTTGCTCTACGAGAGGTTTCCGTCCTCTCTGAGCTAGCCTTAGGACACCTGCGTTACGATTTGACAGATGTACCGCCCCAGTCAAACTCCCCGCCTGACACTGTCTTCGGCGCGAGTCGAACGGCCACCGAGTGGCTGCACTTAACACCAGAATCAAGAGCGGATAGGCTCAATTCTCGTCTTACCGAATAAGTAAAGAATCGATGAAAGTAGTGGTATTTCACTGTTGGCGAAAGCCTCCACTTATGCTACACCTCTCATGACTCTTCACAGAGTCGGACTAGAGTCAAGCTCAACAGGGTCTTCTTTCCCCGCTGTGTTCGCCAAGCCCGTTCCCTTGGCTGTGGTTTCGCTAGATAGTAGATAGGGACAGTGGGAATCTCGTTAATCCATTCATGCGCGTCATTTCGCATCCTGCTACCCCCTCACAGAGGTAGCCCCGGTGGCCAAAGGCCATCGGTAAGGGTCTTCGACCCTCAGGTTACACCGGAATCTCTGATCTTCCGTCCGGTGGTGGGTTTTAATCATCACGGATTAACCCCCATCTCCATCTATTATCCAGCGAGCCAAGACAATGGGAACGGGTCCCGGAGCTTTGAGGATGACGAGCGTGGCTTCCTTTACTTGAACTCTCCGCTCACGCAAGAATACTTACCGAGAAAGTGGGCCTTGACAATTTGATGTACCGATCGCTGCTGAACGTGACATCCGCTCTACGATACTATCACAATCTGAAACTTTGCGCTCTAGTATTTCCGATAAATAGGTTCTTGTTTCGATATTTGTTCACCGCATACTCCTACTATCAAGGGGTAGAACCTGACCTCTTGACGGTATGTCTCCTGGAGATCCCTTACCAGGTTAGGTCCAGGTGGGTATGGGGTGCTAGATTCCTCGTTCAACTTCATAGAATTAACCGTGTAACGGTTAGTCTTTATACTTAGCTGCTGCTTCATTCCGTACATTCCAGAAATGGATATTTCAATCCAAAATTCGGCGTCTTACCTTATCAATTATTAGTATATCTGGCGACGGTGAAACAGCAAGGATTTCGTTCTTATCTCCATATTCCACAATACCTTTGCACTCTCATTTTCAGCAACCGGAGGGATCTGGTTGCTGTAATGAATGATAGACAAGCCATATTTCACGCATATAGCGAAATATACATTCCGCGCTACGGAATCATGACGATCAATATAAAGATTTGGTAGCCATTTTTGGCAGTTGGATACGATATGCGCAACTGTCTCAAGATCGCTATGACAGTGGCGGCACAATTTATTTGCTACTTGCGTTCCACCTGCAGCGGTTGCATGAGCCATTAGATTTCTTCCTGAACGGCAAACGCGTTCCTGATGATTATGGAACTTACGAGTGCCTTTTCAATCCACAGACATGATAGGCGATAATCAAATCCATCATTCCGCGGAATCTTCCAGCCATAGAGCATTTTTCCATCTTTCGAAGTACCTCCGATCGCGACATTGATTCATTTGGCGTTAAGTAGCTCACAAGGTGAGTAGGTTAGGGAGGTTCGGTTGTCACCTTCACGACCTTTCCTCGTCTTCTATATGAATGCCGATGCCATATTGCGTTAGGATTTTTTGGCCGTCGGTAATTGGCGTTCTTTTTCCTCGCTTTGTAAGCGATTCGAACAAATGGTACTGAGGAGCCATTTCCGGTCCTAAGGCTACATACGAAAATGTTGCCACTATTGTATCTTCTAGTAGCGATTTCACTGATTTCAGCCCATAGCCTCCTTGACTTCTGCTCACATACAAGCGGTCTGCAATACTTTTCGGAAGCGACATTTAGAAGCCGCTAATAGTTCACGAACTCTTACATCCATTTCACGGCTTTTTTTTTCGCTTCTTGTAGTCTTGGACCGGATCCGTTAGTGTTCAGAAAACCGTACCTCAGGCCTCCCAACGCAATCGACAAAAAAGCATTCACCATCTGTCGCCACGTTAGTTGACTTCGGAAGATCATTGATCCACGATAATAAAGACTCTCCTCAAAACGCTGAAAGAGCGTCTTTTGTCGCTAAAAATTTTTCGTCAATTCAAGGTACCGATAGCTTTGACGTATTCCAAGGATGGGTACCTTTACCTCAGTCTCCTTCATTTATTCATTTTCCACCTCCTTTCCCTTTGCCTTTGGCAAATAATGGGCTTGCGCACACTTTTCTGTGTTCAAGTCCAGTCCATAACCGTCGATATTCCATGGACGATTTTAATCGCTTTAGCAGCTCTTGACGATTAGGTGCATAAATTTTCAGGTCATCAATGTAAAACTGATGCCCTAATGAGAACGCTGTACCAGACCTTTGGCCTGCTCCTGACCGGTATGGTTGTGCTGTTTTCATTCAGCGCAAAACGAGATGGTGACATACATAATACAACAAAAGCGGCGATAGCGCGTCTCCTTGGAATATGCCATTCGCGATTTTAATTGGCTGTGATCTCTGGGTCATTATCTTGCCGCAATTCCTTTCATATTTTATTTCATTATCTCGTTTCCCATCCAGCCATTAGCTTGGTAAAGGTTCCCATTATGCCTTTTGGCACATTAACGCTATTTAAGATCCAACTTATATATGAATGGCGATCGAGTCAAAAGCCTTTCGGTAGGTCCTGCCAGGCATCACTCAATGGGCGGTGTCTTTGGGATGTCGCATCGATTGCTACGGCGCGATCGAGTTAAAATGGCATGCGTTGCATCCCCATTCTTTCTTCGCAACGCTCTTTGCTCCTTCGGTATTGCATCACCTTTTTCTAGGTGAGCTTGGAGGACTTTAGCAATGGTTGCCGTTAGGAATTTATAACACGTATTGGAGGCATGTTATGGGCCGATAGTTTTGCGGTAACCGAGGTCACCTTGTTTGGGGATGAGCACCGTTCTCCCTTCATCAGCCACTTACTCGATACCTTTCCGTTATAGAGCCATTCAACAATTATTTCCTATAACAACTTTCCAGCAGTTGGTAAGTTCTTCACCAGAAGGCATATATTCCATCTGGTCCTGCTGCTTTGAATGGTCTCGCTTTCTTCAATGCCTTTGATAGAGATTTCCCAGCTCAGATTTCGGCACCAATG
>CM075173.1:105875610-105880672 GCA_037576465.1 Parascaris univalens | reverse complement strand
TTTCTTTTCCTCCGCTTAGTTATATGCATTTTAAATTCAGCGGTATTCAGACTGAGCTGAGGTCAAAAAAAATTCTTCATAAACATCATATTATCGCGTTGGACAATCATGCCAACTATATTATGCAGACAATACACACGCTGGAAGTGAATTTGCGATCATTTTGATGTTGTCGATATTGTTCTTCCTATTTTCATTTCAAGCAACGAGATATTCAATAATCGATAAGCTAAATAAGGTACGATAGTACTTCTCATTTATACCCATATCATAGGATTATAGTATATATTTCTTATATGCATTTCTTGTCAATATTTCACCTCCGCAGGACGTGCCAACGGGAATGAACCCAAGATGGCCGCAATGTGCGTTCGAATTTTTAGTGCTCAATGTCGTCTGCAATTCGCCACTATTTATCGCAGCTTAGCTGCGTTCTTCATCGATCCACACGATCCGGTCGTGATCCACCGCTAAGATTTGTCCATCAAAAAATTTGAAGATACTAAAACATTTTTTGCATCTTTCATTCACGAGTGTTTATTGATATTTTTGTTTAGTTTTTGGGCGGTTCCTAGCTGAAGCTCCATTAAGTCTTACTCAACTCGAAATGGAGGAGCTTTTCTCTCCACCTTTCATCGATATCGCGCGTCCAGGCGATAACTCGTGAAGCGTAGACAGCAACCAAATGGACACCGTTATTATTAAATAGCGGAAAAATAAGCACTTGCGGTATGCTTTCTTAACAAGCCCAAAATACACTAATACTCCTCAACACATAGCAAATTGACATGCAATTGTCGGCCAAAAAAAAAAGCCATACTGCTAATACAGCCACCACATTTTTGTGCGCAATATATATGGCTCACATTTATTCTATAGTCGGAGATTTTTTTCTTTTGCTCGATAATGATCATTCCGCAGGTTCAACTACGGAACCGTGTTACGACTTTTGCACGGTTCAAGCCACTGCGATTAAGCGGTTTCCACCAAAGAATCTCTCCATCGAAAGGGACTCGAAACAGCAGTGCGTCCCCGCTTTTTCTCGAAACACGGCTCAGTCCCGGGCAGCGCCGGGAGGTGTGTACAAAGGGCAGGGGACGTAATAAACGTGAGCTGATGACTCACACTTATAGGAATTCCTCGTCAAGGGAAATATTGCAATTCCCGATCCGATCACGGAGGATTTTCAGAGGGTTACCATGACCTTTCGGCAATGGGTACAGCACGCTGATTCTCCAGTGTAGCGCGCAGTGCAGCCTGGACCTAAGGGCATCACAGACTGTTATTGATCAAACCTTCATGCGGCAGTATACCGCTTGTCCTAATAAGAAGTCTTCCCGGATCTTGTTTATCGATGACTTTTTAATAGATAGAGGTCTTCGTCGTTATCGGAATAACAGACAAATCATCCAACCAATAAGAACGGCCATGCTACACACAACCACGAATCAGAAACGAGTTCAATCTGTCAATTCCTTACGGTGTCAGTGGCAAGGTGAGTTATCCGTGTTGAGTCAAATTAAGCCGCAGGCTCCACTCTGGTGGTGCCCTTCGGCAATTTCTTAAGTTTCAGCTTTGCAACAATACTTCCCCGGAACGAAAGACTTCTCGTTTCGGGGATGATACGTCAAGGCATATTTACCGACGGGACGGAATCGCTAGTTGCGTTTATCGTTTACGAGTCTGGAACTAGGGCCGGTATCTGATCGCCTTCACGAACTCTGACGTTCGTTCTGATTAATGAAGTCATTCTGGCAATTGCTTTCGCAGTCGGATGGACGTTCTCGTACGGTCCAAGTACTTTCACCCTACTCACGCAGCGATACGAACATTGCCCCCGTCCGTCCCATCTTAACCATTTTACGCAGATCAGTAACCAACAAATAAACCCGCCGATCTATTTCTATTATTTCCATTGCACGAGTATTCAGACATAAGCACAGCGTTCAAGCACTCTAATTTTTTCAAAGTAACTCGAAGCTCCCTACGCGACACGATGAAAGGACCACGTAGGGAAAACAGCAGAACTAGCCCAGGAGCCCAGTTCTCGGCCCAGTGGGGGACCAGATCCTGAGGCGCGATCCAAACTACGAGCTTTTTAACCGCAAGACAATGACGAATATTACACTTGAGAGCTGGAAATTACCGCGGCTCTTGGCACCCGACTTGCCCTATCATAGTTTCTCGTTAACAGGGTTAAAATTGTACACCATTACGATAACCAGGCCTACATTGAGAAAGGTCTCGTAATCTTTTCGTCAACTCCTCCTCATGCGAGGAGAGTGGGTAATTCTGCGCGCCTGGCTGCCCTTCCTTGGATGTGGTTGCTCCATTTCTCAGGCTCCCTCCCGGAGTCGAACCCTTATTCTCCGTTACCGTTACAACATGGTAAGGCAACTAAACTACCATCGACAGTTGATATAGGAGACACTCCTTTGATAGGACACGTCGACGGTTCGAGGACCATGCGATCAGCTATAGTTATCAGAGTCACCAATTAACGGGCAGAACCCGATTGGTTTTAATCTAATTGATGCTGCTCGTCAGAAAATCGAGAGCTTTGTTGCATGTATTACGCTCTAGGAATTACAAACAGATATACACGTTGGATATCAAGATCAAGAATATAATAGCTGTTGTAAGAGCCGTGCGCGGTTTCACTTTATAGGCCATTTGAACTTAGACATGCATGGCTTAGCCCTTTGAGATAAAGCATATAACCGCCGACAGAATCAACGGGGAGATGTCACATTAATAACCGGCGCATCTTCTACGCTCAGCTTATACGAACTTGTGCAACCAATAAAACGCGCTTTTAGCGAAATTTTTCGCGCGTTTCATCTCGTTTTCTCTTAGCGAGATTCCCGTCACACGTATAGCAGGCCACTGCATTTTTCGTTTAGCGGTAATTCATCGCTCGTTCGAAAAACAACGCCTTTTCTCCGTCATTTCTATCTCCACTAACTCTTCAATAAGCGAGGAAATCGCCTTCCATTCTCAACAACAAACGGCTTCAGCGGCCATAAACCGCATCGACGCTCATTTTTGCGCTTTCAACACCTCGTTCTTACCGGTGAGCGCAACGCAAAATCCATCGGGGCGTTTAGACCTCGCAACACCACTCTGCTTCGTGTTCAATCGTATCGAAGCAACACGGTTACCCTGCTCTAGCAAATAACGATCAACGTTTAGTGCTCGGAAGCTGTTCAAAACTGAAATCAAATATCTCATTGGAGATGTATACTTCAATTATTCCACTTCATTCGTTCAGCCGGTAATCATCGCACGTTCGAATACAACGCTTTTCACTCCGTCATTTTCTCTCTCCATCTATCTCTTCTATAGCGAGAACATCGCTCCGTAAAACTCTCATCAAAACAAACGCTTAGCGCAATAAACGCACTCGCCGCCCATTTTAGCGCTTTCAATCAACCTCGTCTCTACTCAGGTGAGCGCACGCTTAATCCATCGGGCGTTTAGACCTCGCACCACTCTGCTTCGTTCAAACGCCTCGAGAAGCAACGGTTACACTGCTCTAGCAATAACGATCAACGTTTAGTGCTCGGAGCTGATCCAAAATTGAAATCAATAATTCTATTGGAGTTGTATTACTTCAATTATTCCACTTTCATACGACTTCCAGCGGTTAATTAATCGCACGTTCTGAAACACGCCTTTTCACCGTCATTTCTCTCTCCACTATCTCTTCAATAAGCGAGAAATCGCCGTCCACTTTCAACAACAAAAACGCTTCAGCGGACATTAAAACGCTCCTCGCCCGCTCATTTTTGCGCTTCAACACCTCGTCTTACTCGGTGGAGCACGACATTATCCATCGGGGCGTTTAGAACTCGCACACCACCTCTGCTTCGTTCTACGCCTCGAAAGCAAACGGTTACAACTGCTCTAGCAATAACGATCAAACGTTTAGTGCTCGGGGAGCTGATCAAAACTGAAAATCAATAATATTCATTGGAGATGTATACTTCAATTATTCCACTTCATTCGTTTCAGCGGTTAATTACATCGCTCGTTCGAAAACAACGCCTTTCTCCGTCGATTTCTATCTCCACTATCTCTTTCCAATAAGGAGAAGAAATCGCACCCGTCCCCACATTCTCAACAAACATAAAATGCTTCAGCGGCCATTAAAACGCCTCGCCGCTTCATTTTGGCGTTTTCAACACCTCGTACTTAATCGGTGAGCGCAGCATAATCCATCGGGCGTTTAGACCTCGCCCACCACTCTGCTTCGTTCAACGCCTCGAAAAGAAAACGGTTTCACTGCTCTAGCAATAACGATCAACGGTTTTGTAGTCGGAGATGAATCAAAATCTGAAATCAAAATATCTAGTGGAGATGTATACTTCAATTATTCCCACTTCATTCGTTCAGCGGTATATTCATCGCAAGTTCGAAAACACAACGCCTTTTTCACCGTCATTTCTCATCTCCACTATATCTTCAATAAGCGAGAAATCGCCGTCCACTTATCTAACAAACAAAACGCTTCAGCGGCCATAAACGCCTCGCCGCTCATTTTTGCGCTTTCAACCACCTCGTCTCTACTCGGTGAGCGCACGCATAATCTCATCGGGCGTTTAGACCTCGCCACCACTCTGCTTCGTTCAACGCTCGAAAGCAAACGGTTACATGCTCTTGCAATAACGATCAACGTTTAGTGCTCGGAGCTGATCAAACTGAAATCAATAATATCTCCATTGGAGATGTATACTTCATTATTCCACTTCATTCGTTCAGCGGTAATTCATCGCACGTTCGAAACAACGCCTTTTTCACCGTCATTTCTCTCTCCACTATCTCTTCAATAAGCGAGAAATCGCCGTCAACTTTCTCAACACAAATGCTTCAGCGGCCATAAACGCCTCGCCGCTCATTTTTGCGCTTTCAACACCTCGTCTCTACTCGGTGAGCGCACGCATAATCCATCGGGAGTTTAGACCTCGCCAACACTCTGCTTCGTTCAAACGCCTCGTAACGCAAACGGTTACACTGCTCTAGCAATAACGATCAACGTTTTGTGATCGGAGCTGATAAAAAA
>CM075173.1:105853110-105873110 GCA_037576465.1 Parascaris univalens | reverse complement strand
TAGGTTGAGGTCGTTTCGTCCCAATTCCTCTAATCATTCGCTTTACCGAATATAACTGCATCATACGAACTCCAGCTATCCTGGGGGAAACTTCAGAGGGGAACCAGCTACTAGATGGTTCGATTAGTCTTTCGCCCCTATACCCAAGTCAGACGATCGATTTGCACGTCAGAACCGCTTCGGACTTCCACCAGAGTTTCCTCTGGCTTCATCCTGCTCAGGCATAGTTCACCATCTTTCGGGTCCCAGCATATGCGCTCTACCTCCGCCCTATTGCAAGCAATGAGGACGGGGCTATGGTGCGCCGAATTGCTCATAAGCTCTCCGGATCCCATATCGGCCACATCGAGGTGACTTTTACTTTCATTACGCCCTTAGGTTTACCACCCAATGACTCGCGCATATGCTAGACTCCTTGGTCCGTGTTTCAAGACGGGTCGGATAGGTGGTCAACGTTCACACCGAGATATACGTCTCAACGCGTCCATATCACTCATATCGTAATATTGTTGACCACAAATATTCGCATGCGAATATTCAATAATCACAATAGTAGACATAAGGCGACGCACAATAGCGGAGACGATACGTTTTAAAATTTTATAATCGATATGCCTAAAGATATGAAGGGTTCCACGCCCGAAAAGAATGGTCCACTTCACATCCGTTAACATACGATCACAAAACTCTCAGCGCATACCAGCCGCAAATACACCGATCAATTACCGAATAGTTATCGATAACGTTGCTCTCATCGAGAATGCAAACGCTATTGAGCCATTAAGCCGATCGGATGAATGCAGCCGAGTTCCGTTAACTCTATCCGTTTCAATCTCAACGGTTTCACGCCCTCTTGAACTCTCTCTTCAAAGTTCTTTGCAACTTTCCCTCACGGTACTTGTTTGCTATCGGTTTCGTGGCCATATTTAGCCTTAGATGAGATCTACCACCAACTTTGGGCTGCGATCCCAGGCAACCCGACTCCAAGGAGCGATCAACCATTCGCTTCGCCACCCGTACAGGTCTAGCACCTTCTTTGGACTATAGCCCGCTCAAGGGGACTTTGGGTGCACGAAACGAACGGATAGTCGCATCTATACGCTACAATTCCTAGCAACCAGTGGTTGAAGGATTCAGCGCTGGGCTTTTCCCGTTTCACTCGCAGTTACTAAGGGAATCCTCGTTAGTTTCTTTTCCTCCGCTTAGTTATATGCTTAAATTCAGCGGGTATTCACGACTGAGCTGAGGTCAAAAAATTCTTCATAAACATCATTATTATCGCGTTAGTCAATCATTCCAACTATATTATGCATACAATACACGCTGGAATTGACATTTGCGATCATTTTGATGTTTCGATATTTTCTTCCTATCTCATTCAAGCAACGAGATATTCAATAATCGATAAGCTAAATAAGGTACGATAGTACTTCTCATTTATCCCCTATCATAGCTTATCGTATATATTTCATATATGGCATTTCTTTCAATATTTCAACCCTCAGCCAGACGTGCCAACGGGAATGAACCCGATGGCGCAATGTGCGTTCGAATTTTTAGTGCTCAATGTGTCTGCAATTCGCACTATTTATCGCAGCTAGCTGCGTTCTTCATCGATCCACGAACCGAGTGATCCACCGCTAAGATTTGTACATCAAAAAATTTGAAGATACTAAACAATTTTAGCATCTTTCATTCACGAGTGTTTATGATATTTTTGTTTAGTTTTTGGCGGCTTCCTAGCTGAAGCTCATTAAGTCTACTCAACTCGAAATGAGGAGCTTTCTCTCCACCTTTCATCGTTATCGACGGTCCAGGCGATAACTCGGTGAAGCGTAGACGCCAAATTGGACACCGTTATTATAAAATAGCGGAAAAATAAGCACTAGCGGTATGCCTTTCTAACAAGCCCAACATACCACCTATTTCTCCTCAACACATAGCAAATTGCATGCAATTGTCGGCCAAAAAAAAAGCCAACTGCTAATACAGCACCACATTTTTGTGCGCAATTTACTATATGGCTCACATTATTTATATTCGGAGACTTTTTTTTCTTTTGCTCGATAATGATCCTTCCGCAGGTTCACCTACGGAAACCTTGTTACGACTTTTGCCCGGTTCAAGCCACTGCGATTAAGGCGGTTTCCACCAAAGAATCTCCACCTCGAAAGGTCTCGAAACAGCAGTCCCCGCTTTTCTCGAAACGGCTCAGTCCCGGGCAGCGACGGGCGGTGTGTACAAAGGGCAGGGACGTAATCAACGTGAGCTGATGACTCACACTTACTAGGAATTCCTCGTTCAAGGGAAATAATTGCAATTCCCGATCCCGATCACGGAGGATTTTCAAGGGGTTACCAATACCTTTCGGCAATGGTTACAGCACGCTGATTCCTCCAGTGTAGCGCGCGTGCAGCCCTGGACATCTAAGGGCATCACAGACCTGTTATTGCTCAACTTCATGCGGCTGTATACCGCTTGTCCCTCTAAGAAGTCTTCCGGACTTGTTTATCCGATGACTATTTAATAGGCTAGAGTCTCGCTCGTTATCGGAATAAACCAGACAAATCACTCCACCAACTAAGAACGGCCATGCACCACCAACCACCGAATCAAGAAAGAGCTCTCAATCTGTCAATCCTTACGGTGTCCGGGCCAGGTGAGTTTTCCCGTGTTGAGTCAAATTAAGCCGCAGGCTCCACTCCTGGTGGTGCCCTTCCGTCAATTTCTTTAAGTTTCAGCTTTGCAACCATACTTCCCCGGAACCGAAAGACTTTCGTTTCGGGAAGCTACCCGTCAAGGCATATTTACCGCCGACGGAACGCTAGTTGGTATCGTTTACGGTCAGAACTAGGGCGGTATCTGATCGCCTTCGAACCTCTGACTTTCGTTCTTGATTAATGAAGACATTCTTGGCAAATGCTTTCGCAGTCGGACGTCTCGCTACGGTCCAAGAATTTCACCTCTCACGCAGCGATACGAATGCCCCGTCCGTCCCTCTTAACCATTATCTCAGATCAGAAACCAACAAAATAGAACCGAGATCCTATTCTATTATTCCATGCACGAGTATTCAGACATAAGCCCGCGTTAAGCACTCTAATTTTTTCAAAGTAAACTCGCTAGCCACCCTACGCGACCGATGAAGGCAACGTAGGGAAAACCAGCAGAACTAGCCCAGGAGCCCAGTTTCGCCCAGTGGGCGGACCAGATCCTGAGGCGCAGATCCAACTACGAGCTTTTTAACCGCAGCAATGACGATATACACTTTGAGAGCTGGAATTACCGCGGCTGCTGGCACCAGACTTGCCCTCTCATAGTTCCTCGTTAACGGGTTTAAATTGTACCCATTCCGATAACCGGCCTCATAGAGAACGGTCTCGTTATTTTTCGTCACTACCTCCTCATGCCGAGAGTGGGTAATTTGCGCGCCTGCTGCCTTCCTTGGATGTGGTAGCCATTTCTCAGGCTCCCTCTCCGGAGTCGAACCCTTATTCTCCGTTACCCGTTACAACCATGGTAGGCACATAAACTACCATCGACAGTTGATAAGGCAGACACTTGATAGACACGTCGCGGTTCGAGACCATGCGATCAGCTATAGTTATTCAGAGTCACCAATTAACGGGCCGAAACCCGATTGGTTTTAATCTAATAGATGCGCTCGTCAGAAAATCGGAGCTTTGGTGCATGTATTAGCTCTAGAATTACCACAGTTATCCACGTAGGATATCAAGATCAAGTATATAATAGCTGTTGTAATGAGCCGTTCGCGGTTTCACCTTTATAGGCCATTTGAACTTAGACATGCATGGCTTAGCCTTTGAGATAAGCATATAACCGCCGACAGAATCAATCGGGGAGATGCACATTAATAACCGGCGCATCTTCTACGCTCGGCTTATACGAACTTGTGCAACCAATAAAACGCGCTTTAGCGAAATTTTTGCGCGTTCATCTCGTTTTCTTAGCGAGAATTCCCGTACGATATGCAGCCACTGCATTCGTTTAGCGGTAATCATCGCACGTTCGAAAACAACGCCTTTTCACCGTCATTTCTCTCTCCACTATCTCTTCAATAAGCGAGAAATCGCCGTCCACTTCTCAACAACAAAACGCTTCAGCGGCCATAAACGCCTCGCCGCTCATTTTTCGCTTTCAACACCTCGTCTCTACTCGGTGAGCGCACGCATAATCCATCGGGCGTTTAGACCTCGCCACCACTCTGCTTCGTTCAACGCCTCGAAAGCAAACGGTTACACTGCTCTAGCAATAACGATCAACGTTTAGTGCTCGGAGCTGATCAAAACTGAAATCAATAATATCTCATTGGAGATGTATACTTCAATTATTCCACTTCATTCGTTCAGCGGTAATTCATCGCACGTTCGAAAACAACGCCTTTTCACCGTCATTTCTCTCTCCACTATCTCTTCAATAAGCGAGAAATCGCCGTCCACTTCTCAACAACAAAACGCTTCAGCGGCCATAAACGCCTCGCCGCTCATTTTTGCGCTTTCAACACCTCGTCTCTACTCGGTGAGCGCACGCATAATCCATCGGGCGTTTAGACCTCGCCACCACTCTGCTTCGTTCAACGCCTCGAAAGCAAACGGTTACACTGCTCTAGCAATAACGATCAACGTTTAGTGCTCGGAGCTGATCAAAACTGAAATCAATAATATCTCATTGGAGATGTATACTTCAATTATTCCACTTCATTCGTTCAGCGGTAATTCATCGCACGTTCGAAAACAACGCCTTTTCACCGTCATTTCTCTCTCCACTATCTCTTCAATAAGCGAGAAATCGCCGTCCACTTCTCAACAACAAAACGCTTCAGCGGCCATAAACGCCTCGCCGCTCATTTTTGCGCTTTCAACACCTCGTCTCTACTCGGTGAGCGCACGCATAATCCATCGGGCGTTTAGACCTCGCCACCACTCTGCTTCGTTCAACGCCTCGAAAGCAAACGTTACACTGCTTTAGCAATAACGATCAACGTTTAGTGCTCGGAGTGATCAAAACTGAAATCAATAATATCTCATTGGAGATGTATACTTCATTATTCCACTTCATTCGTTCAGCGGTAATTCATCGCACGTTCGAAAACAACGCCTTTTCACCGTCATTTCTCTCTCCACTATCTCTTCAATAAGCGAGAAATCGCCGTCCACTTCTCAACAACAAAACGCTTCAGCGGCCATAAACGCCTCGCCGCTCATTTTTGCGCTTTCAACACCTCGTCTCTACTCGGTGAGCGCACGCATAATCCATCGGGCGTTTAGACCTCGCCACCACTCTGCTTCGTTCAACGCCTCGAAAGCAAACGGTTACACTGCTCTAGCAAAACGATCAAGTTTAGTGCTCGGAGCTGATCAAAAAATAATAATAATAATAATATCATCTCATTGGAGATGCATACTTCAATTATTCTATGAAACAAATCGTCCAATCAAAGGATGAGTCTCAACAGATCGCAGTATGGAGGCTGCTCTACTGGATACAACACCTTGACCAGTAATCAAGTCGTCTGCAAGTGATTTTGCGCCCCGACATTGTACCGTGTAGTCCGGCTTTGGCAACCGCACGACCTTTCAATCGCTCGGTAAGGCCATATAATGGGGCATTAGCTGTAACTTCAATAGTCACATAGAAGTGCCTCCCGACACCGGGGAGCAAATTTATCGTTGCCTTCACTAGGCGGGATTCTGACTTAGAGGCGTTCAGTCATAATCCCTCAGATGGTAGCTTCGCACCATTGGCGATCGGCCAAGCACATGAACCAAATGTCTGAACCTGCGGTTCCTCTCGTACTAAGCAGGATTACTATCGCAACAACGAGTCACAGTAGGGTAAAACTAACCTGTCTCACGACGGTCTAAACCCAGCTCACGTTCCCTATTGGTGGGTGAACAATCCAACGCTTGGCGAATTCTGCTTCGCAATGATAGGAAGAGCCGACATCGAAGGATCAAAAAGCAACGTCGCTATGGACGCTTGGCTGCCACAAGCCAGTTATCCCTGTGGTAACTTTTCTGACACCTCTTGCTAGAGACCTTCTAATTCAAAAGGATCGATAGGCCACGCTTTCGCGGTCTGTATTCGTACTGAAAATCAAGATCAAGCGAGCTTTTGCCCTTTTGCTCTACGAGAGGTTTCCGTCCTCTCTGAGCTAGCCTTAGGACACCTGCGTTACGATTTGACAGATGTACCGCCCCAGTCAAATCCCCCGCCTGACACTGTCTTCGGCGCGAGTCGAACGGCCACCGAGTGGCTGCACTTAACACCAGAATCAAGAGCCGGATAGGCTCAATTCTCGTCTTACCGAATAAGTAAAGAATCGATGAAAGTAGTGGTATTTCACTGTTGGCGAAAGCCTCCCACTTATGCTACACCTCTCATGACTCTTCACAGAGTCGGACTAGAGTCAAGCTCAACAGGGTCTTCTTTCCCGCTGTGTTCGCCAAGCCCGTTCCCTTGGCTGTGGTTTCGCTAGATAGTAGATAGGGACAGTGGGAATCTCGTTAATCCATTCATGCGCGTCATTTCGCATCCTGCTACCCCCTCACAGAGGTAGCCCCGGTGGCCAAAGGCCATCGGTAAGGGTCATCGACCCTCAGGTTACCACCGGAATCTCTGATCTTCCGTCCGGTGGTGGGTTTTAATCATCACGGATTAACCCCCATCTCCATCTATTATCCAGCGAGCCAAGACAATGGGAACGGGTCCCGGAGCTTTGAGGATGACGAGCGTGGCTTCCTTTACTTGAACTCTCGCTTCGCTTCACGCGAGAATACTTACCGAGAAAAGTGGGCCTTGACAATTCTGGATGTACCGATCGCTGCTGAACGTGACATCCGCTCTACGATACTATCACAATCTGAAACTTTGCGCTCTAGTATTTCCGATAAATAGGTTCTTGTTTCCGATATTTGTTCCGCATACTCCTACTATCAAGGGGTAGAACCTGACCTCTTGACGGTATGTCTCCTGGAGATCCCTTACCAGGTTAGGTCCAGGTGGGTATGGGGTGCTAGATTCCTCGTTCAACTTCATAGAATTAACCGTGTACGGTTAGTCTTTATACTTAGCTGCTGCTTCATTCCGTACATTCCAGAAATGGATATTTCAATCACCAAAATTCGGCGTCTTACCTTATCAAATATTAGTATATCTGGCCGACGGTGAAACAGCAAGGATTTCGTTCTTATCTCCATATTCCACAATACCTTTGCACTCTCATTTTCAGCAACCGGAGGGATCTGGTTGCTGTAATGAATGATAGACAAGCCATATTTCACGCATATAGCGAAATATACATTCCGCGCTACGGAATCATGACGATCAATATAAAGATTTGGTAGCCATTTTTGGCAGTTGGATACGATATGCGCAACTGTCTCAAGATCGCTATGACAGTGGCGGCACAATTTATTTGCTACTTGCGTTCCACCTGCAGCGGTTGCATGAGCCATTAGATTTCCTTCCTGAACGGCAAACGCGTTCCTGATGATTATGGAACTTACGAGTGCCTTTTCAATCCACAGACATGATAGGCGATAATCAATTCCATCATTCCGCGGAAATCTTCCAGCCATAGGAGCATTTTTCCATCTTTCGAAGTACCTCCGATCGCGACATTGATTCATTTGGGCGGTTAAGTATCTCACAAGGTGAGTAGGTTCATGGAAGGTTCGGTTGTCCACCTTCACCGACCTTTCCTCGTCTTCTATATGAATGCCGATGCCATATTGCGTTAGGATTTTTTGGCCGTCGGTAATTGGCGTTCTTTTTCCTCGCTTTGTAAGCGATTCGAACAAATGGTACTGAGGAGCCATTTCCGGTCCTAAGGCTACATACGAAAATGTTGCCACTATTGTATCTTCTAGTAGCGATTCCACTGATTTCAGCCCATAGCCTCCTTGACTTCTGCTCACATACAAGCGGTCTGCAATACTTTTCCGGAAGCGACATTTAGAAGCCGCTAACAGTTCACGAACTCTTACATCCATTTCACGGGCTTTTTTTTTCGCTTCTTGTAGTCTTGGACCGGATCCGTTAGTGTTCAGAAAACCGTACCTCAGGCCTCCCAACGCAATCGACAAAAAAGCATTCACCATCTGTCGCCACGTTAGTTGACTTCGGAAGATCATTGATCCACGATAATAAAGACTCTCCTCAAAACGCTGAAGAGCGTCTTTTGTCGCTAAAAATTTTTCGTCAATTCCAAGGTACCGATAGCTTTGACGTATTCCAAGGATGGGTACCTTAACCTCAGTCTCCTCATTTACTTCATTTTCCACCTCCTTTCCCTTTGCCTTTGGCAAATAATGGGCTTGCGCACACTTTTCTGTGTTCAAGTCCAGTCCAATAACCGTCGATATTCCATGGACGATTTTAATCGCTTTAAGCAGCTCTTGACGATTAGGTGCATAAATTTTCAGGTCATCAATGTAAAACTGATGCCCTAATGAGAACGCTGTACCAGACCTTTGGCCTGCTCCTGACCGGTATGGTTGTGCTGTTTCATTCAGCGCAAACGAGATTGGTGACATACATAATACAAACAAAAGCGGCGATAGCGCGTCTCCTTGGAATATGCCATTCGCGATTTTAATTGGCTGTGATCTCTGGGTCATTATCTTGCCGCAATTCCTTTCATATTTTATTTCATATCTCGTTTCCCATCCAGCCATTAGCTTGGTAAAGGTTCCCATTATGCCTTTTGGCACATTAACGCTATTTAAGATCCAACTTATATATGAATGAGAGATCGAGTCAAAAGCCTTTCGGTAGTCCAGCCAGGCAACACTCAATGGGCGGTGTCTTTGGGATGTCGCATCGATTGCTACGGCGCGATCGAGTAAAATGGCATGCGTGCATCCCCATTCTTTCTTTCGCAACGCTCTTTGCTCCTTCGGTATTGCATCACCTTTTTCTAGGTGAGCTTGGAGGACTTTAGCAATGGTTGCCGTTAGGAATTTATAACACGTATTGAGGCATGTTATGGGCCGATAGTTTTGCGGTAACCGAAGGTCACCTTTTTTGGGGATGAGCACCGTTCTCCCCTTCATCAGCCACTTACTCGATACCTTTCCGTTATAGAGCCATTCAACAATTATTTCCTCTAACAACTTTCCAGCAGTTGGTAAGTTCTTCCACCAGAAGGCATATATTCCATCTGGTCCTGCTGCTTTGAATGGTCTCGCTTTCTTCAATGCCTCTTGATAGAGATTTCCCAGCTCAGATTTCGGCACCAATGCGTCCTCAGGATACACGGCTTTCTGTCGTTTCCTCCACAATTCCAAGTGTTTATCTTGGCTAGCATCGAAAGGTTTGGACTTGCCAATGATCGATCTCCAATACTCCAGTATTACACTCATTCTTGGCTGTTTTCCAGTTGATTTTTCGCCACCTTTTTCAACTCCTCCGTATTGCCTAAGCACCTGTAACGATGGTCGCTTAGCAAATTCCTTCCGCAGTTGCTTCCGTTTCATTTCTTGTTCTCGCACCGAGATTCGGTTCCGAACAAGCACAAGCTCCTGCTTGGTTTGCTCTAACCGCTTCATCAACATTGCTGTACTCCGAGTACGGCACCGATCCACCAGTTCTTTTATAGATTTCAACTCTCGCGCCGTTGGCGGGATCTTCCGACTACGTCGTTTCAGTTCATGGGTCAATAAATGAATCAATTCTTCATGCTCCGCTTCCACCTTTGCCTTCCTCCGAAACCAGTTTTGGGTGCTTTGGTGCATTTTGCTTTTTTCGTCGGCACATACCTGATGTATGGTGCGACCTGCCGCGTAAACTAGCGCATTAAGCTTGCCAATCCGAGACTGGTTCTTCTCTAGCGGCCGCTTCCATACTTCATCTATCAACTTATTTCCAGCTTCCATAAGTGCCTTTGGGTATGTACCCGAGAATCTTCTTATGGGCACGCGATCAAAGGATTTTGATGCCCAATGATAATAGCCCATAAAGGATCTTCGGAATGCATTGGTGATTACGGCATCATGAATTCTTGACTCATCATTATTATTAAACGATCCTTCCAAAGCCACACTTACGTGGCTGATGCTTTTGCCAGTTTCAGAGGATTTATCGTCTTCTTTACTGGCTTCATCTTTCGGGCAATCTGATGTTTCTCCTCCAGCCATCGATATGGCTCTGGATACGCTATCTCTTATCACTGACACCTCTGGTGACAACGGTATTGTCTCTTGGGCTGTGAGGCGTTGCTTCTTGATTGCAGCCCATTTGGCAGTCAAAGCTGCCTTCGATCTTGGTTCATATCTTTTATTATATTCTTCCAGTACCTTATTCCACGCTACGTGCCCAGAGTACGCACCACAAAGCTCTGCCACGTATTGTTCCTCCTCGCTGCTCCAGCGGCCCCTTCTCATCTGAACTGACTCCTGGTTAATGCCTTCCACTTCTACTCCGGCGCCTCCTTCGGATTCCCCGCTGTGTGCGTTTTTGAGGAGACGTGATCCGGGAATGTTAACTTCAGTCGCTGAAACCAACGACTGCCCCGGGTTTTGGGTTCGGGGAGCGCCCCCCGGCCATGATGGCAGGAGAACCGGGATCCTCGGTGGGGATAGGGGCCCAACTCCACCTTCCGTTGGGTGACCCTGGAGACCACCGCTCCAACTTACCATTTCCTCTCCCACTTCGAGCAGGTGAATACTCGAAGGGCTAGCCTCCGATTGGGGACGGAGGCGCCACCCTCAGTTCCGTGTGGGGACTCCTTGAGGCCAGAGGAGTCCCCGCCGAGCCAATCCTTTCTTTTCTTTTTTTTAGCAATTGAATTTTTTCTAGCGGCCCACATCACCGAGGTGCTGGCCCAATGATGTGGTTAGGTGCCACTAGAATACTGGCGGTTAATTTGATCCAAAAAGATATCCACACCATGATTCATGCGTATAAGGGTTTTCATGGTGTTTTCCAAAGGCATGATCAAGAATAACTGATTGCCTGAACCGCCAACAGGCTATGAGCTATCCTCGGTCTTTGAAATTACTGGGCCCAGAGCCCCCATCGCTCAACTACTGAAGTCCGTGGGTACTGTGTGATCCGGCGCTGACCAACCTCCGAGGGGATGTAGCACGAGGTGGTTCTACCATACCACGTAGCCGCGGTCTGGAGCATACGCTTCTGCGGCGACTACCGGAGAGGGTATCTTACAATACTGACCCTCAACCGCCATTGCTCTGTTATTTAGAGTTTTTGAGCATTGTGTGGCAGGGCGCAAACCAACTTTTATTGGGGCAAGTATCATGGGTTGGCTCTACCGCACCGCTTCGTCGCCATTTGGAGCAGAGTCTCGCGCGACGGTTAATTGCCAGTACTCAGATCTTCAAGAAGTTGATTGATAGGAAGAGCTCTCCGATGTTCTGCCTGATTTCATGCACACCGTCTTCATGGGAACACCGGAAACGGAAGAAGGCCGGTGAGTAGGGGTGCATTAGTGACAGAGGCGGCAATTTCCCGCTCTGCCCTTCCGCGGCTCGCCACGTGGAGGCTGCACCCATTGCACCTTGTTCCCAAGGTGCACAGCGAGGTTGTACTACCATCACACTCGCCAAGCCGCTCATGCGCGTCATTAATTAGATGACGAGGCATTTGGCTACCTTAAGAGAGTCATAGTTACTCCCGCCGTTTACCCGCGCTTGGTTGAATTTCTTCACTTTTACATTCAGAGCACTGGGCAGAAATCAGAGACAGTCAACGCTCGCAAGGGCCATCTGTCTCCTCTGTTTTAATTAGACAGTCGGATTCCCCGAGTCCGTGCCAGTTCTAAGTCGACTGTTTAGCGCCCGCCGAAGCACCAACGCCATTATTGACGCGGTACACAGCTGCAGCGGTCCATAAGACAGTTCGAACGCTAGCCGAGCGCCACCCGTTTCCGAGCGTTGCACTGCATGGATCAAACCGAGCTCACTTCACACTGCAGCCCGACCGGCCCAGTCCTTAGAGCCAATCCTTTTCCCGAAGTTACGGATCTAATTTGCCGACTTCCCTTACCTACATTATTCTATCGACTAGAGGCTGTTCACCTTGGAGACCTGCTGCGGATATCGGTACGGCCTGGCACGAAATTCAAATAGCCTCCCTCGGTTTTTCAAGGGCCGAATAGAGCGCACGAGACACCACAGGAACCGTGGCGCTTTACGGAAACAACATCCCTATCTCCGGCTGAACCGATTCCAGGGAATTCGTTCCTTAACTAGAAAAGAGAACTCTAGCTCGGGCTCTATTCAACGTTACCGAGTTCGTTTGCGTTACCGCGCTAAACACTCGCAATGAGCGCTTATCTCCGTGTCCAGGTACGGGAATATTAACCCGTTTCCCTTTCGATAAACGAGACGGATTTGAACTCCATCTCTCGATAACACATGGCATTAGCCAGTATCTTAGGGCCGACTGACCCACATTCAACTGCTGTTCACGTGGAACCCTTCTCCACTTCAGTCTTCAAGGATCTCACTTGAATATTTGCTACTACCACCAAGATCTGCACCAGTGGAAGCTCCAGCCGGGCCTACGCCCAAAGCCTTCAACGCAAACCACTGTGACCCTCTTACTCGTTGCGGCGAGGCGAATCTCTTAGACATGAAGAAACACACAAGCCATGCAACGGTCGGGTATAAGTCTCCCGCTCAAGCGCCATCCATTTTCAGGGCTAGTTGATTCGGCAGGTGAGTTGTTACACACTCCTTAGCGGTTTCCGACTTCCATGGCCACCGTCCTGCTGTCTATATCAACCAACGCCTTTCATGGGGTCTCATGAGCGGGAAGTTTGGCACTTTAACCCGACGTTTGGTTCATCCCACAGCGCCAGTTCTGCTTACCAAAAATGGCCCACTTGGAGCTCACATTCAATGTTCACGCTTCATTAATGTCAAGCAAGCGGAACTTCATACCCATTGAAAGTTTGAGAATAGGTTGAGGTCGTTTCGTCCCCAATTCCTCTAATCATTCGCTTTACCGAATATAACTGCATCATACGAACTCCAGCTATCCTGGGGGAAACTTCAGAGGGAACCAGCTACTAGATGGTTCGATTAGTCTTTCGCCCCTATACCCAAGTCAGACGATCGATTTGCACGTCAGAACCGCTTCGGACTTCCACCAGAGTTTCCTCTGGCTTCATCCTGCTCAGGCATAGTTCACCATCTTTCGGGTCCCAGCATATGCGCTCTACCTCCGCCCTATTGCAAGCAATGAGGACGGGGCTATGGTGCGCCGAATTGCTCATAAGCTCTCCGGATCCCATATCGGCCACATCGAGGTGACTTTTACTTTCATTACGCCCTTAGGTTTACCACCCAATGACTCGCGCATATGCTAGACTCCTTGGTCCGTGTTTCAAGACGGGTCGGATAGGTGGTCAACGTTCACACCGAGATATACGTCTCAACGCGTCCATATCACTCATATCGTAATATTGTTGACCACAAATATTCGCATGCGAATATTCAATAATCACAATAGTAGACATAAGGCGACGCACAATAGCGGAGACGATACGTTTAAAATTTTATAATCGATATGCCTAAAGATATGAAGGGTTCCACGCCCGAAAAGAATGGTCCACTTCACATCCGTTAACATACGATCACAAAACTCTCAGCGCATACCAGCCGCAAATACACCGATCAATTACCGAATAGTTATCGATAACGTTGCTCTCATCGAGAATGCAAACGCTATTGAGCCATTAAGCCGATCGGATGAATGCAGCCGAGTTCCGTTAACTCTATCCGTTTCAATCTCAACGGTTTCACGCCCTCTTGAACTCTCTCTTCAAAGTTCTTTGCAACTTTCCCTCACGGTACTTGTTTGCTATCGGTTTCGTGGCCATATTTAGCCTTAGATGAGATCTACCACCAACTTTGGGCTGCGATCCCAGGCAACCCGACTCCAAGGAGCGATCAACCATTCGCTTCGCCACCCGTACAGGTCTAGCACCTTCTTTGGACTATAGCCCCGCTCAAGGGACTTTGGGTGCACGAAACGAACGGATAGTCGCATCTATACGCTACAATTCCTAGCAACCAGTGGTTGAAGGATTCAGCGCTGGGCTTTTCCCGTTTCACTCGCAGTTACTAAGGGAATCCTCGTTAGTTTCTTTTCCTCCGCTTAGTTATATGCTTAAATTCAGCGGGTATTCACGACTGAGCTGAGGTCAAAAAATTCTTCATAAACATCATTATTATCGCGTTAGTCAATCATTCCAACTATATTATGCATACAATACACGCTGGAATTGACATTTGCGATCATTTTGATGTTTCGATATTTTCTTCCTATCTCATTCAAGCAACGAGATATTCAATAATCGATAAGCTAAATAAGGTACGATAGTACTTCTCATTTATCCCCTATCATAGCTTATCGTATATATTTCATATATGGCATTTCTTTCAATATTTCAACCCTCAGCCAGACGTGCCAACGGGAATGAACCCGATGGCGCAATGTGCGTTCGAATTTTTAGTGCTCAATGTGTCTGCAATTCGCACTATTTATCGCAGCTAGCTGCGTTCTTCATCGATCCACGAACCGAGTGATCCACCGCTAAGATTTGTACATCAAAAAATTGAAGATACTAAACAATTTTAGCATCTTTCATTCACGAGTGTTTATGATATTTTTGTTTAGTTTTTGGCGGCTTCCTAGCTGAAGCTCATTAAGTCTACTCAACTCGAAATGAGGAGCTTTCTCTCCACCTTTCATCGTTATCGACGGTCCAGGCGATAACTCGGTGAAGCGTAGACGCCAAATTGGACACCGTTATTATAAAATAGCGGAAAAATAAGCACTAGCGGTATGCCTTTCTAACAAGCCCAACATACCACCTATTTCTCCTCAACACATAGCAAATTGCATGCAATTGTCGGCCAAAAAAAAAGCCAACTGCTAATACAGCACCACATTTTTGTGCGCAATTTACTATATGGCTCACATTATTTATATTCGGAGACTTTTTTTTCTTTTGCTCGATAATGATCCTTCCGCAGGTTCACCTACGGAAACCTTGTTACGACTTTTGCCCGGTTCAAGCCACTGCGATTAAGGCGGTTTCCACCAAAGAATCTCCACCTCGAAAGGTCTCGAAACAGCAGTCCCCGCTTTTCTCGAAACGGCTCAGTCCCGGGCAGCGACGGGCGGTGTGTACAAAGGGCAGGGACGTAATCAACGTGAGCTGATGACTCACACTTACTAGGAATTCCTCGTTCAAGGGAAATAATTGCAATTCCCGATCCCGATCACGGAGGATTTTCAAGGGGTTACCAATACCTTTCGGCAATGGTTACAGCACGCTGATTCCTCCAGTGTAGCGCGCGTGCAGCCCTGGACATCTAAGGGCATCACAGACCTGTTATTGCTCAACTTCATGCGGCTGTATACCGCTTGTCCCTCTAAGAAGTCTTCCGGACTTGTTTATCCGATGACTATTTAATAGGCTAGAGTCTCGCTCGTTATCGGAATAAACCAGACAAATCACTCCACCAACTAAGAACGGCCATGCACCACCAACCACCGAATCAAGAAAGAGCTCTCAATCTGTCAATCCTTACGGTGTCCGGGCCAGGTGAGTTTTCCCGTGTTGAGTCAAATTAAGCCGCAGGCTCCACTCCTGGTGGTGCCCTTCCGTCAATTTCTTTAAGTTTCAGCTTTGCAACCATACTTCCCCCGGAACCGAAAGACTTTCGTTTCCGGGAAGCTACCCGTCAAGGCATATTTACCGCCGACGGAACGCTAGTTGGTATCGTTTACGGTCAGAACTAGGGCGGTATCTGATCGCCTTCGAACCTCTGACTTTCGTTCTTGATTAATGAAGACATTCTTGGCAAATGCTTTCGCAGTCGGACGTCTCGCTACGGTCCAAGAATTTCACCTCTCACGCAGCGATACGAATGCCCCCGTCCGTCCCTCTTAACCATTATCTCAGATCAGAAAACCAACAAAATAGAACCGAGATCCTATTCTATTATTCCATGCACGAGTATTCAGACATAAGCCCGCGTTAAGCACTCTAATTTTTTCAAAGTAAACTCGCTAGCCACCCTACGCGACCGATGAAGGCAACGTAGGGAAAACCAGCAGAACTAGCCCAGGAGCCCAGTTCTCGCCCAGTGGGCGGACCAGATCCTGAGGCGCAGATCCAACTACGAGCTTTTTAACCGCAGCAATGACGATATACACTTTGAGAGCTGGAATTACCGCGGCTGCTGGCACCAGACTTGCCCTCTCATAGTTCCTCGTTAACGGGTTTAAATTGTACCCATTCCGATAACCGGCCTCATAGAGAACGGTCTCGTTATTTTTCGTCACTACCTCCTCATGCCGAGAGTGGGTAATTTGCGCGCCTGCTGCCTTCCTTGGATGTGGTAGCCATTTCTCAGGCTCCCTCTCCGGAGTCGAACCCTTATTCTCCGTTACCCGTTACAACCATGGTAGGCACATAAACTACCATCGACAGTTGATAAGGCAGACACTTGATAGACACGTCGCCGGTTCGAGACCATGCGATCAGCTATAGTTATTCAGAGTCACCAATTAACGGGCCGAAACCCGATTGGTTTTAATCTAATAGATGCGCTCGTCAGAAAATCGGAGCTTTGGTGCATGTATTAGCTCTAGAATTACCACAGTTATCCACGTAGGATATCAAGATCAAGTATATAATAGCTGTTGTAATGAGCCGTTCGCGGTTTCACCTTTATAGGCCATTTGAACTTAGACATGCATGGCTTAGCCTTTGAGATAAGCATATAACCGCCGACAGAATCAATCGGGGAGATGCACATTAATAACCGGCGCATCTTCTACGCTCGGCTTATACGAACTTGTGCAACCAATAAAACGCGCTTTAGCGAAATTTTTGCGCGTTCATCTCGTTTTCTTAGCGAGAATTCCCGTACGATATGCAGCCACTGCATTCGTTTAGCGGTAATTCATCGCACGTTCGAAAACAACGCCTTTTCACCGTCATTTCTCTCTCCACTATCTCTTCAATAAGCGAGAAATCGCCGTCCACTTCTCAACAACAAAACGCTTCAGCGGCCATAAACGCCTCGCCGCTCATTTTTGCGCTTTCAACACCTCGTCTCTACTCGGTGAGCGCACGCATAATCCATCGGGCGTTTAGACCTCGCCACCACTCTGCTTCGTTCAACGCCTCGAAAGCAAACGGTTACACTGCTCTAGCAATAACGATCAACGTTTAGTGCTCGGAGCTGATCAAAACTGAAATCAATAATATCTCATTGGAGATGTATACTTCAATTATTCCACTTCATTCGTTCAGCGGTAATTCATCGCACGTTCGAAAACAACGCCTTTTCACCGTCATTTCTCTCTCCACTATCTCTTCAATAAGCGAGAAATCGCCGTCCACTTCTCAACAACAAAACGCTTCAGCGGCCATAAACGCCTCGCCGCTCATTTTTGCGCTTTCAACACCTCGTCTCTACTCGGTGAGCGCACGCATAATCCATCGGGCGTTTAGACCTCGCCACCACTCTGCTTCGTTCAACGCCTCGAAAGCAAACGGTTACACTGCTCTAGCAATAACGATCAACGTTTAGTGCTCGGAGCTGATCAAAACTGAAATCAATAATATCTCATTGGAGATGTATACTTCAATTATTCCACTTCATTCGTTCAGCGGTAATTCATCGCACGTTCGAAAACAACGCCTTTTCACCGTCATTTCTCTCTCCACTATCTCTTCAATAAGCGAGAAATCGCCGTCCACTTCTCAACAACAAAACGCTTCAGCGGCCATAAACGCCTCGCCGCTCATTTTTGCGCTTTCAACACCTCGTCTCTACTCGGTGAGCGCACGCATAATCCATCGGGCGTTTAGACCTCGCCACCACTCTGCTTCGTTCAACGCCTCGAAAGCAAACGGTTACACTGCTCTAGCAATAACGATCAACGTTTAGTGCTCGGAGCTGATCAAAACTGAAATCAATAATATCTCATTGGAGATGTATACTTCAATTATTCCACTTCATTCGTTCAGCGGTAATTCATCGCACGTTCGAAAACAACGCCTTTTCACCGTCATTTCTCTCTCCACTATCTCTTCAATAAGCGAGAAATCGCCGTCCACTTCTCAACAACAAAACGCTTCAGCGGCCATAAACGCCTCGCCGCTCATTTTTGCGCTTTCAACACCTCGTCTCTACTCGGTGAGCGCACGCATAATCCATCGGGCGTTTAGACCTCGCCACCACTCTGCTTCGTTCAACGCCTCGAAAGCAAACGGTTACACTGCTCTAGCAATAACGATCAACGTTTAGTGCTCGGAGCTGATCAAAACTGAAATCAATAATATCTCATTGGAGATGTATACTTCAATTATTCCACTTCATTCGTTCAGCGGTAATTCATCGCACGTTCGAAAACAACGCCTTTTCACCGTCATTTCTCTCTCCACTATCTCTTCAATAAGCGAGAAATCGCCGTCCACTTCTCAACAACAAAACGCTTCAGCGGCCATAAACGCCTCGCCGCTCATTTTTGCGCTTTCAACACCTCGTCTCTACTCGGTGAGCGCACGCATAATCCATCGGGCGTTTAGACCTCGCCACCACTCTGCTTCGTTCAACGCCTCGAAAGCAAACGGTTACACTGCTCTAGCAATAACGATCAACGTTTAGTGCTCGGAGCTGATCAAAACTGAAATCAATAATATCTCATTGGAGATGTATACTTCAATTATTCCACTTCATTCGTTCAGCGGTAATTCATCGCACGTTCGAAAACAACGCCTTTTCACCGTCATTTCTCTCTCCACTATCTCTTCAATAAGCGAGAAATCGCCGTCCACTTCTCAACAACAAAACGCTTCAGCGGCCATAAACGCCTCGCCGCTCATTTTTGCGCTTTCAACACCTCGTCTCTACTCGGTGAGCGCACGCATAATCCATCGGGCGTTTAGACCTCGCCACCACTCTGCTTCGTTCAACGCCTCGAAAGCAAACGGTTACACTGCTCTAGCAATAACGATCAACGTTTAGTGCTCGGAGCTGATCAAAAAATAATAATAATAATAATATCATCTCATTGGAGATGCATACTTCAATTATTCTATGAAACAAATCGTCCAATCAAAGGATGAGTCTCAACAGATCGCAGTATGGAGGCTGCTCTACTGGATACAACACCTTGACCAGTAATCAAGTCGTCTGCAAGTGATTTTGCGCCCCGACATTGTACCGTGTAGTCCGGCTTTGGCAACCGCACGACCTTTCAATCGCTCGGTAAGGCCATATAATGGGGCATTAGCTGTAACTTCAATAGTCACATAGAAGTGCCTCCCGACACCGGGGAGCAAATTTATCGTTGCCTTCACTAGGCGGGATTCTGACTTAGAGGCGTTCAGTCATAATCCCTCAGATGGTAGCTTCGCACCATTGGCCGATCGGCCAAGCACATGAACCAAATGTCTGAACCTGCGGTTCCTCTCGTACTAAGCAGGATTACTATCGCAACAACGAGTCACAGTAGGGTAAAACTAACCTGTCTCACGACGGTCTAAACCCAGCTCACGTTCCCTATTGGTGGGTGAACAATCCAACGCTTGGCGAATTCTGCTTCGCAATGATAGGAAGAGCCGACATCGAAGGATCAAAAAGCAACGTCGCTATGGACGCTTGGCTGCCACAAGCCAGTTATCCCTGTGGTAACTTTTCTGACACCTCTTGCTAGAGACCTTCTAATTCAAAAGGATCGATAGGCCACGCTTTCGCGGTCTGTATTCGTACTGAAAATCAAGATCAAGCGAGCTTTTGCCCTTTTGCTCTACGAGAGGTTTCCGTCCTCTCTGAGCTAGCCTTAGGACACCTGCGTTACGATTTGACAGATGTACCGCCCCAGTCAAACTCCCCGCCTGACACTGTCTTCGGCGCGAGTCGAACGGCCACCGAGTGGCTGCACTTAACACCAGAATCAAGAGCCGGATAGGCTCAATTCTCGTC
>CM075173.1:105843110-105850610 GCA_037576465.1 Parascaris univalens | reverse complement strand
TGAGATCTACCACCAACTTTGGGCTGCGATCCCAGGCAACCCGACTCCAAGGAGCGATCAACCATTCGCTTCGCCACCCGTACAGGTCTAGCACCTTCTTTGGACTATAGCCCCGCTCAAGGGGACTTTGGGTGCACGAAACGAACGGATAGTCGCATCTATACGCTACAATTCCTAGCAACCAGTGGTTGAAGGATTCAGCGCTGGGCTTTTCCCGTTTCACTCGCAGTTACTAAGGGAATCCTCGTTAGTTTCTTTTCCTCCGCTTAGTTATATGCTTAAATTCAGCGGGTATTCACGACTGAGCTGAGGTCAAAAAATTCTTCATAAACATCATTATTATCGCGTTAGTCAATCATTCCAACTATATTATGCATACAATACACGCTGGAATTGACATTTGCGATCATTTTGATGTTTCGATATTTTCTTCCTATCTCATTCAAGCAACGAGATATTCAATAATCGATAAGCTAAATAAGGTACGATAGTACTTCTCATTTATCCCCTATCATAGCTTATCGTATATATTTCATATATGGCATTTCTTTCAATATTTCAACCCTCAGCCAGACGTGCCAACGGGAATGAACCCGATGGCGCAATGTGCGTTCGAATTTTTAGTGCTCAATGTGTCTGCAATTCGCACTATTTATCGCAGCTAGCTGCGTTCTTCATCGATCCACGAACCGAGTGATCCACCGCTAAGATTTGTACATCAAAAAATTTGAAGATACTAAACAATTTTAGCATCTTTCATTCACGAGTGTTTATGATATTTTTGTTTAGTTTTTGCGGCTTCCTAGCTGAAGCTCATTAAGTCTACTCAACTCGAAATGAGGAGCTTTCTCTCCACCTTTCATCGTTATCGACGGTCCAGGCGATAACTCGGTGAAGCGTAGACGCCAAATTGGACACCGTTATTATAAAATAGCGGAAAAATAAGCACTAGCGGTATGCCTTTCTAACAAGCCCAACATACCACCTATTTCTCCTCAACACATAGCAAATTGCATGCAATTGTCGGCCAAAAAAAAAGCCAACTGCTAATACAGCACCACATTTTTGTGCGCAATTTACTATATGGCTCACATTATTTATATTCGGAGACTTTTTTTTCTTTTGCTCGATAATGATCCTTCCGCAGGTTCACCTACGGAAACCTTGTTACGACTTTTGCCCGGTTCAAGCCACTGCGATTAAGGCGGTTTCCACCAAAGAATCTCCACCTCGAAAGGTCTCGAAACAGCAGTCCCCGCTTTTCTCGAAACGGCTCAGTCCCGGGCAGCGACGGGCGGTGTGTACAAAGGGCAGGGACGTAATCAACGTGAGCTGATGACTCACACTTACTAGGAATTCCTCGTTCAAGGGAAATAATTGCAATTCCCGATCCCGATCACGGAGGATTTTCAAGGGGTTACCAATACCTTTCGGCAATGGTTACAGCACGCTGATTCCTCCAGTGTAGCGCGCGTGCAGCCCTGGACATCTAAGGGCATCACAGACCTGTTATTGCTCAACTTCATGCGGCTGTATACCGCTTGTCCCTCTAAGAAGTCTTCCGGACTTGTTTATCCGATGACTATTTAATAGGCTAGAGTCTCGCTCGTTATCGGAATAAACCAGACAAATCACTCCACCAACTAAGAACGGCCATGCACCACCAACCACCGAATCAAGAAAGAGCTCTCAATCTGTCAATCCTTACGGTGTCCGGGCCAGGTGAGTTTTCCCGTGTTGAGTCAAATTAAGCCGCAGGCTCCACTCCTGGTGGTGCCCTTCCGTCAATTTCTTTAAGTTTCAGCTTTGCAACCATACTTCCCCGGAACCGAAAGACTTTCGTTTCCGGGAAGCTACCCGTCAAGGCATATTTACCGCCGACGGAACGCTAGTTGGTATCGTTTACGGTCAGAACTAGGGCGGTATCTGATCGCCTTCGAACCTCTGACTTTCGTTCTTGATTAATGAAGACATTCTTGGCAAATGCTTTCGCAGTCGGACGTCTCGCTACGGTCCAAGAATTTCACCTCTCACGCAGCGATACGAATGCCCCCGTCCGTCCCTCTTAACCATTATCTCAGATCAGAAAACCAACAAAATAGAACCGAGATCCTATTCTATTATTCCATGCACGAGTATTCAGACATAAGCCCGCGTTAAGCACTCTAATTTTTTCAAAGTAAACTCGCTAGCCACCCTACGCGACCGATGAAGGCAACGTAGGGAAAACCAGCAGAACTAGCCCAGGAGCCCAGTTCTCGCCCAGTGGGCGGACCAGATCCTGAGGCGCAGATCCAACTACGAGCTTTTTAACCGCAGCAATGACGATATACACTTTGAGAGCTGGAATTACCGCGGCTGCTGGCACCAGACTTGCCCTCTCATAGTTCCTCGTTAACGGGTTTAAATTGTACCCATTCCGATAACCGGCCTCATAGAGAACGGTCTCGTTATTTTTCGTCACTACCTCCTCATGCCGAGAGTGGGTAATTTGCGCGCCTGCTGCCTTCCTTGGATGTGGTAGCCATTTCTCAGGCTCCCTCTCCGGAGTCGAACCCTTATTCTCCGTTACCCGTTACAACCATGGTAGGCACATAAACTACCATCGACAGTTGATAAGGCAGACACTTGATAGACACGTCGCCGGTTCGAGACCATGCGATCAGCTATAGTTATTCAGAGTCACCAATTAACGGGCCGAAACCCGATTGGTTTTAATCTAATAGATGCGCTCGTCAGAAAATCGGAGCTTTGGTGCATGTATTAGCTCTAGAATTACCACAGTTATCCACGTAGGATATCAAGATCAAGTATATAATAGCTGTTGTAATGAGCCGTTCGCGGTTTCACCTTTATAGGCCATTTGAACTTAGACATGCATGGCTTAGCCTTTGAGATAAGCATATAACCGCCGACAGAATCAATCGGGGAGATGCACATTAATAACCGGCGCATCTTCTACGCTCGGCTTATACGAACTTGTGCAACAATAAAACGCGCTTTAGCGAAATTTTTGCGCGTTCATCTCGTTTTCTTAGCGAGAATTCCCGTACGATATGCAGCCACTGCATTCGTTTAGCGGTAATTCATCGCACGTTCGAAAACAACGCCTTTTCACCGTCATTTCTCTCTCCACTATCTCTTCAATAAGCGAGAAATCGCCGTCCACTTCTCAACAACAAAACGCTTCAGCGGCCATAAACGCCTCGCCGCTCATTTTTGCGCTTTCAACACCTCGTCTCTACTCGGTGAGCGCACGCATAATCCATCGGGCGTTTAGACCTCGCCACCACTCTGCTTCGTTCAACGCCTCGAAAGCAAACGGTTACACTGCTCTAGCAATAACGATCAACGTTTAGTGCTCGGAGCTGATCAAAACTGAAATCAATAATATCTCATTGGAGATGTATACTTCAATTATTCCACTTCATTCGTTCAGCGGTAATTCATCGCACGTTCGAAAACAACGCCTTTTCACCGTCATTTCTCTCTCCACTATCTCTTCAATAAGCGAGAAATCGCCGTCCACTTCTCAACAACAAAACGCTTCAGCGGCCATAAACGCCTCGCCGCTCATTTTTGCGCTTTCAACACCTCGTCTCTACTCGGTGAGCGCACGCATAATCCATCGGGCGTTTAGACCTCGCCACCACTCTGCTTCGTTCAACGCCTCGAAAGCAAACGGTTACACTGCTCTAGCAATAACGATCAACGTTTAGTGCTCGGAGCTGATCAAAACTGAAATCAATAATATCTCATTGGAGATGTATACTTCAATTATTCCACTTCATTCGTTCAGCGGTAATTCATCGCACGTTCGAAAACAACGCCTTTTCACCGTCATTTCTCTCTCCACTATCTCTTCAATAAGCGAGAAATCGCCGTCCACTTCTCAACAACAAAACGCTTCAGCGGCCATAAACGCCTCGCCGCTCATTTTTGCGCTTTCAACACCTCGTCTCTACTCGGTGAGCGCACGCATAATCCATCGGGCGTTTAGACCTCGCCACCACTCTGCTTCGTTCAACGCCTCGAAAGCAAACGGTTACACTGCTCTAGCAATAACGATCAACGTTTAGTGCTCGGAGCTGATCAAAACTGAAATCAATAATATCTCATTGGAGATGTATACTTCAATTATTCCACTTCATTCGTTCAGCGGTAATTCATCGCACGTTCGAAAACAACGCCTTTTCACCGTCATTTCTCTCTCCACTATCTCTTCAATAAGCGAGAAATCGCCGTCCACTTCTCAACAACAAAACGCTTCAGCGGCCATAAACGCCTCGCCGCTCATTTTTGCGCTTTCAACACCTCGTCTCTACTCGGTGAGCGCACGCATAATCCATCGGGCGTTTAGACCTCGCCACCACTCTGCTTCGTTCAACGCCTCGAAAGCAAACGGTTACACTGCTCTAGCAATAACGATCAACGTTTAGTGCTCGGAGCTGATCAAAACTGAAATCAATAATATCTCATTGGAGATGTATACTTCAATTATTCCACTTCATTCGTTCAGCGGTAATTCATCGCACGTTCGAAACAACGCCTTTTCACCGTCATTTCTCTCTCCACTATCTCTTCAATAAGCGAGAAATCGCCGTCCACTTCTCAACAACAAAACGCTTCAGCGGCCATAAACGCCTCGCCGCTCATTTTTGCGCTTTCAACACCTCGTCTCTACTCGGTGAGCGCACGCATAATCCATCGGCGTTTAGACCTCGCCACCACTCTGCTTCGTTCAACGCCTCGAAAGCAAACGGTTACACTGCTCTAGCAATAACGATCAACGTTTAGTGCTCGGAGCTGATCAAAACTGAAATCAATAATATCTCATTGGAGATGTATACTTCAATTATTCCACTTCATTCGTTCAGCGGTAATTCATCGCACGTTCGAAAACAACGCCTTTTCACCGTCATTTCTCTCTCCACTATCTCTTCAATAAGCGAGAAATCGCCGTCCACTTCTCAACAACAAAACGCTTCAGCGGCCATAAACGCCTCGCCGCTCATTTTTGCGCTTTCAACACCTCGTCTCTACTCTGAGCGCACGCATAATCCATCGGGCGTTTAGACCTCGCCACCACTCTGCTTCGTTCAACGCCTCGAAAGCAAACGGTTACACTGCTCTAGCAATAACGATCAACGTTTAGTGCTCGGAGCTGATCAAAACTGAAATCAATAATATCTCATTGGAGATGTATACTTCAATTATTCCACTTCATTCGTTCAGCGGTAATTCATCGCACGTTCGAAAACAACGCCTTTTCACCGTCATTTCTCTCTCCACTATCTCTTCAATAAGCGAGAAATCGCCGTCCACTTCTCAACAACAAAACGCTTCAGCGGCCATAAACGCCTCGCCGCTCATTTTTGCGCTTTCAACACCTCGTCTCTACTCGGTGAGCGCACGCATAATCCATCGGGCGTTTAGACCTCGCCACCACTCTGCTTCGTTCAACGCCTCGAAAGCAAACGGTTACACTGCTCTAGCAATAACGATCAACGTTTAGTGCTCGGAGCTGATCAAAACTGAAATCAATAATATCTCATTGGAGATGTATACTTCAATTATTCCACTTCATTCGTTCAGCGGTAATTCATCGCACGTTCGAAAACAACGCCTTTTCACCGTCATTTCTCTCTCCACTATCTCTTCAATAAGCGAGAAATCGCCGTCCACTTCTCAACAACAAAACGCTTCAGCGGCCATAACGCCTCGCCGCTCATTTTTGCGCTTTCAACACCTCGTCTCTACTCGGTGAGCGCACGCATAATCCATCGGGCGTTTAGACCTCGCCACCACTATGCTTCGTTCAACGCCTCGAAAGCAAACGGTTACACTGCTCTAGCAATAACGATCAACGTTTAGTGCTCGGAGCTGATCAAAACTGAAATCAATAATATCTCATTGGGATGTATACTTCAATTATTCCACTTCATTCGTTCAGCGGTAATTCATCGCACGTTCGAAAACAACGCCTTTTCACCGTCATTCTCTCTCCACTATCTCTTCAATAAGCGAGAAATCGCCGTCCACTTCTCAACAACAAAACGCTTCAGCGGCCATAAACGCTCGCCGCTCATTTTTGCGCTTTCAACACCTCGTCTCTACTCGGTGAGCGCACGCATAATCCATCGGGCGTTTAGACCTCGCCACCACTCTGCTTCGTTCAACGCCTCGAAAGCAAACGGTTACACTGCTCTAGCAATAACGATCAACGTTTAGTGCTCGGAGCTGATCAAAACTGAAATCAATAATATCTTCATTGGAGATGTATACTTCAATTATTCCACTTCATTCGTTCAGCGGTAATTCATCGCACGTTCGAAAACAACGCCTTTTCACCGTCATTTCTCTCTCCACTATCTCTTCAATAAGCGAGAAATCGCCGTCCACTTCTCAACAACAAAACGCTTCAGCGGCCATAAACGCCTCGCCGCTCATTTTTGCGCTTTCAACACCTCGTCTCTACTCGGTGAGCGCACGCATATCCATCGGGCGTTTAGACCTCGCCACCACTTCTGCTTCGTTCAACGCCTCGAAAGCAAACGGTTACACTGCTCTAGCAATAACGATCAACGTTTAGTGCTCGGAGCTGATCAAAACTGAAATCAATAATATCTCATTGGAGATGTATACTTCAATTATTCCACTTCATTCGTTCAGCGGTAATTCATCGCACGTTCGAAAACAACGCTTTTCACGTCATTTCTCTCTCCACTATCTCTTCAATAAGCGAGAAATCGCCGTCCACTTCTCAACAACAAAACGCTTCAGCGGCCATAAACGCTCGCCGCTCATTTTTGCGCTTTCAACACCTCGTCTCTACTCGGTGAGCGCACGCATAATCCATCGGGCGTTTAGACCTCGCCACCACTCTGCTTCGTTCAACGCCTCGAAAGCAAACGGTTACACTGCTCTAGCAATAACGATCAACGTTTAGTGCTCGGAGCTGATCAAATACTGAAATCAATAATATCTCATTGGAGATGTATACTTCAATTATTCCACTTCATTCGTTCAGCGGTTAATTCATCGCACGTTCGAAAACAACGCCTTTTCACCGTCATTTCTCTCTCCACTATCTCTTCAATAAGCGAGAAATCGCCGTACACTTCTCAACACAAAACGCTTCAGCGGCCATAAACGCCTCGCCGCTCATTTTTTGCGCTTTCAACACCTCGTCTCTACTCGGTGAGCGCTCGCATAATCCATCGGGCGTTTAGACCTCGCCACCACTCTGCTTCGTTCAACGCCTCGAAAGCAAACGGTTACACTGCTCTAGCAATAACGATCAACGTTTAGTGCTCGGAGCTGATCAAAAACTGAAATCAATAATATCTCATTGGAGATGTATACTTCAATTATTCCACTTCATTCGTTCAGCGGTAATTCATCGCACGTTCGAAAACAACGCCTTTTCACCGTCATTTCTCTCTCCACTATCTCTTCAATAAGCGAGAAATCGCCGTCCACTTCTCAACAACAAAACGC
>CM075173.1:105835610-105838110 GCA_037576465.1 Parascaris univalens | reverse complement strand
ATAATTGCAATTCCCGATCCCGATCACGGAGGATTTTCAAGGGTTACCAATACCTTTCGGCAATGGTTACAGCACGCTGATTCCTCCAGTGTAGCGCGCGTGCAGCCCTGGACATCTAAGGGCATCACAGACCTGTTATTGCTCAACTTCATGCGGCTGTATACCGCTTGTCCCTCTAAGAAGTCTTCCGGACTTGTTTATCCGATGACTATTTAATAGGCTAGAGTCTCGCTCGTTATCGGAATAAACCAGACAAATCACTCCACCAACTAAGAACGGCCATGCACCACCAACCACCGAATCAAGAAAGAGCTCTCAATCTGTCAATCCTTACGGTGTCCGGGCCAGGTGAGTTTTCCCGTGTTGAGTCAAATTAAGCCGCAGGCTCCACTCCTGGTGGTGCCCTTCCGTCAATTTCTTTAAGTTTCAGCTTTGCAACCATACTTCCCCCGGAACCGAAAGACTTTCGTTTCCGGGAAGCTACCCGTCAAGGCATATTTACCGCCGACGGAACGCTAGTTGGTATCGTTTACGGTCAGAACTAGGGCGGTATCTGATCGCCTTCGAACCTCTGACTTTCGTTCTTGATTAATGAAGACATTCTTGGCAAATGCTTTCGCAGTCGGACGTCTCGCTACGGTCCAAGAATTTCACCTCTCACGCAGCGATACGAATGCCCCGTCCGTCCCTCTTAACCATTATCTCAGATCAGAAAACCAACAAAATAGAACCGAGATCCTATTCTATTATTCCATGCACGAGTATTCAGACATAAGCCCGCGTTAAGCACTCTAATTTTTTCAAAGTAAACTCGCTAGCCACCCTACGCGACCGATGAAGGCAACGTAGGGAAAACCAGCAGAACTAGCCCAGGAGCCCAGTTCTCGCCCAGTGGGCGGACCAGATCCTGAGGCGCAGATCCAACTACGAGCTTTTTAACCGCAGCAATGACGATATACACTTTGAGAGCTGGAATTACCGCGGCTGCTGGCACCAGACTTGCCCTCTCATAGTTCCTCGTTAACGGGTTTAAATTGTACCCATTCCGATAACCGGCCTCATAGAGAACGGTCTCGTTATTTTTCGTCACTACCTCCTCATGCCGAGAGTGGGTAATTTGCGCGCCTGCTGCCTTCCTTGGATGTGGTAGCCATTTCTCAGGCTCCCTCTCCGGAGTCGAACCCTTATTCTCCGTTACCCGTTACAACCATGGTAGGCACATAAACTACCATCGACAGTTGATAAGGCAGACACTTGATAGACACGTCGCCGGTTCGAGACCATGCGATCAGCTATAGTTATTCAGAGTCACCAATTAACGGGCCGAAACCCGATTGGTTTTAATCTAATAGATGCGCTCGTCAGAAAATCGGAGCTTTGGTGCATGTATTAGCTCTAGAATTACCACAGTTATCCACGTAGGATATCAAGATCAAGTATATAATAGCTGTTGTAATGAGCCGTTCGCGGTTTCACCTTTATAGGCCATTTGAACTTAGACATGCATGGCTTAGCCTTTGAGATAAGCATATAACCGCCGACAGAATCAATCGGGGAGATGCACATTAATAACCGGCGCATCTTCTACGCTCGGCTTATACGAACTTGTGCAACCAATAAAACGCGCTTTAGCGAAATTTTTGCGCGTTCATCTCGTTTTCTTAGCGAGAATTCCCGTACGATATGCAGCCACTGCATTCGTTTAGCGGTAATTCATCGCACGTTCGAAAACAACGCCTTTTCACCGTCATTTCTCTCTCCACTATCTCTTCAATAAGCGAGAAATCGCCGTCCACTTCTCAACAACAAAACGCTTCAGCGGCCATAAACGCCTCGCCGCTCATTTTTGCGCTTTCAACACTCGTCTCTACTCGGGAGCGCACGCATAATCCATCGGGCGTTTAGACCTCGCCACCACTCTGCTTCGTTCAACGCCTCGAAAGCAAACGGTTACACTGCTCTAGCAATAACGATCAACGTTTAGTGCTCGAGCTGATCAAAACTGAAATCGGAGATGTATACTTCAATTATTCCACTTCATTCGTTCAGCGGTAATTCATCGCACGTCGAAAACAACGCCTTTTCACCGTCATTTCTCTCTCCACTATCTCTTCAATAAGCGAGAAATCGCCGTCCACTTCTCAACAACAAAACGCTTCAGCGGCCATAAACGCCTCGCCGCTCATTTTTGCGCTTTCAACACCTCGTCTCTACTCGGTGAGCGCACGCATAATCCATCGGGCGTTTAGACCTCGCCACCACTCTGCTTCGTTCAACGCCTCGAAAGCAAACGGTTACACTGCTCTAGCAATAACGATCAACGTTTAGTGCTCGGAGCTGATCAAAACTGAAATCAATAATATCTCATTGGAGATGTATACTTCAATTATTCCACTTCATTCGTTCAGCGGTAATTCATCGCACGTTCGAAAACAACGCCTTTTCACCGTCATTTCTCTCTCCACTATCTCTTCAATAAGCGAGAAATCGCCGTCCACTT
>CM075173.1:105825610-105830610 GCA_037576465.1 Parascaris univalens | reverse complement strand
ATATGCTTAAATTCAGCGGGTATTCACGACTGAGCTGAGGTCAAAAAATTCTTCATAAACATCATTATTATCGCGTTAGTCAATCATTCCAACTATATTATGCATACAATACACGCTGGAATTGACATTTGCGATCATTTTGATGTTTCGATATTTTCTTCCTATCTCATTCAAGCAACGAGATATTCAATAATCGATAAGCTAAATAAGGTACGATAGTACTTCTCATTTATCCCCTATCATAGCTTATCGTATATATTTCATATATGGCATTTCTTTCAATATTTCAACCCTCAGCCAGACGTGCCAACGGGAATGAACCCGATGGCGCAATGTGCGTTCGAATTTTTAGTGCTCAATGTGTCTGCAATTCGCACTATTTATCGCAGCTAGCTGCGTTCTTCATCGATCCACGAACCGAGTGATCCACCGCTAAGATTTGTACATCAAAAAATTTGAAGATACTAAACAATTTTAGCATCTTTCATTCACGAGTGTTTATGATATTTTTGTTTAGTTTTTGGCGGCTTCCTAGCTGAAGCTCATTAAGTCTACTCAACTCGAAATGAGGAGCTTTCTCTCCACCTTTCATCGTTATCGACGGTCCAGGCGATAACTCGGTGAAGCGTAGACGCCAAATTGGACACCGTTATTATAAAATAGCGGAAAAATAAGCACTAGCGGTATGCCTTTCTAACAAGCCCAACATACCACCTATTTCTCCTCAACACATAGCAAATTGCATGCAATTGTCGGCCAAAAAAAAAGCCAACTGCTAATACAGCACCACATTTTTGTGCGCAATTTACTATATGGCTCACATTATTTATATTCGGAGACTTTTTTTTCTTTTGCTCGATAATGATCCTTCCGCAGGTTCACCTACGGAAACCTTGTTACGACTTTTGCCCGGTTCAAGCCACTGCGATTAAGGCGGTTTCCACCAAAGAATCTCCACCTCGAAAGGTCTCGAAACAGCAGTCCCCGCTTTTCTCGAAACGGCTCAGTCCCGGGCAGCGACGGGCGGTGTGTACAAAGGGCAGGGACGTAATCAACGTGAGCTGATGACTCACACTTACTAGGAATTCCTCGTTCAAGGGAAATAATTGCAATTCCCGATCCCGATCACGGAGGATTTTCAAGGGGTTACCAATACCTTTCGGCAATGGTTACAGCACGCTGATTCCTCCAGTGTAGCGCGCGTGCAGCCCTGGACATCTAAGGGCATCACAGACCTGTTATTGCTCAACTTCATGCGGCTGTATACCGCTTGTCCCTCTAAGAAGTCTTCCGGACTTGTTTATCCGATGACTATTTAATAGGCTAGAGTCTCGCTCGTTATCGGAATAAACCAGACAAATCACTCCACCAACTAAGAACGGCCATGCACCACCAACCACCGAATCAAGAAAGAGCTCTCAATCTGTCAATCCTTACGGTGTCCGGGCCAGGTGAGTTTTCCCGTGTTGAGTCAAATTAAGCCGCAGGCTCCACTCCTGGTGGTGCCCTTCCGTCAATTTCTTTAAGTTTCAGCTTTGCAACCATACTTCCCCCGGAACCGAAAGACTTTCGTTTCCGGGAAGCTACCCGTCAAGGCATATTTACCGCCGACGGAACGCTAGTTGGTATCGTTTACGGTCAGAACTAGGGCGGTATCTGATCGCCTTCGAACCTCTGACTTTCGTTCTTGATTAATGAAGACATTCTTGGCAAATGCTTTCGCAGTCGGACGTCTCGCTACGGTCCAAGAATTTCACCTCTCACGCAGCGATACGAATGCCCCCGTCCGTCCCTCTTAACCATTATCTCAGATCAGAAAACCAACAAAATAGAACCGAGATCCTATTCTATTATTCCATGCACGAGTATTCAGACATAAGCCCGCGTTAAGCACTCTAATTTTTTCAAAGTAAACTCGCTAGCCACCCTACGCGACCGATGAAGGCAACGTAGGGAAAACCAGCAGAACTAGCCCAGGAGCCCAGTTCTCGCCCAGTGGGCGGACCAGATCCTGAGGCGCAGATCCAACTACGAGCTTTTTAACCGCAGCAATGACGATATACACTTTGAGAGCTGGAATTACCGCGGCTGCTGGCACCAGACTTGCCCTCTCATAGTTCCTCGTTAACGGGTTTAAATTGTACCCATTCCGATAACCGGCCTCATAGAGAACGGTCTCGTTATTTTTCGTCACTACCTCCTCATGCCGAGAGTGGGTAATTTGCGCGCCTGCTGCCTTCCTTGGATGTGGTAGCCATTTCTCAGGCTCCCTCTCCGGAGTCGAACCCTTATTCTCCGTTACCCGTTACAACCATGGTAGGCACATAAACTACCATCGACAGTTGATAAGGCAGACACTTGATAGACACGTCGCCGGTTCGAGACCATGCGATCAGCTATAGTTATTCAGAGTCACCAATTAACGGGCCGAAACCCGATTGGTTTTAATCTAATAGATGCGCTCGTCAGAAAATCGGAGCTTTGGTGCATGTATTAGCTCTAGAATTACCACAGTTATCCACGTAGGATATCAAGATCAAGTATATAATAGCTGTTGTAATGAGCCGTTCGCGGTTTCACCTTTATAGGCCATTTGAACTTAGACATGCATGGCTTAGCCTTTGAGATAAGCATATAACCGCCGACAGAATCAATCGGGGAGATGCACATTAATAACCGGCGCATCTTCTACGCTCGGCTTATACGAACTTGTGCAACCAATAAAACGCGCTTTAGCGAAATTTTTGCGCGTTCATCTCGTTTTCTTAGCGAGAATTCCCGTACGATATGCAGCCACTGCATTCGTTTAGCGGTAATTCATCGCACGTTCGAAAACAACGCCTTTTCACCGTCATTTCTCTCTCCACTATCTCTTCAATAAGCGAGAAATCGCCGTCCACTTCTCAACAACAAAACGCTTCAGCGGCCATAAACGCCTCGCCGCTCATTTTTGCGCTTTCAACACCTCGTCTCTACTCGGTGAGCGCACGCATAATCCATCGGGCGTTTAGACCTCGCCACCACTCTGCTTCGTTCAACGCCTCGAAAGCAAACGGTTACACTGCTCTAGCAATAACGATCAACGTTTAGTGCTCGGAGCTGATCAAAACTGAAATCAATAATATCTCATTGGAGATGTATACTTCAATTATTCCACTTCATTCGTTCAGCGGTAATTCATCGCACGTTCGAAAACAACGCCTTTTCACCGTCATTTCTCTCTCCACTATCTCTTCAATAAGCGAGAAATCGCCGTCCACTTCTCAACAACAAAACGCTTCAGCGGCCATAAACGCCTCGCCGCTCATTTTTGCGCTTTCAACACCTCGTCTCTACTCGGTGAGCGCACGCATAATCCATCGGGCGTTTAGACCTCGCCACCACTCTGCTTCGTTCAACGCCTCGAAAGCAAACGGTTACACTGCTCTAGCAATAACGATCAACGTTTAGTGCTCGGAGCTGATCAAAACTGCAATAATAATAATGTATTCAATTATGAGCGGTAATCATCTTCGAATTTTCATTCTAGCGAGAATCGTCCATTCAACTTCAGCGATATCTCAACAGTCATCGCGTATCGGGCGGCTAATTTACACTTAGCAATAACGATCAACGTCGAAAACTGAACAAGCTTCTTTTCACCGTCATTTCTCGACATCACCGTCCACTATCTCTTCAATAAGCGAGAAATCGCCGTCCACTTCTCAACAACAAAACGCTTCAGCGGCCATAAACGCCTCGCCGCTCATTTTTGCGCTTTCAACACCTCGTCTCTACTCGGTGAGCGCACGCATAATCCATCGGGCGTTTAGACCTCGCCACCACTCTGCTTCGTTCAACGCCTCGAAAGCAAACGGTTACACTGCTCTAGCAATAACGATCAACGTTTAGTGCTCGGAGCTGATCAAAACTGAAATCAATAATATCTCATTGGAGATGTATACTTCAATTATTCCACTTCATTCGTTCAGCGGTAATTCATCGCACGTTCGAAAACAACGCCTTTTCACCGTCATTTCTCTCTCCACTATCTCTTCAATAAGCGAGAAATCGCCGTCCACTTCTCAACAACAAAACGCTTCAGCGGCCATAAACGCCTCGCCGCTCATTTTTGCGCTTTCAACACCTCGTCTCTACTCGGTGAGCGCACGCATAATCCATCGGGCGTTTAGACCTCGCCACCACTCTGCTTCGTTCAACGCCTCGAAAGCAAACGGTTACACTGCTCTAGCAATAACGATCAACGTTTAGTGCTCGGAGCTGATCAAAACTGAAATCAATAATATCTCATTGGAGATGTATACTTCAATTATTCCACTTCATTCGTTCAGCGGTAATTCATCGCACGTTCGAAAACAACGCCTTTTCACCGTCATTTCTCTCTCCACTATCTCTTCAATAAGCGAGAAATCGCCGTCCACTTCTCAACAACAAAACGCTTCAGCGGCCATAAACGCCTCGCCGCTCATTTTTGCGGTGAGCTTCCATCAACACCTCGTCTTACTACTCGGTGAGCGATCACGCATAATCCATCGGGCATCGTTCGAAAACAACGTAGACCTCGCCACCACTCTGCTTCGTTCAACGCCTCTCGAAAGCACCAACGGAAAGGGTTACACTGCTCTAGCAATAACGATCAACGTTTAGTGCTCGGAGCTGATCAAAACTGAAATCAATAATATCTCATTGGAGATGTATACTTCAATTATTCCACTTCATTCGTTCAGCGGTAATTCATCGCACGTTCGAAAACAACGCCTTTTCACCGTCATTTCTCTCTCCACTATCTCTTCAATAAGCGAGAAATCGCCGTCCACTTCTCAACAACAAAACGCTTCAGCGGCCATAAACGCCTCGCCGCTCATTTTTGCGCTTTCAACACCTCGTCTCTACTCGGTGAGCGCACGCATAATCCATCGGGCGTTTAGACCTCGCCACCACTCTGCTTCGTTCAACGCCTCGAAAGCAAACGGTTACACTGCTCTAGCAATAACGATCAA
>CM075173.1:105475610-105820610 GCA_037576465.1 Parascaris univalens | reverse complement strand
GTATACCGCTTGTCCCTCTAAGAAGTCTTCCGGACTTGTTTATCCGATGACTATTTAATAGGCTAGAGTCTCGCTCGTTATCGGAATAAACCAGACAAATCACTCCACCAACTAAGAACGGCCATGCACCACCAACCACCGAATCAAGAAAGAGCTCTCAATCTGTCAATCCTTACGGTGTCCGGGCCAGGTGAGTTTTCCCGTGTTGAGTCAAATTAAGCCGCAGGCTCCACTCCTGGTGGTGCCCTTCCGTCAATTTCTTTAAGTTTCAGCTTTGCAACCATACTTCCCCCGGAACCGAAAGACTTTCGTTTCCGGGAAGCTACCCGTCAAGGCATATTTACCGCCGACGGAACGCTAGTTGGTATCGTTTACGGTCAGAACTAGGGCGGTATCTGATCGCCTTCGAACCTCTGACTTTCGTTCTTGATTAATGAAGACATTCTTGGCAAATGCTTTCGCAGTCGGACGTCTCGCTACGGTCCAAGAATTTCACCTCTCACGCAGCGATACGAATGCCCCCGTTCGTCCCTCTTAACCATTATCTCAGATCAGAAAACCAACAAAATAGAACCGAGATCCTATTCTATTATTCCATGCACGAGTATTCAGACATAAGCCCGCGTTAAGCACTCTAATTTTTTCAAAGTAAACTCGCTAGCCACCCTACGCGACCGATGAAGGCAACGTAGGGAAAACCAGCAGAACTAGCCCAGGAGCCCAGTTCTCGCCCAGTGGGCGGACCAGATCCTGAGGCGCAGATCCAACTACGAGCTTTTTAACCGCAGCAATGACGATATACACTTTGAGAGCTGGAATTACCGCGGCTGCTGGCACCAGACTTGCCCTCTCATAGTTCCTCGTTAACGGGTTTAAATTGTACCCATTCCGATAACCGGCCTCATAGAGAACGGTCTCGTTATTTTTCGTCACTACCTCCTCATGCCGAGAGTGGGTAATTTGCGCGCCTGCTGCCTTCCTTGGATGTGGTAGCCATTTCTCAGGCTCCCTCTCCGGAGTCGAACCCTTATTCTCCGTTACCCGTTACAACCATGGTAGGCACATAAACTACCATCGACAGTTGATAAGGCAGACACTTGATAGACACGTCGCCGGTTCGAGACCATGCGATCAGCTATAGTTATTCAGAGTCACCAATTAACGGGCCGAAACCCGATTGGTTTTAATCTAATAGATGCGCTCGTCAGAAAATCGGAGCTTTGGTGCATGTATTAGCTCTAGAATTACCACAGTTATCCACGTAGGATATCAAGATCAAGTATATAATAGCTGTTGTAATGAGCCGTTCGCGGTTTCACCTTTATAGGCCATTTGAACTTAGACATGCATGGCTTAGCCTTTGAGATAAGCATATAACCGCCGACAGAATCAATCGGGGAGATGCACATTAATGACCGGCGCATCTTCTACGCTCGGCTTATACGAACTTGTGCAACCAATAAAACGCGCTTTAGCGAAATTTTTGCGCGTTCATCTCGTTTTCTTAGCGAGAATTCCCGTACGATATGCAGCCACTGCATTCGTTTAGCGGAAATTCATCGCACGTTCGAAAACAACGCCTTTTCACCGTCATTTCTCTCTCCACTATCTCTTCAATAAGCGAGAGATCGCCGTCCACTTCTCAACAACAAAACGCTTCAGCGGCCATAAACGCCTCGCCGCTCATTTTTGCGCTTTCAACACCTCGTCTCTACTCGGTGAGCGCACGCATAATCCATCGGGCGTTTACACCTCGCCACCACTCTGCTTCGTTCAACGCCTCGAAAGCAAACGCTTACACTGCTCTAGCAAAAACGATCAACGCTTAGTGCTCGGAGCTGATCAAAACTGAAATCAATAATATCTCATTGGAGATGCATACTTCAATTATTCTATGAAACAAATCGTCCAATCAAAGGATGAGTCTCAACAGATCGCAGTATGGAGGCTGCTCTACTGGATACAACACCTTGACCAGTAATCAAGTCGTCTGCAAGTGATTTTGCGCCCCGACATTGTACCGTGTAGTCCGGCTTTGGCAACCGCACGACCTTTCAATCGCTCGGTAAGGCCATATAATGGGGCATTAGCTGTAACTTCAATAGTCACATAGAAGTGCCTCCCGACACCGGGGAGCAAATTTATCGTTGCCTTCACTAGGCGGGATTCTGACTTAGAGGCGTTCAGTCATAATCCCTCAGATGGTAGCTTCGCACCATTGGCCGATCGGCCAAGCACATGAACCAAATGTCTGAACCTGCGGTTCCTCTCGTACTAAGCAGGATTACTATCGCAACAACGAGTCACAGTAGGGTAAAACTAACCTGTCTCACGACGGTCTAAACCCAGCTCACGTTCCCTATTGGTGGGTGAACAATCCAACGCTTGGCGAATTCTGCTTCGCAATGATAGGAAGAGCCGACATCGAAGGATCAAAAAGCAACGTCGCTATGGACGCTTGGCTGCCACAAGCCAGTTATCCCTGTGGTAACTTTTCTGACACCTCTTGCTAGAGACCTTCTAATTCAAAAGGATCGATAGGCCACGCTTTCGCGGTCTGTATTCGTACTGAAAATCAAGATCAAGCGAGCTTTTGCCCTTTTGCTCTACGAGAGGTTTCCGTCCTCTCTGAGCTAGCCTTAGGACACCTGCGTTACGATTTGACAGATGTACCGCCCCAGTCAAACTCCCCGCCTGACACTGTCTTCGGCGCGAGTCGAACGGTCACCGAGTGGCTGCACTTAACACCAGAATCAAGAGCCGGATAGGCTCAATTCTCGTCTTACCGAATAAGTAAAGAATCGATGAAAGTAGTGGTATTTCACTGTTGGCGAAAGCCTCCCACTTATGCTACACCTCTCATGACTCTTCACAGAGTCGGACTAGAGTCAAGCTCAACAGGGTCTTCTTTCCCCGCTGTGTTCGCCAAGCCCGTTCCCTTGGCTGTGGTTTCGCTAGATAGTAGATAGGGACAGTGGGAATCTCGTTAATCCATTCATGCGCGTCATTGCTTTTTGGTAGGGCCGTCACCGGCGCCTATCATCTGCTCGCAAGCAGATGTACTGCCTACAAGGCAGGCGAAAAGTTGAACGTGCCGCCAAACCGGGCGGCGCAAGAGCGGTCTCCTTCCAGATCCGGAGGCGACTAAGAACAGGCGAGGTGCGCTCGAACTATTCTTGCCGTCCCGATCACTGCCGATCGGGATATCCTCTCTAGAAGGGCTTCCACTTGGTGGGGTTTTAGATCCAACATTCTTTGCAGGTCATCTCTGACAGCCGGTATATGCTCTCCACACGTTCCGACCACAACGGGGCCGAATTCTACCTTATAACCGTAGCTATAAGCTAGGTCGGCAGCCAAATTCGGCCCAGGCGGATACGGTGTGGCGGCTTCATCGGGCAACTCTTTCGAATTCACCGTATACCGGTTTGTCTTGATTTCCCGCTGCTTAATTAGCCCGCTAGCATGGGCTACAGAAACTTCAAATATGAGTATCCTCTTCCGCTTGAGATCGAACACGACAATGTCCGGTCTTCGATGCTTCATTGGTGTTCGAGTTTGTATATCCACGTTCCAAAGAACGCGGCATTCAGCATTCTCCGAGATTGGCGACACCGTATTCGAGTAATGGACCGGTGTTATGCCATAGCGACAGCAGATCACGTAGTAGAGGTTCCTTGCCACCGAGTCATGCCTCTCCACATAGAGACTAGGCCGCTAATGACTACAGGCTGAGGTTATGTGCTCTGCCGTTTCCGGCGCTGCATGACAGCACCGGCACATTTCTTGGCTTCCTTTGCCTCTAAGGGCGGGGCAGGCTCTAGTAAACAAAGATCCCTCTTGTACGCTAAGCGCATCTCTGAGGATCCTCGCGCTCACAAAACCTTTCTTCATCCACAAGCACGAGAGGCGTAAATCGATGCTTGTGTTATTTACCAACCGTCCAGCTAAGCTGGCCTCTTTCCATCTTCGAATCCTCTCCTCAGTTCTTGCTTTCAAGAGTTTTCCCACCAGGTATCGCTGAAGCTTAGTCGGCTCGTCGAAGACTATGTCGTCAACGGTCACCTTCCTTCCCTTCAGGTCCACCTGGGGTTCCACTCCGAGATCCAACAGTATCTTCGCCCCGTCTGCCATCGGGGTGCGCTTTCCTCTTGCTGCCATCTTCTCGAACAAATACTGCTGTCCGGCTAGATGCGGGTTCGTGGTTATGTAGCTCCACGTCGCCAGGATGCTCTCCCGCAACGTGTCTTCCACGGATTTCAACCCGCATCCACCTCGCTCTCTCGGGATATACAATCTCTCAACGAAGCTACTTCGAAACCGGCACTTATGCCGTTTCAAAGGATCTCTTATCCGCGTGTCTAAGGTGGCCGCCCTTTTCAGGGCTTCCAGAAGCTTTGGTGCAGCTCCATTTGTATTACTATAGACATATCGCACGGTGGCGATAGCTATAGTGTTATACGCTGTGGCCATCTGCCCCCATGTGAGTTCGCTGGCGAAGATTATATTTGCTCGGTCCACCAACTTATCTTCAAACTCTTTGAGGGCATCTACCGTTGGCAAGAGGCGTTGCTCCACTCCTAAATATTTATAGGTGTCTCGGAAGCCGAGCACCGGGATTTCCGGTTGCTTCGGCCCTTCGGCACCTACCGCCTCCTGCCCGGCGGCCACTTCGTGCGGAGTATAATGCGCTTTCGCGCATTTACTGCAATTCAAATGGAGTCCCATTGCTTCCGATACCTCTGACACTACCTGGATTTGGGAGTCTAGCATCGCAGGCGTTCTAGCGTACAGTTTTAGATCGTCCATGTAGAATTGATGTCCGATCTCGAAACCGTAGCCCGCACTCCAGCCGGATGAGGATCGACACTGGCCGACACCCTTATTGAGCGCATAGCTAATAGGCGCTATGCACAAAACAAAAAGGGTTGGTGACAGCGAGTCACCCTGAAAGATGCCATTCAGCACTTTCATCTTGTCGGACCTTAACTTCGGCCGGCATTGCGTCGACTCGAAGCGTGTCTCCCAGTCACTCATAAGTCTCCTAAGCGTCAGCTCAACACTCCGGGGTATATTCACGGAGTTAATCGCCCAGCGAATGTATGCATGCGGAACGCTATCGTATGCCTTTTTGAAATCGAGCCATGCTACACTCAGTGAGTGTTTCTTTTGCGCCTTTGCGTCCATTACTATGGCTCTATCAAGAATCATTGCGTGGGTGCATCCCCACTCTCGTTTTCGCAATGCTCGCTGGTTCATTGGTATGGCTTCGCCTTTGCTCAGATGACTCAGAATGACTGAATTCATTACCGATGTTAGCACCTTGTAACATGTGTTTAAACATGTTATAGGTCGGTAATTAGAAGGGTCGCCCCTATCACCCTTCTTAGGGATCAGGATTGTCCGTCCCCGACAGAGCCAACCAGTGGTAACCTTACCTGTTGCCAACCAATCCACCACCAGTTCTCCTAGCAGCTTTTTGGCCGACGGTAAAGCTTTCCACCAATGGGCGTGTATTCCATCGGGGCCGGGAGCTTTCCATGGTTGGATTCTCCTGATTGCTCCCTCATATTTCTCCTCAAGATCGGCTTTTTCTAGTTCCAGGTCTGCCGGATAAGTTCTCTTTTGCTCATCTCTCCAGTCTCTTAAGACTTGCAATTGGTCCGGATCGGAGGGTACTCGCCTGCCAATTATCGGTTCCCAGAAATCCATTATGGCTTTCATGGTTACCGACGTGCCGCCCCTTTTTTTGGCTGGGTCAGTGAGCAGTTTAAGAGAAGGGGTTTCCGCGAATTGCTTGCGCAATCGTTTCCGCCTCTTTTCTTGCTCCCGCACACTGATTCGATCTTTCAGCAACTTCAACCTCTGTCTTGCCGCTTCCAGCCTTCTGGCGATACCTAATGTACTCCGCGTTCCGAGCTTTCCAACAATCTTGCGAATGTTTTCCAGCTCTTCAGCGTTAGGTTCCCTCTTCTCCTTTCTTCTTGCAAGCTCAGATTCTGTTATTGAGATGATCTCCTCGAGCTCTTCCTGCACTGCCCTCGTTTTCGCGTACCATCCCTTCTCGCCTTGCTGACGGTGGCCTACCTCCTGCCTCCAGAATTGGTGGATTGTTCTAGCCGCTGCATAGACCAATCCGTTCAAGCGACCAATTCGGGATTGATTTGGTGCCAACGCCTTAGAACTTCCGGTTGCGATAAGGTAATCTGCATAAGCGTAGAATACCTTGGGACAGTCCTGCCTGACTCGCTTGACAGGTTCTCTATCAAACGAGCTGACAGCCCATCGGAAATACCCGTAGAAGGTTTTCCGAAAGGCACGAAACCTTGGGTCCATTTCATCCATGGTGTGCTTTTGCTCGATCTCTTCAGCTTCCGAATGGTCCTCCGGGTCCCCGGCCCCGTCGGATCTTTCCTCACCTTCTGTCAAGCCCTTCATAGATAGGCATTCCTCATCTGGTACAGCCTCTTGCGAAGTTGTACCGGTTTCCTCTGATCTACCTTCTTTTGGGGCTTTCTCTCTTTTGAGAGTACCCCATTTCGCGGCCAACGCAGCTACCGTTCTTTCGTCGTTGTGTTCCGCGAACTTCTTCTGCACCTCCTTCCAGTCTATCCGCCTATTTTCATAGGCCTCGCACAGTTGCCTTAACATGGACACCTCCATCTCATTCCAGAGCTTCTTGCCTCCTCTTAAACGAGGAGGACGTTCATCATTTCTTTCCTCGGTGCTCTCGGCTTGGGCTGAATGATCTTGCCGTAAATGAGAGACTTCTCCGAGATTATTTACTCCGATTGGGTGTTCCAATCGCCTCGGGTATTGCGTTCGAGGAGCGCGCGCAGGGTCACTTTCGCAACCCTGGGGCCCGTTCACCACCTCAACCTTAGGCGGCTGCGGTGAGCGGTGGGTGCCCATACCTAGGGGCTCCGGAGAGCCGGTCCCTGATTGTGGCTCGCGCCGGGGCTCAGGGGGCCCTCGTTCAAGAATTTGAGAATAGGTTGAGAGAGTCATAATGCTTTGTACCGTAACAGTCCAGGATAACCAACACCAAACGTGCCGGAGCGACTGCGTCCATCCCTTCGGGTTACGGTCCTCTGAGGGATAGTTTTGCGGGTCCGAGCTCCACCTGCACTCGGGCCAACAGGAAGTATACTTCAGTCCGGCCCTCCCGCTGATCGGTGTTAGTGACCGGGCACGAACGAGTCTGATTCCTCTTGTACGTCAGAGGACGCCTAACCCATTTCTACCACCTTAAATGGGATAGGTGCTCACTTGGAACCTGTTAGCCGGATACTCTATACTTGATCTCTTCCATCATTGAATAAAGAGGATTTCCTTCAACCCTCCGATCCGTTGTCCAGGGCCACCACGTGGAGGTCGGTTCCTTGCCTAGCGGAAGAGGGCCCCAGCTCGCCTTTCCCTCGTTCCGTAGGTGGTGGGTCAGAAGTGAGTAAACCCACCGGCCCCTCATGCGCGTCATTAATTAGATGACGAGGCATTTGGCTACCTTAAGAGAGTCATAGTTACTCCCGCCGTTTACCCGCGCTTGGTTGAATTTCTTCACTTTTACATTCAGAGCACTGGGCAGAAATCAGAGACAGTCAACGCTCGCAAGGGCCATCTGTCTCCTCTGTTTTAATTAGACAGTCGGATTCCCCGAGTCCGTGCCAGTTCTAAGTCGACTGTTTAGCGCCCGCCGAAGCACCAACGCCATTATTGACGCGGTACACAGCTGCAGCGGTCCATAAGACAGTTCGAACGCTAGCCGAGCGCCACCCGTTTCCGAGCGTTGCACTGCATGGATCAAACCGAGCTCACTTCACACTGCAGCCCGACCGGCCCAGTCCTTAGAGCCAATCCTTTTCCCGAAGTTACGGATCTAATTTGCCGACTTCCCTTACCTACATTATTCTATCGACTAGAGGCTGTTCACCTTGGAGACCTGCTGCGGATATCGGTACGGCCTGGCACGAAATTCAAATAGCCTCCCTCGGTTTTTCAAGGGCCGAATAGAGCGCACGAGACACCACAGGAACCGTGGCGCTTTACGGAAACAACATCCCTATCTCCGGCTGAACCGATTCCAGGGAATTCGTTCCTTAACTAGAAAAGAGAACTCTAGCTCGGGCTCTATTCAACGTTACCGAGTTCGTTTGCGTTACCGCGCTAAACACTCGCAATGAGCGCTTATCTCCGTGTCCAGGTACGGGAATATTAACCCGTTTCCCTTTCGATAAACGAGACGGATTTGAACTCCATCTCTCGATAACACATGGCATTAGCCAGTATCTTAGGGCCGACTGACCCACATTCAACTGCTGTTCACGTGGAACCCTTCTCCACTTCAGTCTTCAAGGATCTCACTTGAATATTTGCTACTACCACCAAGATCTGCACCAGTGGAAGCTCCAGCCGGGCCTACGCCCAAAGCCTTCAACGCAAGCCACTGTGACCCTCTTACTCGTTGCGGCGAGGCGAATCTCTTAGACATGAAGAAACACACAAGCCATGCAACGGTCGGGTATAAGTCTCCCGCTCAAGCGCCATCCATTTTCAGGGCTAGTTGATTCGGCAGGTGAGTTGTTACACACTCCTTAGCGGTTTCCGACTTCCATGGCCACCGTCCTGCTGTCTATATCAACCAACGCCTTTCATGGGGTCTCATGAGCGGGAAGTTTGGCACTTTAACCCGACGTTTGGTTCATCCCACAGCGCCAGTTCTGCTTACCAAAAATGGCCCACTTGGAGCTCACATTCAATGTTCACGCTTCATTAATGTCAAGCAAGCGGAACTTCATACCCATTGAAAGTTTGAGAATAGGTTGAGGTCGTTTCGTCCCCAATTCCTCTAATCATTCGCTTTACCGAATATAACTGCATCATACGAACTCCAGCTATCCTGGGGGAAACTTCAGAGGGAACCGATAGTACTTCTTATTTATCCCCTATCATAGCTTATCGTATATATTTCATATATGGCATTTCTTTCAATATTTCAACCCTCAGCCAGACGTGCCAACGGGAATGAACCCGATGGCGCAATGTGCGTTCGAATTTTTAGTGCTCAATGTGTCTGCAATTCGCACTATTTATCGCAGCTAGCTGCGTTCTTCATCGATCCACGAACCGAGTGATCCACCGCTAAGATTTGTACATCAAAAAATTTGAAGATACTAAACAATTTTAGCATCTTTCATTCACGAGTGTTTATGATATTTTTGTTTAGTTTTTGGCGGCTTCCTAGCTGAAGCTCATTAAGTCTACTCAACTCGAAATGAGGAGCTTTCTCTCCACCTTTCATCGTTATCGACGGTCCAGGCGATAACTCGGTGAAGCGTAGACGCCAAATTGGACACCGTTATTATAAAATAGCGGAAAAATAAGCACTAGCGGTATGCCTTTCTAACAAGCCCAACATACCACCTATTTCTCCTCAACACATAGTAAATTGCATGCAATTGTCGGCCAAAAAAAAGCCAACTGCTAATACAGCACCACATTTTTGTGCGCAATTTACTATATGGCTCACATTATTTATATTCGGAGACTTTTTTTTCTTTTGCTCGATAATGATCCTTCCGCAGGTTCACCTACGGAAACCTTGTTACGACTTTTGCCCGGTTCAAGCCACTGCGATTAAGGCGGTTTCCACCAAAGAATCTCCACCTCGAAAGGTCTCGAAACAGCAGTCCCCGCTTTCATGCCCGCATCGAATGCCAAAAAAGGTATTCGATGCGGGCATGCTGAACCTTGCCGGAAAGTTTTCAGGCGAGTCACGTGATTGCCTCAATTGATTGATTGTCGCAAGATGTATTCAGTCTATATTTGCAATGTTATATTGCTATCCTTCTTATGAAATAAATTCATTCATTGCAGTGTTTTCTTAATTTCTAATTTTATTAATCCTTTAATAAATTCAATACCTTTACTGAATTAATTCCCTAATTAATGTGATTTATTGATGACATCAGTTCAAATTGAGCTAGTGCAGTAAATTCATTAAACAGACGAAAGTATTTATTTTTGCATGTTCGATTTTCATTCAAGCAAGCTTATCGGCATTAACGATAGAGACAACTGGACCGACCGTGAACAGCCTACCGAGCAGCAATGCGTGAGAAATATTTCGTCATATCGTGAAAGGGAAGCAAAATTGTTGGAAAGGCCAATCAAAGAGCAGACGTAGAATGTGGATTCTGCAGTTTAGTCGAACAGTGCTCATAATTCAAAAGCGTGAAAAAATTGATGAGGTATGAAGGGAATGTTTTGATGCTCAGTTGAGCAGTTATATTGATCGTTCCTATGCAAATTTCGTAGCATCTCATCTTAGCTGTTACTGAGTACAAAACCCCTCCTGATTATCAACAAAATGCATTTATATAATCAGAACACTGCTGTGTATTTTTAAAACCTCAATGTATTCGACGTACAAATACGTAAACAACGTCACAAACAAATGACATCAATATAAAGTACTATAGATAAATCTGACGAAGGTGCATAACACTCGGTCGGTACAGATGATTAAGAGACCTCAAATAAACGGGAAATTCAGAAAAAAAGTTCATTGATGCGCTATATCTACAATTATTACGGGTGTGGTTATAATAAATAAGCTTTAAAAGTTTTACTGCGGCACGCTCCTCACCTCTTTTAATCTTCTCTCAAGTTTTATTCCCCATGATAAATTTTCACTGATGAGATTCTAATCAGCGGTGTTGGAAGTTCGCAGAAGACTTAACAATAATGTAAAATTTGAACACTTCCTTTTCGTTTTTAAATTTTTTTCATCAAACGGCCGGTGATCGAGCTATCAACTAGCGCAATTTTTGGCTATTCACCATCGATCAGTCATTGCCTCATCAAGTAGCGAAGGGTATGTGGAGCAATCCACTGCATTTATAGAAAGTTTGCAATGGGGTTTGGGAGTGATGTAATTTAATTTGCCTTCTTGTCGAAACCCTCTCAATTATGCATGTGCCCGTTATTTTGACTCCATTAATAGAGCGAATTTCCATTGACTGATAAAAATGCTAGTCAAAAAACGGTAATTTAATACTCGAATCAAAATCCAATTCCTGAGCTTTCGAATATGTTCCTGCCGCTATGTTTGCATTTTCAGTGCATAATAAATGAAATTTTTCAAGTTGAACGTTTCGTTATTCCAAGTTTGGTTGGGAACATCGATTTTCATGCAACGTTTTTTCTTTTTTAATCACAAATCTTGGTTTTTCCAATTTCTTGGAGTATTTCTCTACGATGAATATATCCCATTGATGGGCCAATAAATTTCGTCCCGAAAAAACTAAAAAAATAAATGATAGGGTTTATTTCACCACTTAAAAACTGGTTCAGTGATGCGATGCAACCGAATTTGAACGCAATGTGACATCATTACACATTGCGCTTGCGTTTCGGACCTCTCCTTCGGCTTCTATGTTCATTCTTGTCATCTTACCATTAGCGTTTCCGATTTACTTATGCTGATAGCAAAGAGGGAATCCCATTTCGCAATCATGCCTGAGGCAGATGATAACTTTGCCAGTTTTATTATCGAATAAAGGAAAAATTTCGACGCAGGATAGACATTACTTGAAGAAAAGCGTTCCTGAACTGCAAATTAACAGCTAATAATAGAAAAAGAGGCTTTCAGGGAAGCGAACGTATCAAGAGCAGAGTTAAAATTGTAGCTTTAATATCTTGAGTTTTCAAGTTTATTTTTAAACAAGAACAAGTGTGGAATAAGTCAGAAGGATTATTGCTTGGAACATCCCCTCCATTCTACGGAAAGAATCGAAAAACTCCTCTTAGCTCAGTACCTTCCTCGTTTGTTCATTCTTTGGCTTCATCTGAAACTTTTCGAGCCCACTTTGTCCAACGCAAACATGCCGGAAATATGGAGCATGATGTTGATTCTATTCTGTTCATTACTGCAAGCAACAGTGCAGGGCGCATTAGAAGAGGGGGATGAGGGGAGGAGGGGAGGCGATGCAGTGAGGAAGGAGAAAAAGTATGGAATATGATACGTTTTCTATTTGCTCCAGTACAGCTCATGAAATGACAACCAAAATGTCATCGAACATCACCATTTATGAGAACTCGTTCAGAAATGTGTCGAATAGATCTCCTTTTTTTGATGTTTACACTGTTAATTTTTCGATTCTGGCATCTCCAGTTAACTACTCTCCCTCTCACATTCTTTCTATGCAGCGGGATCTCTCTCCTGCATGCCTCACAGTCCAAACTCTCGAGAAACTGCATCCATGCTACATGAATGTTAGATATTGCCTCCCCGTCCAATTTCAGCATTGTAAGGTTCATCTGCACTGTGGGTCTCATATTTTCAACGTGCTCCTCACTTTCTGGATTCTCACTGCAATCTCTCAGATTATTCAATTGTCTTTGTAGTCCTCTTGTGGCCAGCAGAAGTTGTTTATCGAACCTGCTAGACCTCCTTCCGATTTGACCGAGCCTATGATTGGGTCCCTGGCACCAGATGTTCCTGATGTGGAAACCAAAAAAGATCCCCGGAAATCTGGAAGACCGCAAAATCACCAGTAAAACGAAATCTGCAAAGAACCGAAAAAAAATTCACGTCCTGGTGTTCCCTTTCCACATTTTGCCTTAGTCAGAATGTGTGGTGCTCCCAACTCACCGTGCGTGCTGATCGATTTACGATCACAGCAGAAGCCGTCGATCCCGGTTGCATTGTCTGCGTTTCCTGCTAATTGACTCTTTTCGTCAGAGGATCAGTTGTTGCCTCGGTCAGTTTTCCGCATAACTTGCAAACTTCTCCCCGCCTCATTTTATAATTAAATAACAAGAAACATAATCGAAACCTCGTGATAATGCACAAAGCGAAAAGCTGTTATTTTTGAATTTGGCTCTTCTATTCTTTGATCAAGTGCATCCTTTCACCTCTCCTCATCACATGTTTCTAAAACTCAAGAAGTTCAGACATATTTCTGTATTTAAAAAGAATCTTTCACAGAGCAGTGCAATAATAAAAATAGCCTAGACGTTCCCGAACTGTCGGAGAAAAATTTTGGACCCGCTGTTGGCTATTTCAGCGACCTCGCCATTGATGTCAACCTCTAGTGGTTAGATCTGAACATGTGCTGTGAATGATATTTGCGCTGGCTTTGCATTCCAGGAAAGCGACAACGCATAGGATGGATGAATTTTATTATTTTTCTTTCGAAAGATCATAATTTAAAATGTGAAATTCGCTCACTTGAAACCATAAAAAACGATCGATTGCATAATTTAGAGGAGAGAGAGAAAGCGAGAGGTGAAAAATATAAGGAAATCAAAAAGAAAGAGGAAAAAACTAAAGAGGAGAAAAAGACGGAAGAATTTATCAAGGAGGAGAAAATGAAGAAAGAACAAGCTCGAGAAGTGAAGAGTATAGTGGAGAAAATAAAAGGAGAAAATGCAAAAGAGAGTAATCCTTTTAAGGACATTAACTTTGACGCCGCTTGTAAAGAATACCAGCTGTTGAGAAGATGTATGAAGACTTGGGCTTTTGAAAGGCTTTTAGGTGATGTCTGACAGCTGCACTACCGCTGTTCACTAACGGTTCGGTTTTGGAGCTGCTGACCGACGTTTCTCAAACAGTAGACGAGGAAAAGTGGGCTAGTTGGGAAGGGCTTTATTCTCATTCGTTGCCATCGCAAGATACTTTCGTTAGTGGTTGAAATTTTCATCGTCGTTTATTTCCATCGTTTCGACCTTCGTGGCAAGTTTTTATGTGAAACATCCCAAGCTAGTTGGCTGGAGGGGATGAAAGTGGAAGGTATATGGGAAGAGAGAGGAAGCAGTGACCGCGCCCTTGCAGCTGGCTAACCAGGTGCATAACGGGGTTATACTATCATCACTCCCATACACGTCATGCGTTTGCTATGTAGGGCCGTAACCGGCACCTATCATCATCTGCTAACCCTCCACATCTGTTTCGAAAAAACGATTGCCACTGATGTACTGCCCACAAGGCAGGCGACCGTGCGCTTGCACGTGTTGCCTGGACCGGTAGAGCGAGAGTGGCGCCTTTACAGATTCGTTGGCGACTAAGAGCAGGTGAGGTGTGCTCGAACTACTCTTGCGGTTCCGACCATCGCCCATCGGGATATCCTTTGTAGAAAGGCTCCCACTCGGTGAGCTTTTGGATCCAACATTCTCTTCAGGTCCTCTTTGACAGCCGGTACATGCTCTCCACACGTTCCGACCACCACTGGGACAAATTCGACCTAGTTAACGGCTAGGTCAGCGGCCAAATTCGGCCCAGGCGGATACGATGTGGCGGTCTCATCAGGTAACTCATTCGAGTTCACCGTATACCGGTTTATCTTGATTCCCCGCTGCTTAATTAGCGAGCTGGAATGGGCTATGGAAACGTCAAATATGAGGATTTTCTTCCGCTTGAGATCGAACACGACAATGTTCGGTCTTCGATGCTTCACTGATGTTCGAGTTTGTATATCCACGTTCCAGAGAACGCGACATTCAGTATTCTCCGAGATTAGCGACACCGTATTCGAGTAATGGACCGGTGTTATGCCATAGCGACAGCAAATTACGTAGTAAAGGTTCCCTGCCACCGAGTCATGCCTCTCCACATAGAGACTAGGCCGCCAATGACGACAGGCTGATGTTATGTGCTCTGCCGTTTCCGGCGCTGCATGGCAGCACCGGCATGTTTCTTGGCCTCCTTTGCCTCTTAGGGCGGGGCAGGCTCTAGTAAACAAAGTTCCCTCTTGTACGGCAAGCGCATCTCTGAGGATCCTCGCACTCACAAAACCTTTCTTCATCCACAAGCACGAGAGGCGTAAATCGATGCTCGTGTCGTTTACCAATCTTCCAGCTAAGCTGGCCTCTTTCCATCTTTAGATCCTCTCCTCAGTTCTTGCTTTCAAGAGTTTTCCCACCAGGTATCGCTGAAGCTTGGTCGGCTCGTCGAAGACTATGTTGTCAACGGTCACCTTCCTTCCCTTCAGGTCCACCTGGGGTTCCACTCCCAGATCCAACAATATCTTTACCCCGTCTGCCATCGGGGTGCGCTTTCCCCTTGCTGTCATTCTCTCGAAGAAATACTGTTATCCGGCCATATGCGGGTTCGTGGCAATGTAACTCCACGTAGCCAGGATGCTCTCCCGCAAAGTGTCTTCCACGGATTTCAACCCGTGTCCACCTCGCTCTCTCGGGATATACAATCTCTCAACGAAGCTACTTCGAAACCGGCATTTATGTCGTTTCAAAAGACCTCTTATCTGGGTGTCCAAGGTGGCCGCCCTTTTCAGGGCTTCCAGAAGCTTTGGTGCGGCTCCATTTGTATTACTATAGACGTGTCGCATGGTAGCGATAGCTAGTGTTATACGCTGTGGCCATCTGCCCCCATGTGAGTTCGCTGCTGAAGATTATATTTGCTGGATCCTTCAAACTATCTTCGAACTCTTTGAGGGCACCTTCTGTGGGCAAGAGTCGTTGTTCCACTCCTAAGTATTCACAGGTGTTTCACCGGGATTTCCGGTTGCTTCGGCCCTTCGGCACCTACCTCTTCCTGCCCAGCGGCCACTTTTTACGCGGAGTATAATGCGCTTTCGCGCATTTACTGCAATTCAAATGGAGTCCCATTGCTTCCGATACCTCAGATACTACCTGGATTTGGGAGTCTAGCATAGCAGGCGTTCTAGCGTACAGTTTTAGACCGTCCATGTAGAAATGATGTCCGATCTCGAAACCGTAACCTGCATTCCAGCCGGATGAGGATCGACACTGGCCGACACTATTGTTGAGCGCATAGCTAATAGGCGCTATGCACAAAACAAAAAGGGTTGGTGACAACGAGTTACCCTGAAAGATGCCATTCAGCATTTTCATTTTGTCAGACCTTAACTTCGGCCGGCATTGCGTCGACTCGAAGCGCGTCTCCCAGTCACTCATAAGTCTCCTAAGCGTCAGCTCAACGCTCCGGGGTATATTCACGGAGTTAATCGCCCAGCGAATGTATTCATGCGAAACGCTATCGTATGCCTTTTGAAAATCGAGCCATGCTACACTGAGTGTTTCTTTTGTGCCTTTGCGTCCATAACTATGGTCCTGTCAAGAATCATTGCGTGGGTGCACTCCCACTCTCGTTTTCGCAATGCCCGCTGGTTCATTGGCATAACTTTGCCTCTGCTCAGATGACTCAGATGACTGAATTCATTACCGATGTTAGCACCTTGTAACATGTGTTTAAACACGTTGTACGTCGGTAATTAGAAGGGTCGCCCCTATCACCCTTCTTAGGGATCAGGATTGTCCGTCCCCGACAGAGTCAACCAGACGTAACCTTAGCTGTTGCCAGCCAATCAACCACCAGTTCATTTAGCAGCTTTTTGGCCGACGGTAAAGCTTCCCACCAATGGGCATGTATTCCATCGGGGCCGGGAGCTTTCCACGGTTGGATTCTCCTGATTCTCCAATCGCAAGCTTCCTCATACTTCTCCTCCAGTTCGGCTTTTTCTAATTCCAGGTCTGCCGGATAAGTTCTCTTTTGCTCATCTCTCTAGTCTCTTAAGACTTGCAATTGGTCCGGATTAGAGGGTACTCGTCTGCCAATTATCGGTTCCCAGAAATCCATTATAGATTTCATGGTCACCGATGCGCCGCTCCTTTTTTTGGCTGGGTCAGTGAGCAGTTTAAGTGAAGAGGTTTCCGCGAAATGCTTGCGCAATCGTTTCCTTCTCTTCTCTTGTTTCCGCACACTGATTCAGTCTTTCAGCTACTTCAACCTCTGTCTTGCCATCTCCAGTCTCCTGACGATACCCGATGTACTCCGCGTTGCAAATCTTCCACCAATCATATGAATGTTTTCCAACTTTTCAGCGCTGCGTTTCCTCTTCTCCTTTCTTCTTGCAAGCTCAGATTGAGATGATCTCCTCCAGGTCATTGAGATGATCTCCTCTAGTTCTTCTCGGGTTGCCTTGGTTTTCGCGTACCATCTCATCTCGCTTTGCTGACATTGGCCTACCTCCTACCTCTAGAACTGGTGGATTGTTCTAGCCGCTGCATAGACTAATCCATTCAAGCGACCAATTCTAGATTGATTTGGTGCCAACGCCTTGGAACATCCGGTATCGGTAAGGTAATCCGCATAAGCGTAAAATACGTTGGAACACTTCTGCCTGACTCGCTTGACAGGTTCTCTATCAAACGAGCTGACAGCCCATCGGAATTACCCGTAGAAGGCTTTCCAAAAGGCACGAAACCTTGGGTCCATTTCATCCATGGCATCTCTGTGCTCGACCTCTTTTGCTTCCAATTGTTCCTCAAGGTCTTCGGACCCGTCCGATCCGTCATCATCCTCTGTGAGGCCCTTCTTAGATAGTCGTTCTTTACCTGGTACAACCTCTTGCGAAGTTGTACCTCCTTCCATTGATCCACTTTCCATCGGGGCTCTCAGTCTTTTCAGAGCCCCCCACTTCATGGCTAACGCAGCCACCGTTCTTTCATCGTGGCATTCCGCAAGCTTCCTCTGCGCCACTTTCCAGTTTATCCGCCTATTTTAATAGGACTCACACACCTTCCTTGACGTAGTCGCCTCCATCTCATTCCAGCACTTCTTGCATCCTCGCAAATGAGGACGATGTTCATCATTTCTTTCCTCGGTTATCTCTAGTTGGGCTTCCTCAGCGACTGAAGTATCTTGCCGTAAGTGAGAGGCTTCCCCCAGATTATTTACTCCTACTGCGAATTCCAGTCGCTTCGGATGTAGCGTTCGAAGAGCACGCACATGGACGGGATCACTTTCGCAACCCTGAGGTCCGTTGACCACCTCAACCGTGCTTAGCTGAAGTGTCCAGGATAACCAACACCAAACGTGCCGGGGTGACTGCATCCACATCTTCGGGCTACGGTCCTCTGAGGGATAGTTTTGAAGGGATCCGAGCTCCACCTGCACTCCGGCCAACAGGAAATTTACTTCAGTCCGGCCCTCCCACTGATCGGTGCTAATGACCGGACATAAACGAGTCTGATTCCTCTTGTACAGCAGAGGACGCCTAACCCATACACTACCTATATGGAATGGGTACTCACTTGGAATCTGTCAGCCGGAAACTCGATCTCATCCCTCAACGGAATAGAGAGGATTTCCTTTCCACTCTTATCCGTGAGTAAACCCACCGGCCCCTGTGAGTAAACCCACCACCTACGGAACCAGGGAAGGGATAGCTGGTACCCTTTTTCGCTATGCAAGGAAAGGACTTCCACGTGGTGGCCCTGTTCAACGGATCACATTTCAGAAAAAAGGCAAAACTCTCACATACTCTGGCATCGATATGCGAACACTGAATAAACATATGAAAACAAAGGTTGCACAAATAGTAAAGTTCGACTGTGGCGGAATCTCCGGCGAACAATCGGGAATTCTGAACAAAGCACACGAAACTGACCCCTATATTTAGGAAGATTTCATCACATCGAGGTGAGATGATTTGGTGGGTCTCCTTTGAAAGAAAATTCAATGTTACTTTCGAGCACCTCGTTCGGAAAATTGAGCAGCAATAAACGGTATTTAAAATAATCCTTAAAATCTCACCAGACCATATGCACCGTTTGATATCATTTCTTTCGTTCCGCTCCCCTTAGCTCCGATCAAGTTTCAGAAGATTCTCATTTTGGACTTTTTAAAAAAAAAACTTATCAAGCGGCTCTTTGTATCTCTCATCAGCACAAATCTTTCTCTTTAAAAGTGGGGTGCAAAAAGTAGAATAACGACCGGTTTGAAACGTCTTCTTTAGTTCAAAGTCCTTCGCTGGTCTAAGACACTGTAAAGCTATTTGACTGCATCGGAATAACCAGTCCCATTATGAGTGACATCAGAAATGACTTCAGAAAGATTCGGTCCTGTGTTTCCTCATAATGTAAAAAGTACAAGAGCCCAAGCAGTTAAAGTATAGTATAGAAATATTAAATATTGAATCAAAGTTTTAACGAGAAACTTATTAATTGGCTTCTTGCTGTTTTTCCACTGTGAGCCTTATAAGGGCCCCTTGTACATATCAGACACACTTCGGCTATTCATTTCATACTTTCATCCGCAACCACTTCTTATAACTGCTGCACTTATACCATGCTATTGTCCCCTACTTGCGTACAGAACCTACATAGCAATGCCGCCGTTTTCCGAAGGTCCCTATTCTAAGTTCACATTCGATAGCACCAGAATCGTAATTTCAGAATCCCTGCATTGAAATTTTACTTTGAAACCTCGATTCCGCGATTTTCGAAAAAGCTCAGAATGCACCCTTTGACTGTGGTGTATCCACTACTGGCTGCAAAAACTCAACACTCATCAACGGATTCAACCAACGTACGACAGATACATGGAAAAAACTCTTAAGGAAGTAATAAGCCAAAATAGAACTAAATTAGTTCGAATCCAAGCTGCACTGCTGGCGAAGCCAAACCCGACTCCAATGGGCGTGCAGTGACGATATTCGAGAGCACAGGCCTTTTGACATACGCAACAAACAGCGGATTGCTCACTCTGTTCACTTCACCTTCACATTCACTATCGATTACTTGACTCTGAAATATTCGGTGAATTGGTAAAGAAGAACGACAGCAAGAGGAGACATTTTGAATGATCGAGTCCGATTGTAGGATACCTCTTTGCCATCTCCCTTCGGAAAAGTGCAGCTTCAAAAACCCCTCTTAAAAAACTGAAAGAAACTTCGACGCATCAGATGGAAAATAATTTAGAAAATCTCTGCGCAACGCTTCCTGTCGTGAAAATGAATTCAAATCATATGAAATCAGAACGTAACGTTCCTTAATGATGCTCTAAACAAACATCCTGGAACAGAGCTTGCAATTCGAACCAGACCATAGAGGATGACCGCCCCTTTGGACTTCTTCGAATGAATGCTTAATGACAACCTTTCCCTTTGTCATTTCACTAGCTCTCCTCATTAAAAATGAAAAACAAATAAAAAAAGTAATCATTGTTATTTAAAATATGCCCAGACGCAAGTAAAAAAGCTGACACGACGTGAACTTTTTGCATCACACCGACCTCATGAAATACTTTCACATTTTTCTTACTGAAAAAAAAAACTTGTAAAACAATGCCATCATAAAATTTTGTTACCTCTTTAATGCTTACAACCAGCTTTCACAAATAAACACGAAAAATGGAATATCGAGTGATCTTATCGCTTTCATTACACGCATAACATTTTTCTGGCTGCGGCTTCAATCAATCCCGAATTGGAATATCAGTTAACTAAGTACACTCCCACAGAAACTCGAAAATATATAAAGACAAACCTACGAAGCTGATGAAATATTGCTATAAAGTAGACTTGAGAGATAAGTAAAACAATTACTGTAACATGAGCTCCTACTCATAATAAAATCCACGTGATAAAAGTCATACCAGAAACAGATCTTTGACGGTAGATTCGTAATCGTTTTTCGACAGTACAAGAAAGCCTAATGCACAGCCCGGATCGATTTCATCGAGTGGCATCTTTGAGAAGTCAGCACAATGGAAAGCTTGCCATGATGCTTGTAATGACGATGGAGGAATTGCAGCATGTGCGACGTGTGGATCCAAGAAAATTAAACTCTGAAAGCATTAAAAAAATCATTTCTGGTGTTTTTTCTCATTTATTAAGTGCCGGCTCAAATTTTTCTTCCTTTCTTAATTTCGCTCAGCAAAAATCTTTAGCGTGCGAAATAATACAAATGATGTTGCAATTATGAAAACTATACATCGGCATTACGTAAAGATTAAAGCAATTGAAAATCCTGACGCATCTTCACATATCGTTCTAACTGCAACCTCTCTTTAGTTTTGAGATAAAATTAGATTTTAAAAAATTTCCAGCGGATGCACCAGATGGTAAAAAACGTTGCAAAATCTGAAAAACTTTGGTACTGCGACATTTCGCTTGGGAAAGCCAATGCGCAAAAACAAAAACATCAAGAAAATTTTAGAGATGGAGGAGAGAAAAAGTCGTCGCCTACATTTTCATGTAATCACACTCCTCCTTTCCCCTTCGATTGACTGGCGAAATCCATTAAAAAAGTTTGGATCATCTCTTCTCCCCACCTCCCCGTAGCACGTATCAGGACTCCACCATCCATATAAACACCAAAAGCTACCCTCATCCTTCTCTCGTTTTCAGTTTCCTATTTCGAAATCAACTGTACGAAGAGCACAAAATGAGATAAAAACCGACCTCATTATCATAAGACCCAATAAAATAGAGCGAACGTCTTGGACGACCTCCAATTATTCCTACCGTATTTCTCAACGATAGGAAACTGACCAAATGCTTACGATAACACTGCAATAACATTCCGTACACACTGATAAGCACATTTTCTTATGGAACAGGCCAGTCAACATTGACGAATGATCAATAAATTTCCTTTACTATTTCAAATTTATATAGGAGTGGATTCACCTACTCAAAATAACCTCACATTTCTTCCTTAAATTTCAGTGATATTTCTGCTCAAGATAATATTATACAGAAACATCTTCCACGTTTACGGAAAATTATTCACTGCCGGCGGCACTATCATCCCAAGTACAAGAACACTAACATTTTTAACACTTAAAATAGTTCGAAAACTGATACAATTTGCAACAATATTTCGAAACAAAATGGAAACGATGTATTTCGGGCTGAGATTTTCTCTTAGAATATATCACATAACAGTGCTGCCAGTCAACAATAATCTAAAAGGATGTGAATCTAAAAATATACGCAAAAAAATCAGCGAGGTAAAAATTTCATCAACGAATTTTGCCCAAAAAAAAAAACATTATACCTGTTTTAAGTACTTTAGAAAACCTCGACGGCTGTCACTGTTCTTCCCCGTGGGCGAGAAGCGTGGAATATCTCACCCGCCGAAGAAAACAAACTGGCAAAACATAGCGAGCAATGGAAAGGGGAACGGAAAGTACCAACAAACTGCAGTACACCACAAACGAAGAGTTGCTTTGTGGATCCGCACTGAACGACGTTGTCGAAGAAATGTACGAAAGAAAACTGAAGTGAGCTGGTCACGTTGCCAGGTTAAATGGCTATAGATGGACCAAGTAGATCTTCTAGTGGTAACCAGGAGACGTAAAACGATCACGCCATAGGCACAACACGGCTAAGAGCCGATGATGCGCCTATGAGGATTACTTGAATATAGAACGCTCAGGATCGCTACAGATGGAAGAGTTGCCAGATGCATCAATGGAGGGAAAGATGAAATCGACGAAATTACGGCCCTTTATAATACTGAAAGTAAAGTAGCCTCGCCAGATGTCCTTGCCAGTTGCTAGATCTGTTGCAGTGCCACATAGCTGTCTAAGTCGAAACATAGAGTTGGAATCATCACGTCAATGTCGGCTCCCCAATGAAGAGTATCTACAGCGTTCAGCACGCGTTCCGTTTGCATCACAGAACTTCGCCCATACTGTTATACGTAGCTGTGGACACGAACATCTCTGAAGACTATTCCTACTCATTTATTATCTGAACTCTCATTTTAAAGCATTGGTTAGGGATTCCTCTGAAGAGGTAAAGTGTTTTGCAACATTCAAAATGATAGCTACCAAAAGCCCAGCCTTCTGCAATATGTGAAGGTGACGATAATCAATAACCGATATCTGGATGATGATATTTCGTTCCGTTGATGTATAACACGTATGCTTTGAAAGATCGAAATCAGTCACTAGCTACCTAATCCTGACGATACATCCCATTTGCCAGTAACCTTTCTTGAGCGAAATAAGCATCCTTGGAGCAGCCCTAAACATCTGACGAAAATGTGTTGTCCATTAACTTTCTGAAGATTGAGCACTACACGCGGCTTATGCTGTTAACAAGCTTCCGGTCCCTTTGGCCGACTTAATAATAGGTTGCACTGTCGAGTGCGCAAACTTTTTTCAATGGGCTGTGCCCTTGGAATGCTGCGGATGCGAGAAACTGCTTACCATGATACTGGGTGTAAAAACAGTTACCATCAACTCTGACTGCACCGTCGATTATTCTCCTGGTTTCTTAATCGACTTGGAATGAACACGAGTCTGTGGATAGGTAACTTGCATCCAAACGTTATTCAGCCATTCTAGACTAGTGGCTCCAAACGAGTGCTCGATAGCCGCATCTTCATTACTATATCCTCCACGTCCTGCGAGCTGGCTTTTTTGGCTAGAGTTATTCACTTCAAATGACTGCTTGCATTGAGGATTTCCTTCTTTGTAATTCGCAATTCTTCAAAATGGGAGCATGTCGCTCTCACGCCGCTTTCTCCTTCACAGTCCTGACTTGTCTATGTCGGAGTGCAGGTGCTGCATGCAATCAAACTATGTCAGTGCAATTAATTAGACGCTCAAAGTGTCGATTGGCCTTTTTACCATCAAACGAACTTACAACGCCCGTTATCGATATGCCCATAGGGAAAGAAACGAAGTGATGAACACCTGGAAGTGATGAATTTAAGAATTCATAATTGGTGCATATAACAATTGCCATTCATAGGGAGTTTAATGCAAATTAAGAACGATTGGGTCACTTAATTAAACCGTCGAGTGTAGTTTCGTGAATTCAGTTCACCAATAAGAACAGTGCCTCACGAATGCACGTGAACAACGCATAAGGCGATTTATGGCAATTGCGAGTCAATAAGCAATTGAACTCATGTTGAAACTCGTCTTTCGAATTTTGTTTATCTTGGTATTTACTGCGGTTTTTATTGCCGTGTGCCCACCACCGCGCCGCTCTCCGAGGACGCGCGCCGTCTCTCTCCGTTTCTGCCTGCGCGTGCGCTTGTGGCTAACATACCGCGACGGTGCTGATCAGAAGAAGTGGAAAACTCATAAGTTGGGGAGGGGATAGACTTGCTGGAGGGGCAGTCCAATTATGGTCTTGGTGTTTTCTATTTCCTTCTCTTAATTCACCTCATATTTTCCTCCCTTAGTTTCTTCTTGGACAGATATGAAGTAATACCTTTAAGAGCGCTAATCACCAACTATACGTTAACTGCAAAATTTTTCGAAGCATTCGAGTATATTGTTCGTTCACTTTAACTCTGTGGATCTATTAATCCAGTGGTTCATTTGTTGAGCACTTTTATCCGGATGTCTTGTCTAAATAAGTGATTTTGCAACTTCTCTTTTATCCCTATCACTCCCCGGACTGTTAAAGCAGCTGTTGCACTCATCTTGATATGACCACAGTTAAAATCAAGTCCTGGTCGTAGCCGAAGACGAATTTAACCTACTTCCTGTCCATCAACGCTCATTTTCTCAAACTGCGTTCAGGCTGTCGGTTGGAATTCCTGGAAAGTTTTTATTTTCATCGATATGGTGAACCTGCAGAAGAAGTCCGGCAAAATGAAAGGCGCCAAAAGAAAGAGGACTTTAGTTGTGACTAAACAGAAGAAGAGGAAGAGCGTCGATTCGAAGCAAACGATCAACGAAATAAAGGGGAAGAAGGTCGCAGTGGTAAACAACGATTTATACTTTGCCTCCACATCGTTTGTCCGTTTGTACACATCAGTCTGGTATCCACATTCCATCCACAAATTGCTATATGGGCCATGAAAGGGGGAATATTAAAAGGAGGAGATTTTCAAACTGAACACCCAAAAAGTTGATGAGAAGAATGAATCGAAGTTGTATTAAGTCAGAAGTACTTCCTAAAGCAGTGTTTTACACAGTTTTTGAAATTTGGGAAATCTTCCCCTCCCGTAAGGTAGAGGCTTGTAAGAACTTCAAGGTTTCACCAAAGTTCCCAAAAAAAGGACGGAAGTAATTGATCGTACCTCGAAATGAATGATTCGGTCAAATTTTAGGACTGGAGGAGGCAGGAAAGCGGGGGTACGGGTAGTTATGAGATTCAAAAATTGGTAATATTGGATATATATTTTGCATGACCAACACTTGAAAGACTTTTGAGTTATTTTTCGAATGTGCTTGTGATAAATTTGCGACGCAGTCTCTTAGCAATAGAGAACGTTATCATATCCAGAAAGTGCCTTATCCTAAGTGTTAAATACAATACAAGTGAAATTCTGAAATTTTGGAGCGACGTGAAGGTGAGGCGGTCACTACTCACTGGTCACTGACACCTGAAAATGGATATTATTTGACGTGAAGTGCAGCTTTTAAGAGAGAACAAAGAAAATTTCATCAACAGAAACTCGATGTAAGAGTAACTGAATGTTTCTCTCTAATAATAAAGGTCGATCATCTTGTGATTTTTCTAGATAAAGAGAATGGGGCACAAAACAGAGTCACTCGTTAAAATTTGGCGAGGTCTTTTGCTCGATTGTGAATGAGGGCATATTCTGTTCCTGTCGAATCGTTCACCACGCCAGTAGTTGAGAATATATGGGTAACGGTTTCTTGCCATTTGAAAGTTTCAATTTCTTGTCTTCAGCTGCCTAATGAAAATCTTTTCTCTAGGGGGATCAAGGACCCGCAGAAAGTCGTGATAATAACAGGAAATTGGTCCTCGCTGAGAGATGTAAACGACAGCACTCTTCGTCCATCTCTTCGGATGGAGTTATCTCTCCAAAGAAAAAGAAGAAAGTATCGTTTGCCGGCGAACTGGAGGGTAGGAAACTATTCGATCAGTCCACCAATAAAGTCAAGGTGCTTTATGTTTCTATGTTTTGCGGGTGATTTCTTTCAGATCTACAGGTCTTTACCGTGTTTTTTTCACAGTGTTGCATCTAGTGCAGTGGCGGCGTTGCATCTTTTCTCCACTCTTCAAGCTGATTTATGCCTCTATTGCGCGGTTCCCTTGCAAAACAATCTTACCGACGACGGCTGTAGGATAGGTGTTCATTCTTAGTTTTCATTGTCATTTCTTCTGAAACGCAAGCCCTTTGTTAAAGCCTCAGCCGGATATAAGCCCATTTCCGCTCATAGTTAACTAGGGTTCACTAATAGGAAGCAATAAAAGGGTTTTTCATTCCATATCCTTTAAGATCTGCTCGAATGGATGCTAGCTTCCTGCGAACGATAATGGACTCCTTTCGCTAGTGGACTACAAGTTTCCTCAAGTTTTCAAAAGAGGATTGTGTTTGTAGTTTTCGAAGAGTCGATTGCCGTTGTTAGAAATGAGCGCAGCCATTAATATGATCTCCAACGATGCAATTAAAATGGATTTTCCCTTCATATATTACCTCATAGCTTTGCTTGAATTGGTGCAGCATAACTCACCTATCCTATATGCACCTCCTAGGTAAGCATCTTATGTAGTCGATGGTTTTTTGTTTGATCGTATACAATATTGATTGAATAATTTTAATTAAGAGTGTTCCTTCGAATGCTTCTCCTGGTAGAAGTATCTTATCGACGAAGGTGAAAGCAGTAAAGAAGGCGAAAAAGAATATGAAAGATTCCCAGAATGAATCGCATATTAGTGAGGAGAAAAGCGCAGTAATGGAGAACAAAAATGCCGATCCAACAACGAAATCAACTTCACTGGCGGATCGATCAAAGCAGCGACAGTTGAAAAAGATTACAGGATTCGACAAAACGAGGAAATCTAACGCAAGAAATATACAGGTGGGAATTCGTTTCTTAGTTGCCGCCTCCTATTCTTTCTGTACTGAATATTTTCGCAAATGTGTGCATATTTTGTCTCATATTTAGCGAGAGTCTGAGGTATGTGTGCAGTTGTTCATCGCTAATTTTTATTTTTCAATAGTAGGTTTTGGAAAGAGTGGTTACTTGGCAAATGCTGAAGTCTTACATCTGTGCAAGTAGACCAGACCGAAGAATTCGCTAAATTATCAATAGTGAGGGAGAGATTCTGATTCCACCAAAATTTCGGCAAAAAACGAATAGCTACGATTCAAATTATTAGGAAAAAATGAGGGGTTCTTTGACTTGGCATAAATTTGTCTTATCCGATTGCATGGAAAAGCTTTTATTGGTCTTTCTGAAAGATTGGATGTTTGAAGAGTTTCCCTTCATTTTCTTGTTTTCACTGTTATAAGTCGTGGGAAGGAAACTCTGTTGTAAAAAATTGTTCCCACCAATATTTCTGAATGTCGGAGAGGAGATCAGTTGGAGCATGTTTTTAAGCAATTAAACTTTCATTAAATTGGGGGTACGATCATTTTTCATTATTGCAAGGAAGTTGGGATCATTTCTCTGTATTCTGTGTTATGTACGACTATTCTTTCAAAACGCCCAGAAAGAATCCCCTTATTCAGCTGACTGACTCGTAAAATTCTATCGTGACGGAATCTCTCGTCAAACTGCCCTTCCTGCAAGCATTCCTCCCCCGTTCTCTCCGTTTCTATCTTCCTACCTCCATCCTCCTTCCTATCATGCTCTCTCCCCGGTCTCAGTTCCACTTCTCTCATCCCTGTGCAGTGCAACAGCTCATAAGAATATTTATTGATTGTATATGTGCTCAGGTGACGCGTAAAGTGAAGGAGAAGCTGATGGCGATGACACGAAAGGAGCGTCGTGAATTCATAAAGCAACTGCAGAGGAAACGGAAGCCGAACTTTGACCTTGCATTACAATGCAAACACCTTTGGGAGAAAATTCGGAGGTAAGTTGACAGTGGATTAATGCACGTCTTTTATATTCAGCTCTTTTGTTCTATTGCATTCGAAATGTAGTTTATGAGTTTGCTTTTCTCTTATTTATTCCTTTTCGTCTCATTTGTCGTCTAATCTGTATTGGACCGAATGACGCGGTTCACAGTCTCAGATATGTTATATGTTTTTCTGCACATATAAATGATAGTGGTGGAGAGGATTGGCCTGTCTCATAAATGGGCTTTTGTGTGACAATTCTTTGGTAATAGATAAATTTCCTAAGGAATTAGTTCATGGAATGTTAAATTTCGGTACGAATTTTTCCTTTCATGAGACCACTCTATTCGCTGTGGCGGAAGTTGAAGCTTGAAGTGGTGGAATTGTTCGAGCCGATGCGCTTTAATTGAATGTTTAGAAACATTGAGCTATTACTGCTCGAAAGCTAATTAGTCAGTGGTGTAATGAGTCCTAGAGAGTAATTATACATTTCTACTGTCATTAATGATGACAAGATGTTTTACAGTTCGAAATGCAATGAAGAGCAGCGTGAAGCATATATCCATGAACTCTACGGATTGGTAAAGGGGAAAGCAAAAGAGTTGATCTATGCACATGATACATGCCGAGTTATCGAATGCCTTACAAATCTTCCGAAGGCGAATATACGAACGATGGTTTTTGATGAACTCACTCCTGAGATTGTTCGCATGACAAAATCGAAATATGCGAGATTCTTCGTCATCAAAATGCTCCGTCATGGGTGGGATACGTTTATTTCAATATCTCTCAGTGTGGCGTTCATTGTTTTCAATTATACCTGGATATACCGCTGTGCTTTCAAAAGAATTGAGCAGATTTGTTTTATTAAAAGAGGTGAGAAAATTCTCAATCTCTTTTTTAAATCCAGAAGGCAATCAAAATTTTCTGCTCTGTAAACAGATGTTTTCACCTAAGGCAGTTGGACGGTGATATTATTTGGTGAGTAGTTGTTCACTTATATATTATTCACCGTTGTCATATTCCACTTGTTCTTATTCGTTTATTCATTTCAACATACCAAAGATAAATGAGCATGAACAGCAGGGCTCATCGCATTGGCGAAACCGCAATCTAGGCAGATAGGCCTTTAATGCGTAAAAACAAAGTAGTATGTAGCCGTTAAAATGCCTAACGAGTGGATGCATCAAGGGAGCTATGGAATTTTGGTTCGTTTACGGTTTAGGTTAGGTTTGACAATATGCTTTTTATCATTGTTGAATGAGATGATTTCGAAATGGGTCACGAATAAATCTGAATAGGAGGAGCACTGTCTTCCCTTAGCGAATTGTTCAACGCATTAGTGGTGATGTTTTAAGAAGTGGACACATGAAGATGCATCCTTTTTTAGCACTTTTTAGTGGAATATTCAAAGGAAAGAGCGCTTCAAGAAGCAGCTGTAAACCTGAGCTTTATGAAGAAATTGTTGTGGATTTGAATGCTTTGTTTGAGAGGATAGGGGATTTGTTGTTTGATAGGCTTCTATATGTTGTGATGTTTCACTTAAATGAGATTTGAAAAGCAAAGATTTTTTCCTTCTAAATATTTGGCTTGATTGTTGTAAATTGTGGTACCACTGTTTACAATCAGCACCGTCCTAACAGTACAGCAAACACTATTGCTTGAAAGGAAGATGTGTGAGAGGTAAGGAATCAGAGAAGAGGAGATTCGTCGTGGTAATGAGGAAGGATGAATGGCAGGCAAATTTCATTGAAAGTTCTTGGTTGATCTTAAGGTCGCCGGCAGAACGTAATATTATAATAAATGCATTCCGTGGCCACTGTTTGAAGCTGATGAGGATATCTTGGGCAGCTGAAGTGCTCGAAACGGCATACAATGACTATGCAAACGCACTGCAGCGATCGAATATTATATGCGAGTTTTACGGAAATGAGTTTCTCCTCTTCAAAGTGATTTTGTTTTGCAGTGTTTTGCTTTTTTCTCTGTTATTTATATTCGTGAGTTGGCGAAAGAAAAGATGATTTAAGGGAAAATGGGAGGGAGAATGGTAAGGATGGCTAATCATCCCTTCTCTTTCGTCCTCTTTCGTTGGGTTCTGATATTTTGTGGTGAGAAGGTATTTTTCAACTATCTTGCTCACTAATTGCGTAGTTACGGCTGTTGATCACGTGATATATAGCAAGAATTATTGTCTCATTTTGGGATGTGGATCGGCTGTCATTTTTGAAAACTCATCGAGTTTGCTAAATACATTCACGTGTTATGCTTGACATGAATGTTTCAATGAGGAGCTTTATCTAAATGATTCTTTGAAATTTTGGCGCGCCGTTAGTTATTTTTTTAATTGCAGTGGTCAAATTTGCTGTTGCAGGCAGATGAGGAAAAAACTGTGACGATAAAAGAGATCATTGAGAAGGAACCTGCAAAGAAAACATCCATTATGAGATGTCTCGAGGAGCTCCTGAAGGATATTGTTCCAAAGTAAGTCTATTTTCAAGAATGTGATAAGAGAACATGAAAGTAACGGTTCGAGATCGGATCTGTTTTGGGGTGGACAGTGAGTGGCCTTCGTGCATTAATAAGCAAAACTGCACTGACTTTGCTTGAATTTCTGTTCCTTTTTTGCCTCTCTCTCTATCCCGCTCCCTAATCTGTGGAGACGCACTTGCTTATACAGAGAGCAGTGAACGTTCTCAAATATTTCAGGTGAGAGATTTCCAAAGTATGTGATCTCTGTAAAAATCTGTGGATTGTATAGCGTTTTGTTCATATCTTCACTGGAGTTTGAGCGAGCAAATGCGTAGATAATTACTTAGTATTTAACAACTATTATGGTATCGTTTTTGTTACCGATTCTTTATTTGAATTCGTTTTAGAAGTCAGTTGAAACTGAGCCTAACACATCGCCTTCTGAATGAGTTCCTAACCCACTGCAGTAGCGAGCAAATGAATGAAATGGTCGACTCATTGAAGGATCGCCTTCCAGAGGTTCGCTCTTTTAAGGTTTATTTTGAAGTTAGCAATAATTAAGGGATTTTGAACATGCTGGGTTGTTGTAAAATAAGCGGAAAGTTTAAATATTACCACTGATAAGAGTATCACAAAAGATTGATGATAAGAAACGGTGTTTATTTCGCTGTTTGTAGATTGTGCACACGAATGATGGCACTCGAGTGGCACTAAGGTGTATATGGAATGGAACAGTAAAGGAACGAAAGGTTTAGTAATTTTTATTATATTTTTCTCACCTTAGTTATCGTTTTCTTTTTTTTTGGATAATTTCATTCAGTGTTTTCAAAAAGCCATTAAATCAAAATAAAGTAACATGATAAAATTTCCTTCAAAGTATATAGTTAAATTAGACATATTACTTATTCAATTGAATTCATCGTTTATATAGTTGGTGAAGTGCCTTCGAAAGTGCTATTTTCCATTTATATAGAAAGTTTGATCCATTGATTTGCAGAGGAAATTTTAAGAATTCCATTTCAGGTGATGGTGAAAAATTTCAAAAGTTTGGTTGTGAAGACGTGTCTCGAAGAATTTGGGCACCGCGTTCTTATTGCAATGTTCGATACAGTCGATGATACGGTGCTTGTCAACAGATATATCATTCAGGTTTATCTTTTGCAGTTTCTCTTTGATTGACAAAATTTTAAAAAGGCTCATCGCAGATGTTCTTAGTTATAATTTCAGTTAATTTTTTCCAGGCCCCCAGATTGTTTTCAGGGGAGATAGGGGGGGGGGGGGGGGAGGGGGACGGCGGAAGTTTTATTGTAGTTACTTGCATTATGTGTAGCGCACCACATCATTGAATTTAATTCATTGTTCGAATAACTCCATGGAATTGAGCAATGAACCCATGTTACCGATGTTATAGCGGCAGTGATATCTTAGCAACAGAGAATTACGAACACCGGTTGTATTACCACCCATCAATGTACTCAATTCCATAATGAAATTTAATTGTTTGCAAGAGGCAGAGAAATTCAAAAATATAGGGTAGACTAAAAGAAAAGGGCCGAAAATTGAAATGATATGAGAAATGTTGAAAGCAAAGAATCTTGCGATCATTAACAGAATTCTTCTCCAATTTTGAGGGAAAGTAAGGCAGGAGAGAAGAGGGAGCTGTCGTACCCGAAGTTTTGCGTGTGAGAAGTGATGAGAACAACATATAAGCTGCCCTGTCTCTATTCTAATGAAGGTTTCTCTTGAGGAAATATCAAATGACATTCGTACCGTTGCGTTAAATAGATACGGTGAGAGGGTGTTGCATTATCTGGTAAATCCTCGTGATCGACGGTATTTCGGCAAAGGATCGCTCGATATCTTCAAAGAGGTTCAGCTTACTTCGTTATTCTGTCTCTCATGATTCTTCATCTTAGTGGACGGGATTAAGATGTAATGTTAGTGGAGAGATAATGCTTGCTCCACCTGTGGGTGATTACCGGCGGCTATGCAAAAACGCTGCGTTTGTTGTTCCGTCTAAGTCTGCGTCGTTTGCCGGTTACGTGAGGACCATAGAATTATAGTTTTAACGTGGAAAGCCTTTTTTAGGTTGGAGGGATGAAGTTTTTTATTACAGTTGTCAGTTTTTGTAAATTAATTTTGTTGTTAATGCTCATATTATATTATATATTAACTGTATTATTGTTTGTGACTGCCGTCTTTTATTTTGAATTATGATGTAATAACTGTATTCATGAAACTTTTCTGAGATATCTTCTGAAATCAACCAAATAGTATAGTAGAACTTAAAGCGGAAAAAGGGCTGCCATGAGGGATCTTCATGGGAGTGGAAGATTTGTTATCATCTCGTTCACACTTCTGCTGGCTGATTCATCTCTCTCCGCTGAAGGTGTTTTCTAGGTGGCTTCTTATTTTCTTTTATAATTTTATAAATCTGTGTCAGCAATTTGAAAATCTTCATAAGCAGATAAAAACCTAGTAAATATCCCATCCAAAACTTAACGTGGTGTAATCTTTGTTATGAAAAATTTTCGACTCGTAGTTTACGAGTGAGACCATGACCCAGGACTTTGGACCTTTCAGTTTGGTTAGAGACGATGTGAAGTTTCATGTTGTTGTTTGGAGTTTCTATAAAGGTTTTTGTATTTAGGGAGATAACAATGCATATAGCAAAAAAGATGCAAATCAGCGATACGCACAGCTCTTTGCCGGTATTGTGAAACATTTATTAACGTTTATTGTGGCAAATCTCAACGAACTCTTATACGATGCGTTGACCGCACTTCTTGTATTGAGTGTACTCGAACCTCGAAGTAAGGCTTTTGATTTTGTTTTATAATTAATGAGTCAGCAGGGGGTTTGAACTGCCGAGGATATACCTAGGATGACATTTTGAGGTATTGATGCTATTAAAGCTTTGAGGTTGTCATATTGGTGCTTAGCTCTTGGTGCCCCGAATTCTCGATGACAGAGTCGGGGGTATTCTGTTATGAAAGCCTTCATTGTTCCGTTGTTAAATTGGGCTTTATTAGAGGACTTTAGACTGTGTTATTGCTTAGTTCGCCATCTCCTCCCTTTCTCCTCTCTCTTTGTTCCTCTTTCTATTGCTATTTGACTATGTTCAGTGAAATACAAAAGTGATATTATAAAACTGTCCATCGTTAGTTGAGACTAAACGCTCTTTTAATGGTTTCTAAAAACTCGGCAAGAAATGTTCAGAGGTGATGTGGCTTTGTTTTTTTGGGATTGATGTGCCCAGAAATGTAATTTGCTGAGTTTTCCAGCCCGGATTTTTTCACCAATATATCTTTGAAAATTTTTGTGCATTAATCGACAGAGCAGATGTTTCGCAAATCTAGTCTGTTTATGCGCTCTTGAAAACAAATTTCGTATAAAATTAGCAGTTATCTATGTTTTTTGATTGAAAGCTATTAAACAATGAAATGAGGAATAATAAATAGTGGCTGAAAGTCATAATTACTGATATAGATCGTTCTAAATCGTTTGTTGGGCGTAACATTTTGCAAACTTTGATAAGTTTGACTATTTCATCCTTTTTGGACCATTTGATTCAACCGATAGGCTTTGGTAGGAGGATGGTCGATGTTATAATCGGAACTAAGCCTGGCATTAAACGAACATCGGTCGTCGAAAGTAGGGCGATCAAAGTGGCCAGCTTCTAAAGGTGCATTCACTAGTAACTCAGGAATGCGCTTTCGTTGGGACTTGGATTGCACTTCCTTGCAGTGATGTTCGGTTGCATAGCATCACTCTTTATAGGACTGTGCGGACGTAATTTATCCGGGTTGCCATGAACAGACGTTAGCGGTCTTTCTTTGGACTTATTTCCCAGCGGAGAATTTTGCTATTACGTTTTCAGGTGACACGGATTTGTTTGAGCGCACTATTGACGACGAGGACAGAAGCGCTTGTTACGCAGAAATAGCCAAAATCTGTGCCGAAGAATTTGTACCGTGTGATACCGAACGATTACATCCAATCGAACATCCACAGGCACATTTCGTCATTTCGAAACTCTTACGAGCCGATTCAAAGTTCGACGTGAAATTAAGCGATCATCTCGCCAAGTTGGGCTCCGAAAAGCTTGCTTCATGGGTGTGTTCTTTTCTGTGTCAGAATTTTTATTTTAAAATGCGCTGTTATAGCAGAGATTTGTGCTCACTGTGCCTTTTTGGGATCCATTTTGATGTGACTGCCAAATCTTGTATTGCTGCAGCATGATTTGCTGCCAGTTTATAGTTTCGGGTATGGGAATCTGCAGTCCGCTTCCCTCAGATATCTTTGATGCACCAATTCCGTCAGTCGTTGAGTCCTTCTGATCCATTCATCACTGCAATCGTCTACGGGACGTCTCTTTATTCAAACTGTTACTCTGTGGATTTTTGATCTTTCTCATTGTTTATATTCACATATTTTAAAGAGTCGTTTCCTACGTGTGGACGTTGAAACGGAAATGAAAATAAATAAAGGAATTAAATAACTGGTTGCGTTTTTATCAAATTTTAATGGGCCGTTTTGAATGATTCACTGTTTTTTTTAAGTGGAATAAATTTCGTCATTCGATAATATCTCGACCGGTTGAGGTTTGATCTTTGAAAAACTCTGGCGGTGCTTCAATGTATGCTTCGATTTAATTACCAACGTTATCGATGGGTTTATTTTATGTAAATTACCTCCACGTCTGTAGTTTTTTATGCAGTTTTCACATGCTTTATCCTCAGCATTATGCGAGTTTCAGCTTGATTCCGTTTGGTACGCCACATCTGAGAAGTACTTCAAATGATTTACTTTTAACGAGCCACGTTTCCATAAACTTTTCTTTTAAAAGCTTGTGCTGAAGTTTTATTTTGCAGATTTCATGTAACAAAGGCTGCTTCATTCTTGTGCACATACTGGAGAATGGATCGGAGGAAGCAAAGAAGATTGTCACCGACGCGATACCTCTTTCCACACTTAAAGGTTATTCGACGAAGGGTTCTGTAGCACTTATTAAGAAGCTCTCAGGAAAATAGTGCAGTGTTATTTATACAGCCATGCACGCAATGCCGGCAGTTGACATGTTCTGTACGGCTCTAAAATTTAAACGTTCTTGATGTTATTGATATTGTTGTATCTGTCATACACTCTGTTTTTGATAAATGACTGTCAGTTTTGAGGGAAATATAAATAAAATCTTATCGATAAAAGAAAGAAGGCGATGTGTACCCCGAAAAGTGGCACATTATTGTGCCTTTTGCTGCTAGATAATCTATCAGAGATTCTCACCGGAGATATGAAAGCGCTGAAGGATATTCTCGAATTCTAATCGATCTTTTTACAGCTGGGAATCTTCCAAAGAAAAAGCCATCAGGCAAGTTGGAAATGCAGGCGGTCTTTTCGTCCTAAGTTTTTCATGTCAGCATTTCCTGGTTTGATATCGAATGTATTATTGGAACTTTGTTCAGTATATAATGCCCATGAAGTTTTCTAACAACTGCTTCAGTGGTTCCCAAGTTAAATCTGCTTGGAGGGACAGATCAACAGATACATCAGCCACATGCACAGATATGACTTTGTCATAAAAGCTTTTGCGAAGTAAATTTGCGAGAGGTAGTACTAGAGTGCAAATTTGGAGAGAACTTTTTTTGATTTTAGCAGATGGTCTAGAGAGGGTAATAAAAAAGTCTTCTTGGTCTTTTTATTCTCTCATTTACATGTGAAAATGCTGTGAAGTTATCGACTTATAAGAACCAAATGGGCTAATTGGCCAGATATCAAGTGAACTTGGTTGTTGCAGTGCTGTCGAACTCCTCTTTGACAATCTTATCAGAAGACTGGTTTGTTGTCGTTGTTCTTGTTAGCGAATTTATTTTATATATTTGGTTTCTTAGGTTTTTGAGTTCCTAATTTTAAGTGCTTTCGTAGTGTTTTGATTAAAAACCCTACCCAAAGTGAAGTGCGATATGAATTTATCGAAAAGTATAGTGTGCATCTTTGTTCATCATATGGATATACAGTTTTTATCGCGTATACTTCAGATAATTTCTTTGGACATTCAAGAAATTAAGGGAACTGCCGATGTGGTAGAAGGAAACTGGAAAGGAGGGGAGGGGAAAACTGAAAGTGATGAAATGTTGACATTTGTTGGCTAACATATTGACATTCGTTAGGAGAAGGGTGAGCGATTTTAGGCATTGCTTGTTTCGTTTTGATGATATTAGTTGAATCTGTTCAGAATTTATGGATCGATTGTGATGTATTTGTTGCACCCATAAAAAGGAAAGAAATCTTGGAATCGCATAAGAATTTTGGTACCACTTTATTGCAAATGACGAAGCAACGAGCAAGGATGCAAGTTAACTGATCAGCGAAGATGTGGTATGTTTTGCCCATTAGAGCGTCGCCTTGAAGTGTATCACTGCTGCATTTAACGATTCTCGCAATTCTCTTGATTATTTTATACGATATTATCACATCGCAATCTACCACATTGCTTTTTGCTTTCAAAAGAATGAATAAATGAGGGGAGGGGAGAAGTGTAAATTTTAGATCACATGAAGGGAGGTTAAGTATAAGAACAATAGCTGTTTTGGGATGTAGAAGTCCACTAATTGTGAGGTATTCCATTTTTTGCTTAGAACTTGCCGAAACGTCAGGTGATTAAGAGCTCATTGCCATTAGCTTCCATCATTAATCAATTCATCACTGTTTAAGAGGTATTGTTGAGTTTTTGGTTGCAAATAATCGGCGGATCCTATGTGGGATGGAATGGTCGGTCAGCGCAAATTATGCGTTGTTCACTCAGTAGCTAAGATATTAGGCCGACTTGGTGTGATGTATAACGTGATCATTCTGCGTTTTGACGACATATAATCAGATTATGGAGGGAACCAGGAATTATTACTATCGAAGTCTGTGACACTCCCTTGCAAATAATTCATTCATAAGGTAAACTGTGTAAGCGATTTTGCATACGTCTTGGTATGCGATACTTATTTGAATGTGTTTGTCAGAGACTGCATATACGCAAGTATGAAGGTTCCATAGGCATGTATGTGCGCAGCCTCGGTTGTGACTAAATTACTGTCGAAGGAAAATTGCAAGGTGTGTTGGATGATGAAATTTGTTGCTTGGAGGAAGTGCAGAAATGCTTAATAAATGTAAATAGCCGTAAGGGAACTGAAGAAACACAGCACGGATTAAGTACCTTCTAGAATTGAAGGCAGAGCATGTGAGGTATACAATATAGTGGCCTTCTGAAGCATTTAGCCATCAACCTACAACAACAACAACGACGACGATAACGTTGCCCGATAAAATGCATGCCCTTAAAGCACCACCCATCGACGCCTCTCCATGCCTTCTTACAACACATATCGACTGCCGCTCTTCGAAACAACTCATTAGTTGGCTTATTTGCGAGCTAGGCGATCTACTACCCGACAGCCCGAGAGGAATGCTGCTATCCATTAGGGCAACTTGATACATCAACTGTAAACTTCCACATTATTCATCCATCTAAGCAGTTTATTTTGTTGTTGAGCAGCTATTTTTAAGTACACCACTTCAATGTCTTGACACACCACTGCTTATACTTACTGGCAAGCAAATTCATTTCACCAGTGGTCATTTGTTAATCATTTCGCTACTGGTCATCAACCGCTTTCGAGGCGATTTACAGTAGATATATGTTCGACGACTGCACCTGCTGACCAACTTTTGATTGGTCGAAACGTACGTAAACTGCATTCGTAAGCACACGTAAGCTGCTGCTAACAACTAGAATCAAGTCGGCATACTGGTCGCTTCAAAATGTGTGAGTGTAATAAAAGTTTTGCGAAAAATTTTCTCACGAATATATATTTGAAATGTTTAAATATTTTTCTGAGTAGTGCGTCAGCACGTTGGATCGGCCGTACCTGTGATATTTCATAAACTGCAGTCATTTTCAGGTCATACTCATACGTGCTAGAAAGTCGACGGATCATTGATGGCTAACGGTCGTCTTGTTCAGTAAGATGAAAGAAACCATTAATCAGCAGCGTTCCCAATGATCAGTGATTTATGCTCGAATACTACTAGCTCGCAAAAATGTCACCGTCAACCCGTTACTATGAATAGTGACACAATGCCATAGTAATGCAATAACCCCGCGAACTATTAGAATGAACTAATTGCATCTGCTATTTGAGAATCAACTGATTGCCTCTTGTGCTGCAATATCGAGATATTCATTACTGACCAATATACTGTATTTACAGTGCATAAGAATGCAAATTCGTTAAGGTAACAGCAACTGTAATCGTTGGCGCTGGATATGGATTACAATACCGATGAGCTGGATTGCTTCAGCGTACATGAGAGTACATTTGAATATGAGGCATTCGACTGGGAGAATTTCACATCGAGTGACTGTAATTGTTCACATGCAATGCATTCGTATTTGGCTGTTTGTGAAGGTATCTGTGAATCGATTTCACCATCGTTACCTCCATTTGCCGAGGTAGCTGCACCCGCGGCACTATACCTCATGGTTTTTCTAGTTGGTACAATCGGCAACGCGCTCGTTATTTTTGTCGTTAATCGTTTCAAACGTATGCATAATGTAACAAATATTTTTCTCGCATCGTTAAGCACCGCAGATTTGTGCCTCATTTGGTTCTGCGTTCCGATAATGGTTCGTCACTTTCTAATTTTTATTCCAGTTTTAATTTATTAGTAATTGAGCTTTCCTTAATCAGTGGCGAATATCAACTTAACCACAAGAATCATCACAAGAAATTTACTTCGTCTTTTTCGAAGTTATAAGCGAAGACTTGGAGCGAATATGTTTTTAAAAGTACTTTCGAAGTTTGCATCAGATCTCTCTAAAGGAAATAAATCTATCTGATTAGACATATTCTGCTTTTATACAAAAAGAAACTCTCCTGTTTATTTAGTTAAGTTCTAATTTACTTCACCGACATACACTCACTTTCTATTCCTTCATTCATTATTTAAGCGCACGTTTCATTCATTCCACAACCGTCGAGAATAATTTGTTTAATATAGCGCATCTACAGATTTTTTGTGCGGATCACTAGAAATGAATCTATAGATTTGTTGAGGCAGCAAATGAGTGCCTAGTCTACCTCAGGAAATATTAAATAAGTCCATATACTTATTCAATGAAACGTTAACATTTTTATTATAAATTTTGTTATTTCATTACTTCAATCAGAATCGTTTATTTCCGAGAATTCATCCCATCATGCGGCAGGCAATAAAAATTTTGGTAAATGCAGAAGCTTTTAACACGACTGTCTTATCCATCTTAAATGCACTTCGATCCATTCGAGCTGCTTCTCGATATCTTTTTGAGGTGAAACAGCTGTTGAATTTTCTTGAAAGATTATCACTATTACAACTTTGAGGGAAAAAATAACGGAGTGATCCGAGGTAGCTGAGGTATTCCGAAATGATTCAGCGTACTTCTGGATCGGTGCAGTGAAAACCACCAACAATTGAATGAACCCTCTCGAGTGTGTTTTGTGAACCACAAGAACAACGAAATGCGATTTCTGTCGTTGATTATCCACCCATCCACATTTATGAAATCACTAAGTTGTCGTAACGTAAAGTTACTTCTACCTGAATGTCGACTGCGTTTTGTTATAGCTCATTCAGAGACCTAATTAAAATTGTCTATCTAGAGGCAGAAAATATGAAAAGGAGAATTTCTTATAACGGCTGCTTCATATATTATAAAATATACTCCGCTGCAGTATACGACTTCCAAAATTACATCTAGCTCATGAACGGGTATTCTCCACTTTATTTTCCATCTGTACTCTCCTTTTCAGCATTTATGGACTGAGTATAAGAGGACGAAAAGAATGAGTGGAAGTGAAAGAGCGCGAATAATTGCTCGCACTTTCTAAAAATTTGCATTTAAGACGTTTATAAACGAGTGGATCTAAATGATTTATTTCTTGCCACTGTGAATGTCGAAACATTGTTGAGTTGAATTTCGTTAATTAGCATGTGAGGAGTACACTTTGCCTTCTTATATTTTACATTTCGCACCAGAAGGCACCTTGTTCTGCGACGAAGAAATGGCCAAAAAAGCACATTCAGAATATTTTGTCATTATAAAATGGGATCAGGTGAGACAAAGTGACGCCGAGGAATAAAAATGAGAGAATGAAGGCTAACAAGGGAGAGACGAACGGGAGAGGGAAGAGGGGAAGGGGAGGTGAGGACAACGTTGTGGCGGTGTATTCTTTACCAATGTTTCCTGTCCAGTGCTAAAGTTAGCGATAAAATAAGTAGCTTCCCGTTGTGCCACTGACTTAGGAATACTATTTCATACGCTCATACAATTATGTTCGATTATGTTGACAGTTTACGAGTATTATTTCAAACAATAGCGTTGATTAACAGTCATTATTGCAGACAGTGATGCAGTTATTTGTTGTATCTGAGAGACTGTTTGTCGGAAGTGTTTTTACTGTCCGTCAATGAGCAAATTTGGTAACTTTTGCAGTTTGTCAAATACATGTCATATGCTTGGTTCATGGGTGGATTCGCTTGCTATTCGGTGCATTATATGCAACAATTCACATGCTTCTGCTCTGTTCTCACAATGACGATGATCTCGTTCGAAAGGCCAGTTCTTTAAGACTGCACATTTCAGCGACGAGACAGTCGTGCCATGAGAGAGTTTACTAAGCTGTATTACTGCACCTTCGCATTACTGACAGTTGCGTCACGAGACAGTGATAAAGTTGCGTATCTTATGTTATGAAGAAATTTTGAACGCTTGCGTTCTCAACGTAAACATCTAGTATCAAATGCGTTTTAAACGGCTCATTAGCCTTGGCTTTTATGGTAGACTTCCGTCATTGCGCGTAAACATCCGGTGACGCAGGTGGCAGAAATCACTTCATTCTAGCCTAATTTACTCTGATATAAACATGCACAACCGCGTCCTCTTAAGCTTCTACCAGAATTTGCTGACGACAGCAACGGTGACCGAGCAGTTGCAGTGACTGCCAATCAAAGGTAACCGATCACATTTTAATGATGTCGATCGGCTACCAACTGAACGTAACCAGCAAAAAACCGCATTCTGCTTCGATCGAAAAAAGCCTACCAACCACATTTTTTGTTGCGTAGAAACCAACCAAAATTCCGTCCTTCAACCGAAGCTTTAATAAATAACAGAGCAATTAACGCATTATGGACATAACCGGACGGAAGATAAGGAAGTTCTTGTAAAGGTCAATTGGAAGGCAGAGGTTAAAATCCAAATTCAGATGAAAAAATGGAACGAAGAAGTTCGGGGTCAGACAGTTTGCATAGGATGAATAAAAAGCAGCACTGTCAAATAAATCTACGCAAGTAAACGGGAAAAGAAGGAGACCACGGCATTGAGTAATTAATGCGCTGCTTCAAAGTGCAAATACGGTCAAAAGCCTGGAAAAAACGCTAAACAAATACCGAGCACGCGTGCTGCCGAGAATGGTCCATCTGGAAAGATGAACAGAAATAGTGAACTAAGGTACCACAAAATAAAAATAATAAATTCCGGATCTATTCTGGTCAAGCAGTCAGCTTTTCAGCAGCATTCGCATATTCTCTCATGAGATCCATCACTCCCTATGATATCCGAGCGAGTAGACAAGCTATCAGAAATAACAAACCAATTCTAATTGAAGGCGTCCTCATTTCTTTAGCATTCTTCAAGAAATTGTCCACCAACTTCTCGGAGTTACAAAGGTGACCGTGAAGTTGGTATTACGGAATAGCTATCCTAACATAGGAGGACAGAACGAATGTTGTATGTAATGTCACTACGCAAAAAATTCGGCTTGGAGAACAGACAAGCACCGTGTGATGTGTATACTGGACTCGACAATCTACCATTCCCCATAACAGAGGATGGTGAGATTTTGCTTTTGCTTCCTTGCAATAAGCAATAAGTCAACATCAAACAAGAAAACTAAACCTTTTACTCTTCTTCCACCTTTTCCCATCGTTCTCTGTGCTTAAGTTTATCTCTTCGATGTGAACTCCATAAAGGCTGTAGGGCAAGTAGGATCGGGCCGATAAAGCGAAGCACTGTGGTATCTAGTCGCGTAAAGTGGAACTTAGGGGATCCAGCCATTTGGAGCGGAGTTGTGGGATCAAACGTTTACTGCAAAGCGCTTTAGAGTTCATTCGTTTGATGGGATGTTTTGAAGGACCGAATAATATGTGACGTAGCGTGCTAGAAGCGAATCAGCAGGCTTCTTAGTCATGCCTTAAACACAGTCTGAGTTCGGAAGAGAGAATGTTGAGTGAAAGATGAGTAGCGATATTCTAATCCGTCCCCTCGATGCATAAACCCTTTTCAATGGTCAGAAAAGGGCGTTCATTCGTACGGTTCACTTGTGAGCGCTGATTAAAATTTACGACGTCTTTTAAATTCTTTATTCATTTTGTCGTCAATAATCCGAAGTGTTTCAATTCATTCCTCCAAAGAAAGTTTGTATGTGTACAGCTGGAGCCTTTGATCGTCAACACCTTTCTGTTCCCTCCATCTGGCAACCTGGCACTTTCCTTTGTTCAACGTTGTCACCTGACTCACTGTCCTTTCAACAAGTTCGAAACGGTCTGTACTGTGCTCCTTTTCCTCGTACATCCTTTATTCGAGAAGGCGCAACAATATTTTTTGGCTTCTGCCCTCATCGACTTCCAACTTGCATCACAGTTCTTCTCATTTTACAAGCATTCTTCTCTTCAAGTATGGTCGCAACCAGACACCACTGCTGCTTCCTTTAGTTTGTCCTTTCATACTGCTTTTGCATCCTCAGTACCTCAGTATATTGATTCCATCGAAAATAACTTGGTGATGAGAATCTTAGCCTACTAAGATTGCAGATGCATTTGGGGCATCGTTTGCAACTTAGTATCACCGTCCACTCCTACCGAAGTTTTGCGTAACTGGAATCTTTGGATTGGATTTATTAACCTTCTTACTCAACATTTCTAGGGGCATCCTTCCGGCATTTGTTTATGCTTTTTTATATCCGCTGAACTTGTTTACATTGACATTTCTGGAGTTTTTCGAGTTTTATCTTTAGGGTTGCTACTTGCAAGATAGGACTCCTTTGCCTTGTCCGATTTCTGATCCCATCGGAATTTCCTAGCAATAAATTACTGAACTGTTCGCTATCCAACAGATACATTTATGCATATGGCATTACTGCAATGCAATCTTTGCAGAAATTCTGCGGAAAAAAATGCGTGCGAGAAGCAGTATTTGAATTTGCACGTTCTCTGCAGCGAATACGAATTAATTTTATTGTGAGGGTTTTTTGGTTTTATTATTTGCCAGCAGATGATTAAGCAGAAATATTCCACTGTCTTCCCACATTTTCGACTCTCCTCCATCCCACATAAGCAATTTATTTGAGACAGTTGAAAGGAGAACTGAATAATTTTATTTCGTCGTTTTCGCAATTTAAATTTACCCATTTTTCGAGCAGTTGGCCGTTTCAGATCAGTTTGCGATCAAATTGTTAACCGTTAATTTCAGTACTTGATGAGAAGCTTATATACGTATTTATTTAACATACAAGCATTCATTACGAATAAATACTCATCATATCACTTTCATGTCCACTTAGGTGAAGTTTTAAGATAGTGTGAAGATTGGGGCTGAGGCTCGTCTCCTCCCCATCGGACACTGATGAGTCGATTTATTGTTTTTTTTTATTCATTGTTGTGGATCGGTTGTTTCATTCACTGCTGTCCATCGCTATTTCATTCATCTTTGCGCGCAGCTTAGTGAGAAATTAAATGTTAATTGCTCATATGTGAAATGAAATTAATTTTATATGAAGAATGAGATTGCATTTGAAAGTTGTTAATTTAAAGAAAAATTGGATGAAATGAGAGAAGATGACTGACCGAATTGAAGATTTGGAAAGTTGAAGCGATGAACGATAATAAAAAAATTATAAAAAGTATCATATGAGAAGACAACATTCCCCATTTTAGAGTACAACCTTTTTTTTAGTCTCATCGAATGCAATCAAATGTGCAATCAAATTATAAGCATGTGTGAATTACATTCCGCAAGCGAAACGTCAACGCTTTCTCTATTGCATCGAAGTTCCCGTTCATCTTTGCGTCAAAGAACATGAACAAAAAACAGAGCCATAGAACCTACCAAAAACGTGAGCACCTCTGCAAGACAGAGGCAAAGTATTAGAAGATAGTGGAATCGTCTAAGAATCGAACAGTGAAGCATGAGTGCTTAATTCATGGAAATTTCAACCCCAGTTGCATGTAATTAACCTAACACTTCAAGACCACTCCATGCGATTCTACACGCATTAGATAGCACAGCGGCATGAAATTCGGATGTGCGTCGTCCGCGAATTGCCAAAAGACGAGACCGATTCAGCAGTTGACGAAACGCGGTTTCTGAAAATTGGGCGATTTGCGGGTTTTCATTAGCATTGAAATCCTTTGGAAAGTATAGAAATCTCGTTGATTTCATGAACGAATCATCGAATGAATCTACTTGGAAAAATTAATGCCGCAAGCAGATCAGGCTTTTCTGTGATGTTCTGCGTAATTTTTGAGCAAATTTCCGCAGTGAGTGGATCAGTTTCGCTCGAATGACAATCGAAATTTGAATGTTGAGTGATAAGAACGAAGCATCATCGACATGAGTCATATTTCGATACGTTGATCGTCATTGGTATACCATCGAGGAAAAATTTATTCGTTGTTTGGAGGCGTTGTATGCAAAATATAAAGTATGAAAATTCATTAGGCAAAGTACCAATTTAACTGAAGATCGCTATTAATTGTTGAAGGATATGGAACGCCAATCTAAAAATGCACTAGGCACATCTAGTATTCATGAACCAACAGGTAATTTACATGCTGGCATATTTATATAGCAGCCAGTGAAGAAAATATGACGAAATTAAATCTTTTAAATAAAACTATAAGATAAGAAAAATGGCGGAAGTAAATGAATTCGCATCAGTTTCGCATCATTTAATTAGCAGTGAAGGTACTGAGTTTTGAAATTATTAAACATTTCACTGAGAAAAAGAAGCAGACGTCTGGTTGATGCTGAAGAAGTCTGCCGTTTGATTCAAAAATACTCAAAGCCTCATACTTTACTTCTTGGGATGTGGATGGGTGGGCAATTCGAGCGGTAAATATGTACAACAAGAACTAAAGGTAGTTGCTTTTACGTGAGTCGCTGATAATAAGTGGGGGAGAGGTTGTGGGGAGAAAAGAGCGATGATTCAGATATATAGTAAATGCGATGACTTGTAAAACGAAACGATCGTTGTTCGATCTTTCGATCGGCCAACCAACTTTCTCGTCCGCTGAGAAAAGTCATCAATGGCTTTCTAAAAATTTCAGTTGGCAATTTTCTTGTGTTGAGCAATTTTCACTTCAGCATCTTTGATATGGAAAAGATCCTGTTAGAACAACGAAAGCATAAGCAAACGATTTTTTCTACTGTTGTTTCACTGCAATTGTAAATCCTTCAACTAACTGAACTGCAAGACATCATACTTCAATGTAATTTTTATGTTGCATTACATAAGCGAATATTATTACGTACTTTTCTCGAATGAAGAATTTGCAGCTGTTTTGCTACTGTCACTTTATCACCAATCAATGCGATTTTCTGAAACAGCTTTCATCCCATATATGAGGGAAAGCAAATAGCGTCTAGGAGCTCCAAGCTTTCGCTTTCTTTATGGACATTCTAACTTCTGAATCATTGCGAACTCCATGCCCAAGCTCAGTTTACTTTTAGCCTTATAATATCAACGTGCCATCACTTATTGCCACCATTTCGTAATTGATAGTCAAAGATTCATTTTCACAAAATTTGTCGAACCTACACTTTCCAACGCTCTTTAAAATTCGGATCATCGCTCCGCTTATAATCGCCTTCGATTTCAGTGCTCCTGAGAAGCTCCAGACCCAGATTGTACAAACGTTCATCCGGTACAGTCATGGTACTTAAATAAACGTTTAGTTGTCGAAATCATGAAATCTCAGACCATTACTGAAACTTCTAACTTGCAAATGAGGTGCAATCTAATCACGACCAGCTCGGTGAAACGGCTTCGATTCCGGACAAGCGGTGAATTGGGAGTGACATTGCTAGGCAGCTCAATGTACAGTTAATTCGACTACTGAGCACGTTGATGAGCTTTTAATCAGAAGAATGCACCCAGACTGATGCGTCTCATTTGTGAAAGATCAGTTGTTGCCTTTTAAGGCAATATAAAAATTCACATCTCCAATAGGGCGTAATATTTAGTAATTGGGCTGCTTTATTGCATTTAAATGCATAAGAAAACAATATGTGATGAGCACACATCTTCGCATCAGTAAAACAGGCAGAAGTGCCACAGCTGGGACTAAACTATACCAGGCAGAAGGCCAGCAGCGGTGAAAAGCAGTGAGGAGAATGGAAGTTAGATTTCACAAGGTCTCGACCATTTCTGAACATAAAGGTTCGAATCGTCATCAAGTTACAAAGTTTATTTCGCTGAGTGTAAATATTTGTGACGACATGTGCAAACAATACGTGCAAATATTTTGGCATTTGAAAGCGTTGACAGTTACTGGATTAATGTGAAGAATGGTAGAAGGAAATATCCTGTAGTGCATATTAGACATATGAGGTTACATGACTCCAGTTTAGGCGCCTCTGGAATTAAAATTTTTGAACAGGCGGACAAATGTCGTGGGGGATGCGATGATATACGAACGGACATGCCAACCAAAAAAAGCATGTACGAACGCTCAAATACGTGCATGCGCACGTGCCCACGAGCACACAGTCTCACTCATGCTGATGCATGCACTCATGCGCAGACACCACTATGATCATGAGCATAAAATATGCAAAAATGATTATAAAAATGTAATGAATATATGAAGTGAACGAATAAATAAGTGGATGTTATAGATGAAAAGCATGAAAAAATGAATTTAATTTTTGTATAATTGAAGGTATATGGCAATTGCACATCCGATGCGGAATATCTGGCTAAGCAGCATTGGTCGCGCAAAGAAAGTGATTGTGATTATATGGGTTATGTCGGCGCTGTTTGCAATCCCAAGCGCAATTCGTATCGACTACAATTTCAGCGATTCGTTACATGGTGAACGTGTTTACTGGTGTGTACGACAGTTTCCCGAATTTTTTGGATCTTCACGTGAAGCACTCAACAAAATCTATGCCGCATATCAGGTGATCCATCTGATTCCTGAAGGTTTATTTTTCAACTCGAGAAATGTTTCTTAAGGCTTGAGTAATATAATGGTACTACGATGGTCATACTGAGGTGAAGTATTTTCGAAGTGGAGGAGAAATCTTGGGCATCATGGCGTTCAACTGGCTTCCTGACGAGCAATTCCAGAAAGCGAATATCTGAATTATTGACTGAGTAAAATGCGTCTTTAATGAAGTTATTTCAACTTATCAACCTCAAAACGAGCTACAAATAAACATACGACGTGGGGAGAGATGGAAATTCCGCAAACAATCTTCGATGCCACTTAGCTCTAAAAGAACGTTTGATGGATGCGTTCTTGACGAACCTGCGCCGTTCACTTAACCATAGATGATTGCATTACTGAGCGGAAGCGCAAAAAAAGCTTTTTGTTATTTGGGTTCCATTTGAAATATGACAGAGATTCATTTTCTGGAATTTGACACAGATTTAAATGCAGTAATGAAATCTTATGCGTATCCATTTGACGAGGGATATTGAATGTGCACAAAAATTAACGGGCTTTAACGGAAGATGGCGGCAAATATGTGAAATGTACTTTGACCTTTATTGCTTAGCCGGATTATCAGTAATCCTCCTTAACTGTCAGTAAACGACTGGTGAGTTTGTTGCAAGCATATGAGAGACGAGTGTACTCGTGTATATGAGCGTGCACTTATTTGCGTTAATCAGCGAGTGTTAAGATGCAGTGAACATTTTCATACTTGGATATTCCTACTAAAAGGTTTCTTTGTTGAATCTGGCAGAAAATTTTCTTTTCGTTTTATTTTCAATGGGAATTCTGCTCGAGCGGAAATTTCTTTCACGGGCAAAACTTCAAAATTACAAAATTCAGTTCGTTTATAAGAGATGGGTTACAGATTTTGTGACGCGACTACGAAGAACGACGATTCGCATATGAGAAAGGCGAATGCGTTTTAAGAACAAATTTTAATTTTTCAGTTTGTCGTCTTTTTAAGAGCGTATCTTACATATTCTTGCATAGATCTGTTTATTTACTGAGTGCTTATTGAGTGTTCCAGTGATCGCCACTTGCTATTCACTCTCTCTCGAAAAAAACAACTAATTTACCACCTATTTTATTCTTACTTGTAATTACCTATAACTAAGTAAATGAGGGAAACAGTAATCTTTCTGCTCAAGTAAAATCCATTTACGCATTATCAAATTTTCCACACGTTGTGTGTGTGCTATGAATGATTCCCAACGTTGACCGTTCTATGACACCCTTCCTCCACAGCGAAATGATTAGGTATTTACGCAAATTGAGTTTGTAAACAGAAAAGAATCACTAAGCTGGAGCTATGGCATTAATATATGCTAATAGCTTTTTGCAATGAAATAAATGCTCGCCAGGTTTAATGGCATCCAGCTAGAAGCGTTCATGCGATTTTTTTAATCACCTTTCTTGTAATGTAGGATGGTTTTTGATTTCCTCTAAGCGTCTTGGATTTCAATGAAATTGTTAAAACTACTGAGTTTCTCCGCTAATGCCTTCTAGAGACAGTATCCACCTGCCTTCGAAATCTTCATTAAGATTGCATGTAGACCCCGAGCTTTGCTGCTGTTTTCTTTTGATAAAACATAGCGCATTTCGCACGCTCTTAACTGTGGAACAATGGAGTCTGATTCACTGAGTTGAGCTGCTAGCAGTCTGACCTCTTTAGTTTTTCAGATCCTCCTTATAGCTTTCTTGTGGAGTAGGACGTTTCCCGGCTTCTCCAGACACTTCTCCTTCAGATCGTTTTTCATCCTCACTGCATGTTCCAAATAAACGTACTTTTCCTATTTTTCTGTTAATTCTTCCCCAGGTTTTATTCCATCGCAGTGCAAATCTTTTGATTTCATAAATTCATTTTTACTGTTGTTGACCATCGAATTGCGGCGTCTTCCCTGTTCAATTATTGGCATTTTTTGTAGCTTTTCCGTTGAACTGCTTGGGTGGACAATATCATAGTCAAAACTCGGAATTGTAGTACCTTTACAGCCCAATTACGGGTGAAGCAGAGAGCAGCTTAAGAGATAGTGTATCTCCTTGCTCGAACCCTTTGCAGGCTGGGATTTGCAGTTCGTTATTGAAGAGGATAATATATACCGAAATTATTCATCCTTTAGCACTACTCGAAGTAACTCGATGTAACCGGAATGGATTCCTCGTTCCTTAAACGCTCCAAGGAGTCATTGCAGTTGTTTTTCAGTTGAATTTGCAAATTTCTTCAGAATTCGTAAGCGCAAAAATTTTGTTAAATCATCCCATATTTTTCTGCAAATGCAGGATCTGTCTTAAATAGGCAGCAGCTCAAGAGGGGCAGCAGTTATACTTGATCGCACTCTAGAGAATTTCACTCGGTGAACATTTGTTGAGTGAATAACGCTGAGATAATACGCCAAAGATTTAAAAGGAAGATCGACCCCGAGTCTCAGACTCGTGTTGTAATCCGCTGATTGGATACCATTCCAGCCCTAAATTACATGTACCTTATTTGCTGTTATTTTTCACACTTATTTTAATTCTTTCTTCATTTTATTATTTCCACCATTTCTTTTGCTTATTTGCTTTGATGCGTCCAAAGGGGAGTTATTTTCATTAGGCCATTGATTAGAATCTATTGAAATGATATGAGATGAAGTAAACGGTTGGTGGACTGAAATGTTAGAAAATATGCACAGTTTTTGTTTTTGGACGTGAACGGGACGGCTAAACCAGCGGTCGCTCAACGAAGGCGCTACAAAATAGGCGAGCAACGTGAAGTCATATAATTACATTCGTCCGAACACTGTATTAGGCAATTGCAGGTGATGCTGCTTATTATATTTCCGGTTGTCACCATGACGATTTGCTATGCGCGTGTTTCGATTATTGTCTATTCGTCATCGAAGGATCGTGGTCTGGGGTCGGCGATGTATGTCTGAGTTCTTTTTTTTTTACATCATTTTCATCATAAAATTCAACGTAAATCCCCGCGCTGATTTTGCTAATATGTTTTCTGAGAAATCACCGAACTACTTCATCTCAAAAACTCCCATTTAAAGGTAAATAATAAATGTTTGATATTTACCAAGGAAAAATTTGATATTTATAAGGAAGGCAGATGAGAATTTCTGCAGCAGCACAATTTCATTTAAAGAAAGGTGATATGTAACCGGTCGGCATCGTTGCAGTTTAAATTGCTGTCGTCGAAATTTAGTATTTACCGAATGCTTCTTGAATTATATCCGACTTCTATCGAAGCTCCATCTCAACTGGATCCTTCCTATCTGTGACCGTTCGATAGTTCTAAAGTTCATTCGTCTGCAATCAAAATTCTTTCTTCTCCAAATGTCAATGGTCGATATCCGTCAATATTTCCGGAATACATACGGTCTTGACTGAATTTCTGTTGCATCCGAGTGCTTTAGGTCGCCCAATGACTATAGCCTTCTCATCTAACGTTTTCCCTTATCGAAGCCTCAAAGTATCGCAAATGTGCAGGATGCTATGTAGGCAGCACTCTGATGGCCGTACAATCGCAGCAGCTGAAATTTCAAGGAACAATTTAAAAATAATCGTTGCATGAGCAGAAATTAATCAGACTTGTTGAGGTGCAGATGAATATTGTGTAGGGAGGATTCAGATAGAAGAGGGAAATGAGAAAGAATGTAACGGTGGGTGAGGGAATCATAAAAAACCGCAGTCATACACCTCAATATATGAACCCTAAAGGACATCTAAAAACATTATAAGCTTCACTGCAAGAGTAATAGGGAATTAAGAAAAGGAAGAGGGAGACGAGCGGTCCAAGCAATACAGGAATAGTGTTCAAAAAAGTGAGCTAAATGGAGAGACTGATAAATGTGGATCAAAATTTTAATTGCTCGAAAACTTCGGGACTTGTTCGTGGCCCTAGCAGGTTTCGATCTTCGCCTCAATGGTGAAGTCGTTCTCGGAAAAGATGAAGATCTTGAGAATCCTACAGATAACAGATGGATAAATTGGCGGAGCTGGCAACGATAGTAGTTATGACGACGCGCAATGCGAAAAGTGTCCGTAAAGAGATAAAATAGACTGCGATACAGCGAAACTGGTTGAAGAGAACGACCAAAAAGTACCACTGTTCGATCTTAAATAGTGGAGGTTCGTCGAACATGGGGAAAAAACGAGATTAAAACTACGGGAAAGAGGCTGAGGCGATGACGCTAGGCAAAAGGAAGTTATGCTTTGGCATATAGAGGGACGTCAAAGAGAACTGGTACGGGCTGATGCAAAACGCTAAACATCGACACAATGAATCATCTCGAGAAGCGTTGATCTAGAATTAATCGCCACGAATTCAGCGATATGAAACGAATCCAAAGAAGTGTTTGCAGCGCGGCTGCTTTGAAAATGGCTCTTAGGCTGTCTCCAGATATACCCAGATCGAAGCAAAAGCTGCACTTCCTTGTAAAAAGGGACAATATTGTCAGAGGAGACGTTGCATAGTGTTTGGCTTTTTGCGGTCTTCAATCCGCTCCATACGGGCATGTTATCTGCATCTCCAATGTTTTGCTATTGTGCTGGGATTGAGTGACGAATTTATTAAGAAATGAACCCAACTTGTTCAAACTCACCGATATTACTGGTTTGGTTAATTCTGTTGTGGTTAGCTTGCTTATTACGCTCTACCGTTGCCGTTATGCGATATTATTTGCATGGTCACATGTTTGCGAATTGTGGACACCTTCGAAAATTAAATGTTGCTCGGATTTTGAGATATCTTAAAAGCTGGTGTCAGACAATTATCGTTAATGGTAGTGACATAATAACGTGTCCAATTACTCAACTGTGTTAAAAAAAGTGATATGACATGTGCTCTACAGATTACTGAGACATCAAATGTGCATTCGCTATGAGGCCAGCGTTTAATATTCTCGTTCCGGCTGTACTTTCCGTTAGTTGCATGCTTTTCCATATTCACTTTACATCGCCTTAAAGCTATTTAATCGTTCTTGCAACTCTTTGAAGTGGAATTCTACGTCAGTCTTGGATTGATTAGCCACAAGCTGCTAAGTGCTTTCCATCGTAAGCAACCCGAAGGGAACAACCCCTTCATTTAATATCCCCCCCCCCCCCCCCCGCATTTCTGCCTCACTTTTGCTTCCAAGATTACCCTTTCAGCCTGATTTCCTAGAGTTTACATCTGTCCATTTCCCATTTTTCTATGGTCAGGATGTTTATTTTATTTTTATTTTTTGTATATATAAACAGTGCTAAATTCGTCACTGATCTGCTGCTGTTACCTGAAAAAGATGACATGGTTGACGATCTCACTGGTCAGAGAGGATTTCATTCATCCTCACGGCAAATTCTTTTGCCTAACTTTGGTCATAAGCTCGAATTTCATTCATTTTTATTGATCTAGGAGTATGGGTATGGCAGTTTTTCATCAGTCGCAACCGAAGTTCGGTTCTGAACGAATACCTCTGCTTGATAGTCGATCGGAATAAGTTTAAGTCGGAATAGTCGGAATTTTAAGAACTCGGTTTCAACGACTTTCGATTGTAAGGCAGCATACCGAATCTGCTTCAGTCGGTTATTGTTACCACACGAGAGATGATCCATAGTAACATCTAGATGCTCACTGAACAATTAGTACTGCTTAGTGATGAAATTTCCAACGCACTTGTCATGTGTTTCTGCGGAAATCGTTTACTACGAATATAACAATTCATGTTAGCAAGTCGGCATTCTGCTTGTAGGTTTCTTTTTCACTTTAAGTAATTTTAAGTTATTGAAGTTTGAGTTGTACTTTATTCTTCACAGTGAAATGGAACCTATTGCTAAGGAGATATGTCGAAGATATTTTGTGAAAGCTACAGGTTTTTCAATGCCATCGATGAAACTGCTTGTCATTTCTGTGCTGTTGATAGGGAAAAACGTTCTTCAACAGTTAACAAGTGGTCTGAATTGCAATTAACTACGCTGAAAAAGAACTCGCTGTAGTAGAATGAGAGACATATCGATAGAGCATTTTTGTGCCAACGAAAACAAATGTTTAGAAGAGCAAGAATTCCGCTGTCGAAAATAAAAGTGAGAATTCAAACTGGAAATGATCGGAAAATCCTGCTATTTTTAGAATGTCTCCGACAATGCGTGAAGGTTTTGCTAAATTACTTTCAGTTAGTGAATAAAGAGGGCGTAAAAGGTTCAGATAGAATTTTTATTGTATTTCTACTGTTAATATTCATGCGATTGTTTATTCTGTGCAATAAATGGATATCTTGCAATAAATTCAAATAATTTTCTCTTCCTACATACATAAATTCATTTAGCGCCAGTGGGAGCGAGTGCACAATCAACTTACATTTGTTTATGATTATGATAAAAATATCCTTAAGCAGTATTTGCATAGGTTTCGATGGGTAATTTTCTTGTTATCCTCGTGCTATTAGTATTTTCCCAACTTTTTTTGGCACTCGAAGACGTCGATTTTTCGTCAGATTCTTAACATAGAGCTGAGATCACCATTATCTCGTATTAATTTCGCTGGCTACAGTTTTCACCGTTTATTTGAGCTGTTTCTATACAGAATTTGCTCTGTCCTTTTTGCTTTCGAAAGTTAAAGTCTTTACACATTCATTAACTTCATTGTCCAATTATAATTTCTTTTACGAAGTATTTCCTAGTGATGTTCTCCTCTTTTCAAGCAGCAACTCGATCATGCTTACTACAATATGTTTACTTTTCATTATTTTTTATTTTCTAGCAATATATAATGGCTGCTTCGACTTTGAGATTGTCCTTTTTCTCTTTGCGAGTTTTACACTTAATTAAATACTTTCTTCAGGTTATTCCTAACAACGTTGAAAAATTCTCGCATATAGTCAATCAGTCTTTCAAATTCTGCTGATATTGTGCAGAACTCATGCTTGTCACAAGAACTTAGTTGAATGGAAAACTATAAGTCTATGAAACTTGAATAAAGCAGAACATCTTCATAAATTTTCCAAAAATTCTCTTCAAAAAACTTGGTGATAGCCTCACATTCCCCGTCATATCAGTTACTTAATTTGCTTCATTTCGCATCAGCTTTATCATCTAATCGATCTGACAGTTAATAATGTTGTATGTTGGAGAATACTTATTAAAAGATTGTCGCAGTCAAACATTAGCGTTATGTTTGCAGGATGGCATTTTCGAAGGCGGCAGCAGATACCATGACAATCACTACTTATAGTACATTGCCCCTTGGAGGCGCATTACCTGTTGGAGGTATTAAAGCATTGAGCAGAAAGAATGCTCGTATAGCGGAGACCAATAAGAAACAGGTTTTCATTTTACTAAACCATCTTCCTTTAGCTAATAATTAAATGAAATAAAACAAAACAAATTCAATAAAAGGTGCGCAAAGCATCGAATATTTCACATTACAATGTGTGATCATTTGGGTGAAAGCTCTTTCAGCTTCAGAGCTTAGTTCAAATATTTTCATTCAAAATTAAACTATGGTAAGTAATATTAGCGGCTTGCTACTCAGGTATTATCGCCAGCTGAGTTATTTTTGACAAACTTAATATTTGATTAGTTTAAGCACTTGAAGTTCAATTGCACTATACAATGTTATATTAAGCAGGATGGCTGATAACGGTTACGAGCGTTAACAGTGCTCGAGTGTGAAGCAGCCTCCATTTGAACGGCGACCATAGAATGTCTTCAGAAGTAGTACAATTCCGGTCACTAAATTCTAATCTGGTCGTAGCGAACCTTCGCCAAAAAGCGGTAGTTCACGGCGCTGTGGAGACTCGATCACACTGCCACAAGTTCCATTTATAGAAACTTTCGGCGAATAATTCCCCCAAGCCGAAAGCTGCGTCATGCAATCTGCAGACAGCAACCATCATGCCCTCCAACTGCCTCACCTTCCCCAAAATTGTGTGTTGTCTCGATAGCCCGACAAAAGCTCGCTGCTTACCGCACTGCACCTAACGAACTGTAGAGTCGACAGGGGTGGAACGTCCTCAGGAGCATGAAGCTGCCTAACAGGCCGAATGAGGCAGCTGAGCAGCTTCGAACTTTTCAGCGCTATACGGCACCATACGTCACGAGCTTTCGTCGCTTTTGAGACCGCATTATTTCTACAAACGTGAAACGGTTCGCGCGGCCCATGGTCGTGTTCGATAAACCACGTATCAGTGTTTGTGGCTGAAGGCGAAAGAGCCACCAAAAGCGCCACAGACGGAGCTTTCAGCGGCGCTGGCCCATAATAGCTTTTGCCTTCGGCTCACCTGGCGCCGTAGGTGATCACCCTAAGAAAAATTTGATTAAAAATTTCGAGGAGGCGAAAATCGCATTCTAGCCAGCCGCATTCCTCTCTGTCCTCACTTTTCACTCTTTTGACTACATTCTCTCTCGAAGCCATGCATGATTTTATGGTTTACAAAGAGCTTCTATACAGACTCATTTCCTTAAGTAATCATCTAAATTAAGACGCCATTGAGAAAGTGGTTCCACCTGGACAGAGCCAATAATTCAGATCTAAGGGAATTCATTCGGTCGATGCAATGAGGTCACCAAATGGATTCATTTGATGGTTATCCATCAAAATGCGCGCATCAAATGAATACGTTTACTTGTCGTTTCAATATATAAATTTCATTGTTCTATTGGTCGGATATTTTCAGTAATTTGCCAAAATGATTTAAACTTGTCAGCTGTTTCACTTTCAATCTATAAATGTAGCAATTGTTTCTCAATTGTGAAGTTTCTAGCCAAAAATATGAAATGATTAAAATCGCTTCTTTGAGCGTGTTGAATTTCGATTCGAAGACTAAAACTTTCGAATGACAAGGGTTGCTATTAGAAAGATTTTCATAGACTTTTATGTTGAAAATTTACTCTTTATAGATAGTGCAAATGTTGATATCGATAGTAGTGATCTATACGATCTGTTGGACACCATCGATCGGTAAGTTCTGACCGAATTCAATCCCATATACTTCCACCCTTCATGTGATATTCGAAATTCGATTTGCTTTATTCAGTTTAATTTTCGTTTCGTTTATCGAATTGAAATTCTTACCGGCGACTGTAACCTTTGGAAAATGTTCTGTTATGGGATGTACTGTGAAACTCTACTGACAAGGGCACCTTTCCGGCTGGATGCCCTCTTCTCACCTCCGATTTATAGCTGGCCACTCCACCCGCCAACAGCATTCGATCACTTACGATCAGTCAAGATTGTTAACTGAATAAGTTTCTAATGGAATAGCCTAATTCGGTAGATTTTTAATGTGTTAATCTCCCTGCTTGATTCACTCACTGATGGTCGATTCACAGCGTCAATAAATGCAATTCATTTTCTGCGAATGGGCCGAACTGATGACTGCACAGCCAAAGTGTGCATTTGAAATGAAAGCTGCGCAGATTTGATGCATTCATCAGTACTTCTTTTTGTATCGAGGCAGGGGGTCGATAGGAAAAAAATAGATTTTGCTTTATGAAGCTGTGATTATCATGGTTTTGAAGATCGTAAGAGTAGCGGCTTAAATGATACTTCCGTCGTCTCTGAGAGGATCATTCCGAAGGAAAGCGTACAAATCCGATGGTCGTATAGAACTAGTATATGATAATCTTAAAGCTGATTTTGAAGAGCACTGAGTTATGCGTCCAGGAGCTGTTGATTCTCATCTTTATTCTTCGCAACTTATTAAAAAGTGCACTGATGAAGATAAGATGGCATTGCAGTTGATGAACTATTAACAAGTTTCGGTTATATATGTAGACCATCGAATACGCCTACGTTGAAGTATATGAGAATGGGATTCCACGCTTTGGTAAGTAATCTGATACATAATAAAACGCTGTACTTCACTGTCAGTAATGCAACGGTGGTAAAAGCATTTTATAAATAAGGACCCATGAATCGCCTTCATTTAACGCCATGCTTATTCTCAGTGTTGTATTCCCTCTAGCTTGCATAAACTTGGCCGTTTTACAGTTGTAGCTTTTATTTTCAGTTCCTTCGAAATTTGCGTCTTTCAGCGTAAAAAATTTTCTTTACTTTTTTACTTTTGTATCGTACAATTCTTTCAGTCTCACAAATGTCCACATTTTAGCATTTACGTTTGATTTTCAACTCTTCATTTCTTTGCTGTGAATAGTTAGTTCTACTGAGTGAATTCTTGTGTAATTCTCGTGCAAATCAATATAATTGTCAGATTCCGTTTTCTTTATTGCAATGTCTGATTTATTTATATATGCTTATATATTCATGACGGTATTTGAAGGTTTATTTTATCAACATAATCGATGAATAAGGCGGACACATGGATGGCAGAACCGCATTTTCTTGTAAATATCCAACTTTTCAATTTTTCTGTACACCAGCCTAGTTTCTAAAATAATTAATTGCAGCATTATTCAACTGTTTCGTTGATAACGCCTCATAGCATTAGCAATAGCTTCGTTTTAAAGAAATATCTTATTTGTCTGGGCTGTAAAGCTCTCTCAGGGAATTTGAAGGAGCACACCATATAAGCGGAGAGAATGTGCGTTTTCAAAGTTCAACTTATCGAAATTAGCGTAGCAAAATACGAAAAATTCAGAACACCACATTAACACTTGAATTAACTCGGTGGCCTCTCAAAATTTTTGGAGAAAATTGTTTACTTTAATGTTCTGAAATAAAGATCAAATTATCGAAAAATTTCTGAGTTGAAGCTACAGCAGCAGCAGACAAATACAAATATGAACATCTGCACACGCACGTAATAGCGAAATCCTTCACATCACATAAAAATTGCCCGAAAGTACCACATCCTCACAGTATACACTGCTATGAAGTCACTTCTTCCGAACTTCAAATGAATGAGAAAAGCTGCAAAAATCGCGTATGAGGAAGATGCAAAAAGCTTTTTACAGGCATATTGCCAATCGTGTATCAATCCAGTATGTTATGCATTTATTTCACAAAATTTTCGTACCACCTTTAAAAGCGCATATTCAAGGATGTGCCTCAATAAGAAGGTAACATGAATTTTTCTACTTTTCAGCATAATCATAGACGTGATTGTCTTCAATTCTTTTCTCAATCTTCAACTTAGCCTGTGGTAATTGAGATGTGCTAATACTTCTTGCGCAATTGAACGTTGCAAAGGTTACCATAAACTTCATTTGATGGTCGAACATCTTCAAAACTCCTTTGCATATATTATTCAATTTAATCCACAATTTTTACACATATTCATTATTATTGTTATCGATGACATCATTATTATAAAAAACTTCATGATATCTATTTTGTCCTACTTTCGTTGTTTTGAAGGGCTTCACTGTTATATGTACCATAATCCTATGTGAAAAATCTAGCAGATATGAAGGACCTTTTACAATCTTTACTATGATCATATAATTAAAGCCTGACTTAAACCTAAGACAATCTACATCATATAAAGTAGCGTATAGGTGTAAAGACTTGGACTCCTTTTCGGCCACTGGTTTCTGTCGAGCACCCGAATAAAATACAACTTTTATTAGTCTGCACATGGCTGCACCTGGTCCAACGCTCAGCGCACATGAGGAACTAGCGACTCACGACCGATGACTGAACGGTGATCGAACTAAATAGAGGGGGCAGTAGCAGTCCTCTACCCTACTCATAGTGTCAAAGCGGCGATTAGAGGAGTGTTTTATAGTGCAAACTGTTCTGCATCACAATCAAGCTGGCAGCTCTGAGGTCGTAATCGAGCTGGTTTACGATTAAAATCGTTACAGTGGGACCTTGAGAAGCTTCTAGGAACTGGTGATCAATTCTCGATGTTGATATTCACTTTGAAGGCATCACATTTATCATAATTAGTCGCATTTTTTCCAGCCTGCTACCAGCTGTTAAAAGGACACTTTCTTTTCAACCTATGTCATTATTTTTTCCTTCAATGTAAATCCTATTCTGGACGTTTACAATTTAGTCGCATAGCGAGTCGAAAAAAAAAATATACGGACCTATAATCTAGCTGTAGAAGACAAGTTTATTTTCCACTGAAAAACTGCATAATTCTCTGCTTTCTGTGGAGAATATAAGTCGCACTAAATGATGTTGGAAATGTTTTTATTAAAGAAAAGACCACTCAAAGATCAGGTTTCTTTGAGAACAACATTTCCGCTTATCAAGCAGATCAAACAATTTTTAGGAGAAAATGAAATGAAATAAATTTTGCGGAATTACAGTAAGAATTTTAGTCAAACGACGGTATTCGTTCCCGGTGTTATTCGCGTTCATCTCTTTCGCCATTGTCAACACGTCAAATTCACCGTCATCAAACAACAAATTCTCTCCTCACCGTCCCCAATCGAAATGGTACTGTTATTGCACCGACACTGTCACTTGCAGTATCACAGCTTTCGCCTGATCCAAGCATATCTTCGCGTTGCTCGTCGCCTAGTGTGAAGTCAGTTTTTTAAACAGTATTCCAAAGTTGGTTTCATTGTGAAGTTTGTTTCGCAAGTTGTATATTTAAGTTGATTTTCATATAACTGACAGTCCCATATTTCAGCTCCATCAAAGTTTTACGAGAACTAATGAACTAATTAATCTTTACAAAATCTTTCCACGAGAGGGATAATTTGAAAATGTTCTCTATATCAGCAAGCAAAATGTGAAAATCAAGGTGTGGGAGCGGGACGGCAGCTGAGGAAAGCTACTGCTTTCCGATTTCACCTTTATGAACCTTGGCACATATTGTTTACCCTATGAGCCAATATATGACCGTATTACAAAAAATTTCAATTTTCTTCTTAAAATCAGCGACCAAATCGAAACAGAAGAAGTAAAGAGCATTTTAGAGCGGCCGCCCCATTGTGAGCATTGGCGTCCTTCTCCTTCTCATCGGAACAATCAGTTCTGCAAGTAACATTTGAAAATTGAAGGGGCATGACTGTGCCTATGCGTTTCGCTGATTCGATGAGTGAAAAGCCATTGAAGGATTCATTGTTTATTACCAACCATCTAAAGCAAAACCCTCGCTGAAATCATTTTCGCATATTTCGCTGTCGACATACATAAAAACTGCTTGAAAAACAAAATTATAGAAAGCACTGAAAATAGTGTCTCAAAAGTTCTTTGAATCGCCGCTTGCCTCGCTATCTTATTTTCAAAGCATATATAATTACCACCGTGTATTTATAAATATAGAACTGCCAATGTATTTGTCATATAATTAGAATTTAGTCTTTGTTCCTATTACATCAGATTTCTTCCAGTGCATTAATTGTCCTATAAAATCCATGAAAATTCAAAGTCTATTGTAAGCAGGGGAGCCTGACGCGATAGATGCTTTTTTGGCTCTCTCATCTGACTTCATAATTTATCAAGAAATAATAAATGTGCAGGAAAATTCCAAATTTATTAGCCTGGTTCGCTAACGTGAATAATCTCTGTTGGGTTCTTCGTCCTTATAACGCAACAGATATGAATGAAATACCACGTGATAAAAAATTTACGCAAATTCTTTTGTATAATCCTTAAACACGTGCAAGTGATTGAATTATCGTGGGAAGCGGAAATAAGGTTTTGCAACGTTTTATCAACCAAGATTCGTTGCTCTTGCGCTGTGATTCCCAACTGAGAACGTTGATTACACAAACGTTAGGCATGCATCTGCGCATACGCGCACACATAAACCCATACGTATGCACATACATGTATATACACAAAGGGCGCATACACCCGTGTGAGTTAGTTAAGCACGGAAAAGACGTCATCATACTGCAAATCTGCAGATGGGTTGTGAAAGCGCATTAAAATGATTTCTTACAACTCGTGCACCTATTTTGCTATTTTTTGCGAAGAAAATTGCTGTGGCAAAAGCTCTCTGAATGGGAGTGTTTAACACATTTTTGCGTGTGATGATGATTTATGCTCATTTCATGCAGTTCCATTTCAGAACACTGTGTCCAGCTGAGGGTTGCGATCGACTGATGCTGTAAACTGCAACTACCAGTGCTCATTTCTCTAATTATTATCGTTTTTACCGACCAAATCTACATTATTTGATATTGTGATATGATGTGTATTATCTGTGTTTTTTTCTCGGTTGATGGCTCGGTTTCTGAACAGCCGAGCCATCAATAATTCCTTCACACCGATGTGTAATGTTTGTGACTGCAATTTGTGTGTAATTCCTCACTACATGTAACAAATGAAATCACAGAAATGAAATGTTTTTCTAGGATTCGAAAAGAATATCGCCCTTTTTATAGATGTTTTAACAGTAAACAACAAGCGATAGTAAGCTAAAATGGAGATGGTAATCTGTGAGGTTTTGCACTTATCGCAAACTGGAATTAAGTATAGATGCAACACTAACAACCAGTGAATTTTGAGCATAGCATCGAAAAATTATAAGGCGAAATAAATCATATTTCGATGTAATGCAGATTACTGATCAAAAAATACCTTATTCGTCAGAAAATTGAAATTCATCTCAGATACGAATCAGTTACAAAAAGTAAGCAGTGGAAGTACAAACGAAGATTCTTGCATAAACTAAATTTCTAAAACTCATTTGCGCTTTTGAAATATTCTCAGCAAAAAATGAAATGCGTGGAAGCATACATGCATCTATTTTGAGCGTTATTTATAACTGCCGATTACAATGGGTCTTAACAAAATAAGTTTTGATAAGGTGATTAAAATATGTGTATCCACTTATTTCTTCATTTTATGCCAAACTTTCACTGAAATTTAAATCACACTCATGCGGATGCAAATACAGCTGATTGAATAACCCACATGTTGTGAGGTGCTTGAGGTGGAATAAATGTGCGCTCTGAAATTGGAGTGACAGTTGCTACTTATTCAGCAACAAACCATTTTTCATGTACTCAGCGAGCAACACCTGAGGTATCTTCTTGATCCACTTAAGCCTGTTATTTATAACTGATGTCGGCACATATGTCATCCACTGGAATCTAACTGTATATAATATATTTTTAAGCAGTTAACACCACCGATATGCGCACAAACGGATTACCTTCACGTCGAATCATATAGATACCCTTAGACGTCCCCAAATTACTAATCCGCCCTCTTCACTTGCGCTCTAATCTCACTGCTGAAGGAAGGTTGCTCTTGCATATATTTAGTCACTTTCATTGTTCGTTCATTTCGATCTCAAATAAAAAAGTCTCTGCTAAGAGCTAAGCATCTTAAAAATTGATGGTCTATGTATTTTCTTCTGTAACTATCGGCTTTCCATTGGCCATGTCTAGAAACATCTCATTCAATGAATAGACTTGTGAATTTGGGATGTGGAGTGGGTTGTTGCAGGCCTTTTATAAATGATACATATGGAGTGCCATGTATTTTACAGGTAAATATCCTAACCTTAGAGGACGAAAAAGAAATAGTAACGTCTCATTTCCAGTTCTACGAAAATGCATCTAGCAATCTTGCAAGCGCTCCAAATGAAAGTGGCACGTCACGTCACGGTTGCATTTCATAAAATTTGTTCATCATATGCAGTATGCATCCTTTATATTTATAATCGTAAAAGTGATTCGAGCGTTCTCGGGAGCGTATCATAATTTCATTCGTTTTGAATTTATGTTTTTTATATGTAATCGTTGAACTAATTTCCGTTTTCTAATTTTCAATATAGAGGATTGAAATATGTCTCCGTTGTAGTATGTGTACGATTATGATGATCGTTCTACCAACATCTCAAGTAAAAGCAGTATGATTTTGCGTATACAAAGGTGTGCATAAATACGTTGATTTTTTCTTATACCATTTCGAATCCACGAAGAGCGTTCGTTGCTTTTGAGAATGAATTAGGCTTAATATGTTTTTAGAAAAAAATTGGGACTTAAAAATTAGTGGATAATATTCCTATTTAGTGGATAACATTTGATGAACTATAACTGGTGGATAATAACAGGTGAAATTATTACTACGTAAAAAGAGCAACTTTCTATCTAAATAAAAAACCACTCTTTAATCCAAAGATGTTCACTCCAAATTCCACTGCACTTGATTTAAGCGAGAATGTTGTCTAGACCAGAAATACTAACCGTATTTCCTTTCTCTTCCTCAAAATCCTTCTTCTCCCACCAAGAATTTCCATACTCATGAGATCTATTTGGTATAAGGAACGGAACTGTCACAACAGCAAGCACAACTTCCACGGTAGCGCAGATTACTTGAGAATAAGAGCGAGCGCATCAGATTTATAGATATCGAAATATTTATAATTGTTGTTCGAAGTCTTTAAAGCATTTTTCACCTTTATTTGTGAATCTGAAATATTAGAAATCAAACAGTAACGGTGAGTGTTGGAAAAACGTAGCTTCCATGAATTCCTTCCTTGCTCACTGTATGCGAATTTAACGAAAAAATAATTATAAAAAATTTCCTCATTTTATGGGCACATAACTTTGTAAAGGTACTAAATAAATAGACAAAACGAGAAATCGTTCTCATCTGCTCGTTTTCTACACGATCATGGATTCGCTAGAATCATGTTTGCATTATCAACTGCTATTTCGTCCTCAACCTGTTAGCGATCGCCGGAGGAGGATATTCGACTGGTTGTTATTCTGTGAGATGGATAAAAGACAAAATCCCTCAGCTCGAACCTTTCATTTGCTACAGAATGAATGGCACTCGTCGATTCGTTGGCAACCTCGAAATTTGGTGCCTCGTCATCATCGTACAGTTCCCGAGTTTTTACCAATAGCCGAGTCCGGCCTACTTCAGTTGCTGTTTCTTCACCACGTAATGAATCGGCGGCATCGTCTCCTGTCGTCGATTCTAAGTTTACCGTCTCCAACACGTCTGAAAACAAAACGCTATAAAATATCGCATTCTGAGAAAAACGGTAAGCATTAGGAGAACTTTTCTAGCTATCTGAAAACGACTGCCATGAATGATTATGTTAAAACTCTCACAGTAGAATTGATTGATCAGGAGTGAGCAGAGCTGAAGCAATTATCCCACTTGTATTTTAGAGGTTTCTTCTCTCCCATCCTCCGAAAAAAACGAGCAAGGCAGACGTTCACTGTTGAAAATGGAGTATGTAGTCCAATCTGCAAAATCCGACTCCAATTTAACGTTTCTTCGATCTTCTTCGCTCCATAGTTGAGTGTTCATTTGAGTTGCTTGTTCCACGCGATCCAAGGGACTGTGGGAATCATCTCCATTTCTCATGAACGTAGTAAATAAAGAATAGGCAGAGGTGTGCGAATCAATGATAGCGCCTAAATTTCGCGAAACCAATAAGATAAGTTGCTGTGTTGAATAAGAGGAGCAAAACGTTGCTTGACTGTTCATATGACTGTTCTCCTTTGTTTAAACCAGCCTGCTTCAGCTGGTTTTCGATCGCATGATCAAGAAACTGTTTATCAGCGGAAAAGAGTTTTAGTTTTTGATTCATGTCGTCAAAAGTGATAAATGTGGACTAAACTCTATTCCGACCCAGGGTTCACCAGAAATGGAAGAGGAACCCTTGGCACACTTAGTCAAACAAGTTCCTAGTAATTTGTCGCATTATAAATTTTCCGGTGCAATGCTTTCTACATGCTCGAAAGGATGACATGGGACAGACTTAACTATTCATTTCCTAAATGCTACAAGCGATGGCTATACTACCATACTGCGTCTATGAGGTGGCTCTTGAATTTGCATGTTTCTTTAGGCACGATGTTTTTGTTGCATTCTTCGGATTTTCTTTTCCTTCTTCAAGTTGCGAGAGTCTTACCAATATTAGATAATAATGTTTAATTAAATGTTCCACTGATATTCGTATTTAATGTCGATGTTTTTCTTCACAAATGCAATCAATTGATCATATTTTATTATTTTCACCATATCGATCTCCTCTCATTCTTTTATATAAAATGAGTTCACTTTTATTATTCATTTTCACAGAAAAATGAGCATGCTAAAAGTACACTGAAAATTTCATGTTGTTGCTGCATTTAATGAATAAGTAAATAAAGTAAGTAAATAAGCAAAAAAGGTGAATAAAAAATGTTGAAAATGTGGAAACAACATATTAATGTGCATTACAAAATTTAAACAAACTAAAAAAACAACTGAATATAAGTGGTAACCTTGAGCATGTGTTGGGATTCGAGAAGGTAAAACACTATCAGCCACACGTGAACTTGAAGCCACTGGTCTAGTTTCAGGTTCAACCTTAACTTGAGTTGGTTTCGAATTGATAGTTTCAAATCGTCGACTTTCAGATGCCAAATAGAATATCAAGCAGTTACTTAATAGAACGACGATGATGACACCGATGATGGCAATAAGGAACGTTGACCATGAGAATGAAAGGGATGGTTGACGTTGATGGACGATGCGTGACCAATGATCGATGTCAGTTGACGGATACATGGCTAGCAATGAGAGGGACAGCGAATCTGACTGATTTGGAGCAATGATCGCATAGAGAAGTCAAGTGCGTTCACGCAAAAGAGCACTTTAATGAAAGTGCCTCGTTGATTGTTGTGCATCAACTATATCTTCTTATTCCTTCTGTTGAGTCCACTCCAGATTAAACAATTTCTATGAATCGTTTTAACATCGCAGTCTTTCAATCACTGAAAAGTTGTGAACACTTAGAAAATAGAACATAGAAGATGAGAATGAAATACCACAGAAAAAAAGTCGACGCTTACATCGATTCACCGTGGCCGTCATGGTGGACAGTTCTTGAGCAACTTTTCGTCTCCTAGAGGCGTTTGCACGTAAGTCACTTTTAAATGAATTTGTTCGTAAAGAAATCAAAAGCTGACGTAAATATTTTCGAACTGAATTTGCCACTATTTTGGGTGTTCCTCTTGTCCTGCCCGCGCTTGACAAACATTGAAGTTAATTTTCTGCAAATTAGTGGATGGAATAACCTGCATCGTTGACTGCGTAATTCATTTATTTCACCGGTCGGTTTTATATAAATGCGGACGTTGGTCACTCGAAGGTGCTATTAGTGGTACCATCTACTCTGCAATGACTATTTCTTTATAATTACCGACTTCACTGACTCAGGATTACCACCACTGCTGTGCATGGTGAACTGCCAATATTTGATCATATTTCTTTGCGCATTAGCGTCATGCAGTGGTCTTATGATGATCAAATTTATACTATGAGTATCCACTCAACTTTTGGCCATTGTATATAAATTTTCTTGATCTAGCTTCTATGTTAGTCATCCCTGTTTTTCAGCATTAAGCACACTTCTGACGAGCCCAGAGATTACAAAAATGGGAAATGTAGGATGTATACCAAGGGATAGATTGGATGTCATTGAGCAAACAAGCTGTTAATGCACGTACTGTGCATTTAAACTTGTACGTTACTGCTTCGAGTAATTTCCGAGGAACATAGACATGGATAAGATAATAAACGTCTGTAGATTCAGACAGCACGTTTCCCTGTTCGTTGTTAGGTGTGCAAGTGGAAAATATATGTCTGTCTGTTGTCATACAATTGTAGAGAATTCGTACGTCTAGCTAGGCTGGAGGAGAAATAACATGTATAACGGTATCAGTTGTAGCGACTGCTGTGTATGGCGTCTGCGTGTGTTTCCAGCGCTAGGGTTCAGTGTTGGGTGTATGAGGTAGGTGAAGGAGAAGTGGATGTGTTTCAGTGCTAGGCTTGGTTTCGGCGCAAAATTCATGCCCATACACTTAAGTCTCACGTCTCTCAAGTTTGTGAGTGGGCTCATCAAAATATTTGAACTTCGTGAGCTATGCTTATATCTCAGTAGGGGGTGGGAGACGGCTGAGACAGGAAAAGAGAGAGTGGTGGTGCGCTATTGGAGGAGGACAAACGATTCTCATTAAACGCACTAAACTTTTTTTCATCATACACCTCAACTGCGAAAATATTGCACACAAGCACGTATATTTGAGTAAGTAAACACTTATGTAGTGTTGCATACGTAGACTCGTATATTATATGTGTGCACGTTTGTTAGCACATCACCTGCTGTTCCCGTACCTTGCGAGTGGTTTACTAAGAAATATTCTTACATCTTATAATTATCCTTCTTTCAGTTTGGCTCCACTCTTTTAAGATCTCAAGAAATTAAAAACTCCGGAAAGGTTTATTAGTGATGCCACTAAAGTTTTGAAAGTTTGCATCATCGGGGGATGTAGGTCGCGCCGAAGTTTTCAAGACATTCAGATATGAAGTGCATTCATCCCAATCCTGTTGCCAGGTGCAACAAAATTACGAAAAAAGAGTGAGGGAGGGGTGGTTAAGGCCAAGCAAGAGTTTCAATAACTTTTCCAAAGGAATTGCTCTCTTCGCACATAGAAATGAATGCCGATTACATTTAATAATATTACGAAGACTGTTAGAAATGAATTAGGTGGGTGCGTCCGCGACTGTCGCAGCACTTGAGAACGTTACCAAGCCACATCTTTTTTTGGAGATAGCATAACTGTGACAGTATTCATTATATCGTGAGAATTTAGACTACTTTCATTACGAATGTTACGTAGGTAATTTGTTTATATTCATGACCCTTTTACATCTGAAATTAACTGTTCTGATTCGATTTCGAATTTCTCAGGTTTAAGGTCGAGTCGTTTAATATATTTGGAATGCAATCTTCCTAGTTTCGGCTGAACAGTTGGTTTCCATTTGAGAAGCGAGGACTTCAAAAGATGAATACCATTGTCATTATCCAGCAATCGAGGACGTTTTCGTTCAGCGTATATTACCCCTAGGTATTATTTCTGTAAATTACTCAGGTGAAATCAACGGTGAAACAACAAATCAAACCGCAGGTGAAAACAACATTATCACGTTCTTCATACTTTTCCGAAGAAGACCATCACTGAATGATGCGAACTCGTTCTTTATCATGTACTAACGCTGCTATGTGCAGCAAGTCATCGTATAGTAATGCTAATTGCGCTATTATTTAAGCACTGCTTCATAGAACCTCAAAGGCTAAAGCATTTGTGGAATGATCTGTGTACGTGCATCACCTCACACAAGAGATACAAGTGCTCGAACTCTGGAATTTGAAATATGGTATTCTTCTCTATTAAGGACATGTGCGCCTGCCATCAGCGAGATAAACGCAACAGTTCCATCGTTTCTCGTTTGCAGCAGAAGGCCGAGCAACTGAGTCCGATTTCCTTTCTTAAGGTATACAACGGTGCAGGCAAAATGTTATGTGGGTCCAATCAAGTAGAGTTCATTCAGATATTCCTACGTTGAACCACTCAGAAACACCACTCCGAATAATATAAGCAAGAAGGTACATCAAAAATACACCGTTTAGAATTTGCAATTATGTATCAATTTACCAAGCAATTAATATCCATTGGGAGAAGGGAGACAATACCGCGCATTGCACCACTGGTGACTGGTATTTTTAGCTTTGACATCATCTTTGATGCCATACTCGTCAGGCCAGTTGCATCGTTCGTGGTCAGAGGATAGGCGCGTTTATTAGTGAACTGAAAAAGTTTTATCACGCTTTTCTGCGGGAAGGAACTCAACGTTTTTGCGGAAGGAACTTAGTTTCTCTTCCGCCTTTCGAGCAACAGAAGACATAGAAATACCCTCGTAGTGGGAGGTGAAAACGAATGAACCATTTTCATCGCTGTCCTGTCTTCCGTTTCCTCTTGCTCGAAAACATCTCCCCTCTGAGAGTTATGGGATCGTTTTTGGGTTGACATCAGTAAACCTTCATCAAAATTTATTATTATGAATAGCATTTTCGCCTTTACGTTGCTTTCAGTCCCGACCCACTCGGCACCATGTCGAGTGTAGTAGGAATTTAGCAGACCTCGAAAACTATAACAAATATTTTTGAAGTGATTTGTTCATTCCACCCAAAATCTGCCACCAGCAGTCTGTTGCAACACTATTTAATTTCAATTTTTTTTACAATCTATGTACTTGATTTGAATTACTGCATCTTCTCTCCTTACCACTAATTGTTTTCGTTTGCTTTCGTTTCTTGTTCTCCATACATCATTTTCCATTATGTCAAATTGGTTATGTTGCGCGGCTTCATTCAGCTGTCTTATTTTAGAAAGACCGCCATGAAATAGCTCAACAATAGTTTCATTTCAAGATTTACAAGTTTAATGAATTTCTCTGTGCAAGCTAATTCCACTCTTTGAAATTCTGTTCTGGTGTATGTTCGCTACTTTGTAAATGTTTACTCAGTGATTCGAATTAATCTATGAGATTCGAATTATACTACTCGACAAAATTATAATGCTTTACACTTACAGTTTTACACTTTATGAATGAGGTACCTCGACGCCCTTGATGAATTTTATTTCACATAAAACATTATCGTTAACTGCATTCTGCAAGACTGGAGGCATCGAATCAGTCTCCGCAGCTGCATATGTTCTGTCGGTCGACTATTTCGATCGAATAATATTGAACTTGAGTGGCCAAAAATTCCATTGGAATTTCTCAACACGTTTCGCGATAGTACTTATTATGAAACTATTGGAATTTTACGGTATAACAACATAAAATTCGAATTTAAAGTTTAACTTATCAATATCCTTTCCTTTTCATTTTGCGATCAAAATTCTGCATTTGATACACCCACCAACGTTTCATGTCCTCCATATCGCAATTTCTTCAAAATTCCGTGTTTGCGTTGTATCATTTTCTGGGTATTCCATTACTGGTTTTAATATTCAAAGCAGCATGAGGCATTGCTTCTCAAGGTTACTAAACTATGAGCCGATGAAGCGTCCAGCGAATGTACGTTGAAAACTCATTGCTGAATATACATCGTATTTCATGTCACGTATCCATATGCACTCCGAGTTGTTCTCGCTTGATGGTTATAAGTAACAAATCTGTAATTTCATTGAAATTGAAACACGTCCAGAATAATTCCATCACCTAGACGAATACAATTCTTTGCATCATTGTTTCGAAGCTGGTACTCTCGTGGAATAGCGATTATTAAGAGTGCATAAGGTGGGCAAACGAAATATGTAATCGCGGATTAAATGTACAGTTAACAGTTTTTGCGACAACACTTAGATGAGCAGAAATAATGATTTCTGAAAAAATTATATATGAAAATGGAAGAAAAGCATTCCGTTGGAAAATTCGATGAAATTCGTAAAAAACCAACACAAAAATTCGCACTTTTATTGCAGATGATATAATTTTATAAAATTACCGAAACAGTTTCGATAAAACTACAAGAAAATCTTCAGGTCGAAAAACAGTTCTGTTTTTCTATCAAGTATTCTCTTAAAAGAAAACTACTATTAAAGAACCTCAGATCGAGGTTTCTTAACTCAAGATCTAAAAGGCGCAGAAATTTGTAGTAAATTCACAAAAATGAATAAAAAGTGAAATTTGTTAGAGTATTTAACCCCTCGGCACAAGTTAGTCCCTATTCGCCAGTTTTTCATCAGTTTCTGGAGTAGAGGCAAACACCCGTGAATGCTTATTGAAGCAAGTTTTACTATTAAAAATTTGCATCAATAAGCACTTTACGATTAATATGACCGATTATATCCCGCAATACATTACTCCGGAAGGTGCTATAATTCAGTACGTAAATTTTATCCATCGTATTCCGTTGTATTTGAATAACGAAGCTTTTGCAGCAACCGTATCTCAACAATTTGTAGCACGTTTTTCAAATTTATTCCGATCACAAATGAGCGCAAAAAAGTTTCCAGCTAACTTCCTACGAGAACACATGCTTCCCGGCCGATGAGGGTAAGGTAAATCTAAAAAATGATAATGGCAACTCAAATCAGCGTTTTCCTCAGATGTTCTAACTTCACATTCCGTATCAGCCAAATTTTCATTCCCTGTCAAACAATTTCCCTTCAGCAGCAAATTTACTGCCACTGCACTTAGAACCTATCATTAAACCTAATGAATATTTTGTAGTGATAATTGCAGCAGCTAAGTAAGGAAATATTATTGCTTCTAGCTAGTAAGAGTTGAAGCTTTTTCCGTTTGTTTAAGAAAATGAGAGCATTCTATAAATGACGAACGCGCAGTTTTGCAAATCATAAAATGCATAACAGCGGGAACTATAAGATCCATGTTCTTCCGAAGTATCCCTTCCTAATGCAGAACGCGACAGAAAAAACGATCTCTGATGCTTGCTTTTGTGTGATATAGAACTGTAATGATATTTCTTGAAGATACTGACTCAGTAATTCAATACAAATATTGTCGGAAATGACATTAATGAGATTCATTCCACTGTATTTTTCATCCGCGACAACGATTATGCTCATTCAAAATACACGGATAATTAAAAAAAACGAAAGGAAATAGATATTTGGATCCAAATGTCTATTCGATATTTGGATCACTATTTAACATGCTTTGCTGAGCAGTGCTGAACTGCCATTTACAAAAAATTTTTGCTTAAACGAACTTGGAATATTTGAATATTTGAGCCAATAAGATGGTATATATATATACATATATATATATATATATATATATATATATATATATATATATATATATATATCATTTGTATATTCAAACATATATATATATGGACTGATAAAACCAGACAGTGGAGAATATTTCACGGGTTGTAACTGAAACACTGCTCCCCAATTCACAAGCCTTTAAATGTCTTCGGTCGTCTTTCAATTTATGGGGTCTTCTAATCATGTACCATCAAGCAGCCTGAGTACCTGTCCTTATATACGCTCGCAACGAGTTTCTTCCCTTGAAAAGCCGCAATGTTTCGAGTGGAAGAACATCATAACCATGAGGTTATAAACGATAGATGCATTAGTTATTAATTCAGTGCAGTTATCACCTCAACAAACGAAGTATCAGCGGCACTGAAAGGCTCACAAGATCCAACTGTTTGCCGCAAATTATTGACACTGTAGTCAAAAATTCCTGAAAAAAATTCGCTGCATACCAAAGTTTTCATCAAAGGTATTCAACGCTGTCCATTTTTACCAATAGTTCTCTAAATTTGTATGAATATATAAACATATAAGGAAATGTTTTTTTTTCACTCCGTGCCATAAAACGCTACCCAACGTGCCCCAAATACTAAAATGATAACAAATACGGTAGAGAAAAGAATAACTGAAAAACAAATGCGAGAAAATACCTTACTGCAAAGTTGCAAACAACATGCCTAATTAATGTCTGCCTAGAGGAACGAGGGGGAAAGATGGCGATAGCGGCCTGTGAAAGAAGTTCAAAACATTACAATCATCAACCTTCACTTGGCTATTCGGAACGGTTGGTTACCACGACTGCCTCAGCAAACAAATATAATTCATAGAAAGAACCCATACCTTTTTCCAAAATTAAATTTCCTAGCTACATACGAGTAATTGTAGCGTCATTACAGTTCTGCATGCCTAATGCAAGTACCAGCAAAATTTCAGTAAGGAATTCGTGATGTTCACTAGCACTCGCTTCAATCTTATTTACTGGCTTCCGCACTCTTAATCATCTCTATTATATTCTGTTCTCATTCATTTATATTTCACTGTATTCCACTTTATCCTGTTCTCTACTATTCTGGAGCACGTTATGCCTGTTGTTTTGTTTTGTTTGAGTTCTGTTGTACCTTGTAGTCATCTCGCTCCACTTTCAATCATTTCTGTTTTGTTTTGTTTATTCTCACTCTTTTCTATTTCATCAACATTTCATTCCATCGGTTCATTGTCTACTAACATTGTGATCTATATATATCATGCTATATATTTTCTATCAAAGATTCACTCTGCTCTACTCCCATTTTATCGTACTAGCATCGGTTCTCGTTCTCAACAACTTCATAGTCGTTTTGTTTGATAGAAAATTCCATCCTACGCCTATTTCATCCTACGTCACTTTTATCATGTTCTGTTACGCTCTGATTCCCTTATGTTATTTCATTACTATATCAAAGCAGTTAGGTTCGGCAAATTTCGATAAATAGTGCCATTAGAATTGTGCTATAGAGTAGGGACGTTATTGTTTAGGAGGATGACTCCTAAACATGGAAATGTTTCTATTCGTAATTCCGTTTCCAAGGTGTCCAAACACTTCCAGCCGATAATGCGTAAAATCAAAGGTTTTTGTTTTTTTGTTTTTTTTTCAGAACAGTTGACAAATATTCCGACTAGCGTTAACTAAAATTTCATTGCGTGTCAGTCAGAATCAGTGTGAAATATATGAACTCATGTGTGAATTATGATGTGTATATCAGCATAATTGCACAAATAATTCTGTTTAACTATTCATAAAGGCTTCCCACTTATCGCGAACCGGAAATAGTTTTTACCCTTGAAGAAGGCAAGGGTTTTGTTTCAGACACCTAGCATTTCATATCATCTAGCGTGTTTTGTAAGAACGTCGCTCTGATGACGCAAATCCTATTGTAATGCGCCACGAAACGCGTGAGCCTTCATGCGTGCGGATTGCTTCTTGCACAATGCGCTAGAAAGGACTAATTTTTTCCCGTGGAAACATAAATTTGATTTTTTATAAATATAGGAATACATAAACTGTATATATATATATATATATATATATATATATATAAAGCAGATGTGTATAAGCATTCATAGTGCATTGCCAACATTGCAACTTTCAGTAAGTAGTCGAACCATCGACGTGCGTATATCTGAGCATAAAAAAATAATCTTCAGTTAGAAGAAACTAATTCCTTCTGCATATTTCATTATCTGTTATTTTTTTCCATTGTCTTGTTACATCGGTCACTGCATCCTTAATTTCATTTCATCCCTTTATTTAATATTCGCCGAATATTTGTGAAATGAGCATTAAGTGGGAAGGATGCAAAACACTCCAATAGCAAGACTGACAAAACTGCTGCAAAGGGCTCCTTCTCCTCCTTTTTCATGGTGCAAACCTGGAAACCAGTTCATTAATAAATACCCAAGTTTCTCCTCTTTTTTTTCAGACTTTCTGCCAAGCTAGTTTGACGTTGTTCCAATATTTGGCATCTCAACTCTTTTATGGCCATAAATGCATCCGGTTTCGTAATTTGTCACCACCGCGCTGGCTCAAGCCTGCCGGAAGTGGTGACTAGATATCATTGGAGCAGCATACGGAGGAAACCCGCATCGGGCGTGAACCGGAGCCAGGATGATGTGAGGGCCAGCGTTTGAACTTTGGTGAAAGGTTGAAGCAGTTGCCACTGGCATCCAAAATGGATATTTGCGGTGAACGTGAAGGCAGCTTCGTTCAGCATTTGAAGGAAGGTTATAAATTTTTTCTGTGTCTAGTAGAAACAAGTCTCTGTTGCCTGACGGAGAACTTTCCATTAATCATCTGTAAAGAGGAAATTTAAAGACCACATTTCGGGTGACGTTGTTTCGGAAAAAGTTTTCAAATATTTGGCGCATTGCAAGACCTACCTAGCACGTGGATTCGTTTATTATAGCGTATAGAAAGTTGGTGCAATCAGCATAGGAAGTGCACATTTATGAAGCACGTATGGTCCTGTTTTTCTCAAAAACGTTTAGCTTTACCAAGTAACCGTTCTTGTTCCGTTTTACTTAAAGTGCAGCGTTGCGCTCATACGAAAGTGCAGTGCATTTGATGAACTTGTTCTGTAGAGAAACTGTGACTGAATTCAGTAAGACGTATTGCCCCAGAAACGTTAGGGTGCATAATTCAGAGCAGTTGCTAGAAGATTGTTAAAATTGTTGATAAATATGGTTCGCTTCAAGAATAATGAGAGGACTTTTTACGATGATGTTGTTCTCGGAAGCGAAACGTCGAATTATGGAGAATAAAAGTGCGGGGAGATAGTAGATACAGATAAAGAAGCTTCCTTCCGTTAGGGAAATGGTAAAAACTGAAAGCAACGACGAATCGAAGTCTGCTTGCGAAATGCGCAGCTGTGGAAAGTGGAAGTCTGACATAATATAGCACATTTTGGCCTTTGCTTCAAAGCCATAAAAAAGAGCAGGACGGATGAATTTTTCGAAGCCGTACGATATAAAACAGCACATTGTAAGAAAGCTTTCTAATGGGAAGTTGTAATATGAAAACTCGCAAAAGCTTATAATCAATGAAGTATTTAATGCATAATTTTCTGCCAATATTGCTCAGGAAACCTACGAGATGCAAAACCATTAATTAATATAATTTCCAGAATTTTCGCAGGAGTAACGTGAAGTACAGAAATTTAAAAATCATAATGAAGCAACAAAACTAGTTCGCAACTTCATATGCTTATTGCCCTTTCTCTTACAATCCTGTTTTTACTGTAGCCTCTCTTCCTGTATGAAAAGATGAAAATTCTAATGATGGGAGAAAAGAATGCACCTCATGTGACCCGAAGATTTAAAACATGAATGTGTGACTTATAATCTTCCCACTTTGTATCTCGTCAAGTAACTTTCAATGGGCTAAAATATGTGCGTCCATTAGAAACATTTTTTCTATTACCTGAGGGAGTCTCTGTGGCTCGATACGCCATGAATTTCTTCATGTCAGGTTGAAAAAATTCCCTTCATCTGAGATTGTGATAGGATGAGTTGATGTTGGACTGCGTATGCTGAAAATGTGGAGTTTCCTATCTGGCTGCACTATAAATTGTCCCTAGCAGAAAATTATTAAAACTTCAACCCGCAGCACCGTTTATCCCAAGGGCTTGTAATTTTAGGTGCTTAGCGTATATTCGTCTCACCATCGTGATTATGTATAGCGGTTCAGTTTTCAAGACTTGATCGTTTGAAGTATTTTCTGGGTAAAAGTTAAAAGAAAGCACAACATCCCAATCTTTCTGAAACTTCGGCACTTAGTTTAAAATTCTGTGAAACCATGAAACTCCATTTGCTGCATATGGCTATTATCCTTGCAAAATGCTTCATCCTGTTTCGTTTTCCGTTACGCTGTGTGTTTATGTTCGTTGCATCCGCGCAGCCTTCTCCGCAACAAAATCGCCTTTTTTCTGCGCCAACACCAATGCACAACATTAACTTCTGACGTACTCTTTCAAAAAGCGTTCCTGATGGAGTTGTCACATGCTCCTGCAGCTATATGGAGGATTTTTATCTGCTTCAGAAGAAGAAAACTGCTTTTCAACGGACCTCATCTAGCTGAGGGAATTCACGAAAGCCGCCGCGGTGGGAACTTCGTTTCTGAAAACTGAGCTTTTCAAGGGTTTTTTGAGGTCGGAGGCTACGATGAGGCTCTTGTGGTCCAAAATCTTCGTTATGTGCGAGCAGCAGGAGGGCAGTTTCTGGCCTCTGACCCTCTGACGGAGAGATCTCAATGAACTCCGAATGCTAAGAAAGAATTTGTAATCTCATACATGCGTTTGACGCGTACTGCAAAAGTACGGCAGTGTCATCTTACTGCCATTATGGCCATATGTTGGTGTTTGCACCTGCAATTTCATAATCACCGAAGCTGAATGAATCCACTTTGGTTCATCAGCTTCTAAAGAGTTTGTGTGAATTTATTAAGGAGCCTCAGGATGCATAAAACTTGAGAATATTTGTTGTCGACTGATTTTGCGTTTTGCACCAATCGTTTCGCAAAAAATAACAGCGCCCATTTGTGGTTTTTTTTTTCAGTGGTAAAGTCAGTGTTTAGGCTTTGTTGCGCACACTTCATTTATGCATGGTAGCTCATTTGAACAAATGCTCAAGTGAAGAGAATGTTTCATCACCTACCCTGTTAGCAACTTCGTTCGTAAACGCATAACACTCACGTATATTTAAACCGATGGTAACTTATTCCATATTATTTTTATTCAACACTCACAAGTTAAAAATTTTACCGTTGGCGTTATTCCTCTCAAAATTGTTTTTGGTAGTATCGTATCGGCGAATTCGCATTCGCGACTTTTGTATCTCCTATTCACCTCGAAAATGTTCTAATTGCTTTGCATTTGTGTTTTCAGTTTATAAACAAATTGCATAATCGAGAGTAAGCATTATCGTTTTACGCTGCTTTACGCATAAGATCAGAGCAATTTTATCTAATCGCTTGAAGTACTCGAGTCCACGAGTTTGCCGTGATTGGTAGTATTCATTAGAATCGAATGTTAACCTTTTTTTTTTCATCCGCACAAGCTATCGGGCTGAATTTTTTTTTATCCACTTCTGCGAGGATGAGTTGTCGTGATTGGGCATAGCGCTCAGCTAACATCTCAACGAAAAGTAGTGCGCGTAAAGTTATACGTCTACATTGTGCACACATTACGTAGTGCCTGATCCTATCATCTAAGCAATTTGTGACCCACATCAAAAATATCGATACGTAAAATATCTTTTTGCAATTTACGAAAGTGACGGGATACGATGAGCACGAAGGTATAGTGCCAACTACGATGGCGATTTGTCTGCACGATGCTGTTATTGCCACCACCTTGCTAGACTCGGCGTAATTCATCACGAGCTCATAGATTTTACTGATTTTGGCAATTCCCAACTATAATTCATCTCATGATCCTTCTCTTTTTGAAGTTTTGGAATGAAAGTAAACTTGTTCTTACTGCCATCTCAGCGTCCCAATAATTTTTGTTTACATGTCACCTAAAACGGCTCGACGTTGGGCGAAGTTAATCGTTTGCCTTTCTAACTCAGCCTAACTCGTTGACTATCAGGATCGCTGGCTTTTGGTTGCGAAATAACGGTTTCATAACGGCAACGACAATGGTTGACTTCGGGTTTCACGGCATTTCGGAGTATCCACAAAGTAGCGTACAAAGCCTGATGTGCGATGCAAAAAGAAGTTGCATCAAATGAAGAACAGATCTCTGAGACAGAACTTTGCCTGAAGTGCATTAATTCAGTGTTGTATAACATTCACTCCAGTTAATGTTAAATGGCGCTGGAAATAATAAACATTGCAGCATTCGATCATTGGTATGGCTGCTTGTAACCTCTACTGAGCGATGGAACTTTCATTGCTTAATTGACGGTATCTTTTATCACTACTGTTCAAACTCGAAATGACCGTACTTACATGCAGTATCATAAGAAGAACTCTCCGAGTTGCTGTTATACCGCCGACGCTGTGAACGATTGACATTTAATGATTGTTTGTAACTGCGAATTATCTTTGTCATCAGTTTATGCTCTCTTCGCATCTGCATTTGTCTATGCCATATGTAATCTTCCAGCATCAATTGTTATAGCCGCCATTATCACTTTTTAAGTAAAATATTAGTGAAAGATTTTTTTCTTCCTACACTTCTTTCAAGAATTCCTTCGAAGCGATTTTCCGCCCTATGTGCACCTTTTTTCTTCCAGATGTTTTCTCCTCCAGGTTTTTTCAATAATTCTCACTTTCCAGTGTTTCAAAAGTGGTGATTTTCGGCAATTTTTCACGTGATTTCAAATTTTATAAATCGCCTCGGTTAAACGTTGTATGTTTTTTGTGAAGTTTCTCGCAGTTGCTTGTGAGAACGGAAACCGCTAGCTAACCTGCTGAGAAAATTCACCGGTTAAAGTTATTCAAAAGCCGGTCACTTGAGACCTGACTGTGGAGAAATCAAATACTTTATCTCCTCGAGAATTATTGTCGCTTTCATACAGAACGGTCGTCTAATTTAATGACTTCGAGTGGACACCGGAAACGCGTGATTTGCACGTCTGGATTATGAACAGAAGTAAGTTTTAGACGATTATGAACTTAAGACTGTTCCAAAATTTTCGAAAGTTTTTTTGAAGGAACAGTTGGAATAGAAGGACAGAATCTGACAGAATCAGGATAGAATCAGCTGAAATTCTTCATTTATGAGTAAAAGGTTTTCATGTTTTCTCTTACATCTGCTTTCTAAACGTCATTGTAATTTTACCAAACGATATAGATCGCAGTGATTTCAAATACATTTTTGAAAAGTGATGGTGGTGGCGAACATATACGGTACCGCTCCACCATATGCTATTCAGGTGGAGGGTGTCTGCAATACCCACGGCAGTGTCAAATCATTTCATACGTCAAACTATTGAATAGAATTTCCGATCAATTTAAACTCATAAGAGATAAGCAATTGATTATTACAGCACACCATTTTTGATGACGTCGTAATCGAAAGCCGTTATTTATGTATTCATGTGTAATAATTATACAGATGAAATCATAGCCATCACAGCATTTTTGACCAAATAAGTATATAAAATGAGAATTTTTTTGCACAAGGCGGGTGCCAATGGTCGGAGTAATTGCATCTTAAATGCATTTACGGCTTATACTTTATTACATCTGTCGGAAGAAGTGGTGCTTAAGTAGAGAAGGCATAGCTTTCATCGTTTTTTCTATTGCTTTTTTCATTTTCCTGTTTTTTCAGCTAATGCACTTTCACCTTACTGCGTGAATTGTCTGCAACTAAATAATTCATCTATGGATTATGACAAAAAGTCGGCGTGCCAAAAAGTGTTGATCCATGCGAAGGTGAATAATCTCATGGAAGTGTCGAAATTTATTTATTTTTTAGCATGTTATATTGGAAGTTCCATGAAGTTCCATCTATCATTTGGCTCAAAGTTCATTTCCCAGCTGGAAAAGTTTGTTGCAGTAAAAATGTTCTTTTTATGGGAACGAATAAGAGACAGCAAATGAGGCAACACATTTTTGTACTAGATCGTATAAGAATTGCCTATATAATGCCTACTCTGCAGCTGAAAAACACCAGAAACAGATAAGAGTTATGATGTTTAAATGTGCCTAACACATTTGCAAAAGGACTGTTTCTGCCAAGTTTGTCGGCATGAAAAATAAGTGGAACGGAGGCTAATGTATTTTAGTCCCACATTCTGTTAGGTCCCATATCCAAGTTCTATCCTGTTTGAATTAGGTTTACTGATTTTTAAGAGGTTATTGAACTCCTTAGCGCCAACTACGAGATCGTATAATAAGTTGAGCATAACTGTAACAGGTGGTACTTGGTTGCGAGCCAGTGAAATTGCCGAAATCAGTAATGTGCTAATGGGCTGATCATCCAAGTGACCATTCCACTTATTTTTGGTTGCCACAAGCGATCGCTGAAAGAATCTTCTTTAACGGTAAATTAGTATATATATATAAACATTGTGGAAATTTGTTTCTTCTTTCAACATGGTATATTGGAAGTTCCATCGAAAGGGAACATATATATATATATATATATATATATATATATATATATATATATATATATATGTTCCCTTTAAATTTCTTTCCAGCGAAATGATGAGCTCGTTTATGGCAACAATTGACATTGCTCTCTTTGTGTAACTGTTCCAAGTTTTTTATTCACTTTCGATGCTCTTTATATTTTAGAATCTTTTGAGAGCATTAATTACATCATACTGAGTTCCTTTACATGAAAATATGTGGTGTATAGAAATTGGGATTGGAATGTCTTTAGCTGAAGACGATTGAAATGTCATTTGAAATTTCGAATACACAATGCTGCAACTGAATATTAGACGGTTGAATTAAATGCTCTGGTAAAAGATCAGGAAAATGTTTCTTTTGGCAGTAGTAAATGAATCAGTGTATTAGTTATGTTTAGTTTGGCCAAGAGTTTCTATTGTAATAACAGGAGAGTTGCCCTCACCACATCAAACAATTATGAATGCAAACACCACTGCAGATGAAAATTTTCGTCCACTATATTTCTTTTCGATTGCAACCAACGGTGCCACATGTATCTACCTTGGTATAAATCCGCTCGTATCAATACTTTCGATGAAGCGTTTCGTGAGGCAACCCGGATGATCTGTCGCAAATATATTTCGGCAGCGACAGTTGCCAGTGCTTTCAAATAATTCACTGGCGGTTGCAGTCACTTCTGTGCATTTCACGGTGAATTCTGCTGGTTATTTGTTCATTATACTTGATAGCGTTGAACACAAAGCGTCTGCTTTATTCAAAAGAACGAGTAGAAAATTGGAAGGACGACTGGTACGATTTAAAGAAAACAATTATTTTTTAAATCTGAATGGAATAAATAAAACGAATATAGATGTGAAAAGATACAAGAAATAACTCTTTATGCAAACACTTCTAATGCTAATCTTATATCAGTTCATTAGGACGGCATCAGCTCCTTTCAAGCGCTATGTTACGTGGATCGTTCCTTATTCGCCTTTTCCCTTACTCATTTCAGCACTTTGGCAAGCTGAATTTCCCCTATATATAACCTAAAATTATTTCGCACTTCAACAAGCTGCATTAGTTTCAGTGATAAGGAAACCCTGCTCATTTTCGGATCTTTGCACTTTCCTTACCTTAGCGAAAAGAGGATGGCAATGGTCGAATGTCATGGGCTGAAGGCTGAAACATACCAATTTCACGAAAGTCATCGGTCAGTGATCTGGATTTTCTGCTTAAAGGTATCACTCATAAAGAGTGAACATAATTTCAGCTTTCTGGTGAAATTGGGTCGTTTGATTAACATCAGTACTGAAGGATTCGATATCGTTAGCGAACATATAACAGGGTGAACTAGAAGAGATCATCGAGGGAATCAAATGAGAACGGACGAAACCGAAACGTGAAGTTACGACAGCTTTGAACACATCAATATGCACTTGGTGACACATGAATGACGCTGTTTATTACTGCCGTTAGTGAATGTGTGAAAATGAGGTATTCGAATTAAAGAGGGAACGCTAAATGATATGGTAGCAGAGATCGGGAAACATTCGTTTTAGAGTCAGCAAACCAGAAGCTTCCCTGGTATCATATGTTTTTGTAGTTTACATCGTACATCCTCGCCAACTCTTTCTATCACTAGAAAATGTATCCTATACAGATTATTTTAGCGAAGCTCTGTTGAATGATTGAAAAGCTCATTAAGATCAGGAAACGCAAAAAAGATTTTCAGCTTAAAATCTTAAAAGCCAACTTTTCAAACGCTGTGAAATTACTGTTTGCAGAGGGAATGTTTCGCAGATTTTAATCATTACATTTCTCCCCATCTTTCAAATGAGATGAGTTGCTCCTTTTCTTCATTGCATTTGAGAATCATGGGCTGCAACAAAGAATGAGTAAAAATATATAAGTGGACATGCAAATGAGACAGCCACATTTTGATAAAGTCGGACATTGAAAAATCCACGCAATCCATCAAAAAGGAGGAACAATAAGACAGATAAAATTGCAGCATTTCATGAGCGCTCTGAGATGGAGAGTCCGCACAACTGGTTGTGGACTTTAAGAGCAAAGGCTTAAACGCAACAGTACATTGGTCACCTTTTGTAGCATCACGTTCAGAGTTAGTCCTTTTTCATAACTGAGCTGGAGTGTGGCGAAGAATTGCTTGATACTCCTTAGGGCCATGTTGTGGCCTTATAAGTGCAAACCTTTATAGTAATATGAAGCGTAACCACTGGGCTCGTCGTACTTTCTTGGGCGTCTGCGACGCAGCTGCGTGGACGCTTCCACTATATTCTTGTGTTTCTTAACCCTGAAAAGATCACTAAAGAGTCAGTTGTTGAAGCACAGGAGTGCGTCGAGATTAGTGTAACAGACACGTCGAACCTATGATTGCATCCTAAAAATGACGTAACCCAGATTTTCATTGATAATCCAAACAGCCAGTGTTCACAATGAGCTAAAAGAATATCTCCGTTATCCAATAATATATCGTGATCTTACACTGCGATTACAATCATTTAAGTTTCGAGCGTAGAATTACATCGCTGCATGAAAAGACTCGAATCCTATCTACGCAGTGCAGTTCAGCTTTCATATGAAAGTGCTGAATCGTGCGACTCAAGAGATGGGGGCAGAGGAGAAAATCTTCTACAGTTCCTTTGAAAACACTAACAGAGAGACACAGGGACAACTCTCCTTCAACGTCACATTTTAAACTGCGCTATATCCAGTGTAAATAAATAAACACACCGCTCGATCACCCTTCTTGTTATATCCAAAAATTTGAATATATGCGGCAGTTTTTGCTGAATATTGTCGACTTGAAAATCCTGATTATGAAGTGCAGTAATTTTTTATTTATTTTTTTCTGTGATTTCATCCAATTTTCCCTCTCTTATCCACTCAATCTTCTCTTTGAGGACCTTGGTAAAATAGAAGGTCATGGTTTCAGGCGATAATGTCTACATAAAAAATGTAGATAGTTTGAGCTGTTGACAAAGAAGTATTTTCTCTATCAAGGGTGCTCGTTTAAAATATAAGCAATTGGAAATTATCCAGAACCTCCTAGAAGTCCTCAAGGAAATAGGATTATCGGCGAAGCTTGGTCTCGTTCTTAGGAATCGTTAATATGACCATCTGAGTCTTTATTCTACCACTGAGCTACCGCATTCTCATACTGGATTGGTTCTTTGTCATAAAATATTCCAATGTTCCGCCATTTATCTGTCTTCGTAGTTCAAGCGCCCATCAGTTCCCAACAGGCCAAAGCAGCGTAGCAGTACAAACTATTCTCTGCAGGGTCCCCAAATTCGTGTTGTATTAATCTGCTTCCTTCTAATATCATTGGTGCTCCCGCTCCTTCATGTATGAAGTCACGATGGCATCATTTAGATCCATGCACGAGTGCTGTTTCTGTTTATTCGATGCAGCTGAACATAGATTCTAGCTTTGCGAACGTTTTGCTTCTTGTTGTTGTTTACGCTTACACATTTCTTGGCCTTCTCACTTTTCTCGATTGCAGCAAACAGGAGAAGTTAATGTTCGACTCAATTTCTTTTGAGGTTTGTTTTCACTCTGCATGCAGCTTTTGGTTTCTACTGTAGCTCTATTAGAACCCTCATTCAAAGCAGCTACCAACTGATTTATTTTCTGGTGATTATAGATTGTCGTAACAGTAATGTGCCGTAATTGATAATTTCATTCAGTAGTAGAAAACTGCTCAGCCTCTTTATTAGTCCACTCGTAATGAATAACAACTTCATTTTCAATTTGCTCTTAACTGACTTATCAGCGAGTTTCATCACCGAATATTGCTTGATCTTTGATCATTGCAATATAGCTACCTTCCTTCTAATAAATCATTATGCTGCAGTGCCGCTAATTAGTCTAATTTTGATTGCTGTAATAACCAGCATTATCCTCGTTTTGAATGAAAGTTACGAGTCGATGATAAATAGTAGTTTAGACACAGGGGTGGGCCCCGCCTTCTCTCCCCCAGCCTCTTGCGATTGCAGTACATTTCTGGTGTAAATGCGTTTCTGGCAGCGTCCCACTCAGCAATGGATTTATGCTCATCACGAACAATGCAAGTGGCTCACGACGAAATTAGAGAACACAATGAACAAGTCCTTCTGAATGTAACCGCGTAAAACTTTAATATGCGATGGGGGTTAAAGCGGCTATTACCGTCGAACCGCCGAAACGTCTCCCAGAACCCCCCGAGAAGAGTGTGATATCCTCTAACTAGAATCGCGGCAACTATTTACTGCGAGATGTTAATTTAAGTAAATTTGCTTTTATTTTCTTACATTCTGTTGATCTCTTCAGTGTATTATGCACGGAAACTTTCCAAAACATACGACAAGGGGTATAGGAGCTCTTATGGAATCCAACATAATCACATAATTGCGAAAGATTCTTAGCTGTGCTTCGCTCTACTCGCATCTCAAAATTTATTTTGTCAGTTTAGCGTGATTTTCTTGCTTAACGGAGGTGGCACAACATTGGGTATCTTCAGTCTGAATTCCACACGTCAAGCGAAATTAAAAGTACTTCCTCATCTCTTTAGACAACGGTAATCACTCTTGAATAATTCTGCACCATTTAACAGAATGTATTCATCGCTCAAATTTCGCAACATTTCACTGGCGTTATCCTATCAATTGCCTCATTTATGATGTTTTATGATATCAGCATATGATCATGTATTCGCCTTTAATGCCTAGTTTTAAGGTAATTGTTGGTTAATAGGTTTTTGAGAAATTTGATCACCAGTTACATTGGTATTTATCGCTTAACATTTCAGAGTTCTCCATTCTTAGATAATGAATATGTTTAGTAGAATTGTGTTCTTTCTTTTCTAATCAGGTGTGCGATTGCTTGGATATAGTGTGAAGTGATCTTAAACATATGTAATTTTCCCGAAATATATGTAATTCCTGAAAGTATGTTATTCATAAAAAAGCAGTTAAAAGAAATGAAAGCTGCAGTACTCGTTACGTCCCAACTCATCATCTTACCTTATAGGGTTGAAGTTCTTTCCTTCCTGAATCACCTACGTATCTGATCGCAGAGTCGTTTTTGAGATCAAACTTTATTCGTTGAACGCCTCTTCCATATCAGCGGATCATTATTTTGAAGCTACCGAGCTGCATTAGTGGTTATTTGTGGTGGAGTTTACCTGAAGTCTAGTTGAGCTATTTACCAAATTTTTTACTTCACTGCTTCATCAGCTTTATTTTGCTAGTCTGCTTTGCATGTCTTGGATATCAACAGCAAATACAGCATGTTTTCGGGCAAGTGAATATCATGTATTTCATAAAGGCAAGGTTAACAAATTGGAGACCCAAGACGACAGCTTGAAACAGTCTACCTGCAGAATGAGTTGGCAAGAGTGTCACTTCTCGAGAATGTCTAGATTTTTCTTGTGAAGTGCTGCCAATATGTCACGAATATTCGCGAGAAACTGCTACGTTCATTTACGATGCCGATGCAGCTGGCGAGTCAGAAACGCGACCGAAGCATATGACTGGCCTAAGAAGTGGCAGCACACAGAATACAGTGAATGCCGCCAGATGCCCCGTTCACACCGAATAACCATGAATAATACCAGATATGCAGCTCATGACGCCATCAGCAGTTCACGTCACTCATGAGCTTAAACCGCATATTCAATTCACCCAATGCCCAACAGTTACGACGCATTAGGTCCAACCCCTCACATATTTCGACGTAGTTCTTTATATAGTTCTTAGCTCATGTATTCCTGCAAGGATAATTGTACACTTGTTCTACGAAATGTCACCGCACTTACAATATCTCTACTTTAGATATTAACATCTGCCGGGCCTGCTTGAGGTCACACGAATTTACGCTACCAGTTTATCTGTTCATCATTGTTTGCTGGAATACCCAATTTAATCACCCAAGTTGGAGTTCCGACGGTTGGCGAGCCTATCAAACTTAGACGCAAAACGGTGATTGACCTGAGAGAAAAATGGTATATGTGGACAACCCCATGATCATGGCTTTGTAAAAACTTCGATATTTCGGGTGTTCCCTCAACGATCTCAATTCGATATCGATTCATAGCGGAGAGAAAGTCAAATGTTCACCCAGATTTCGAGGCTCACGCGGTAAGGAAATAGCGCCTTTTCCTTGCGTGACAAAGCCATATGCGCACAAATCCTAATTTGTTCCTTTTAAATGACAGATTTGTATTGCGAAGCTGTTGTGATGCAAAACTCACCTCTATCCGACCTTTTTGTATGCATAAACATTATGACGATTGCATCTTCGCGTGTACTGCCGCAAGGAAACACATCAGTCAACTACCTGTGTTAGCAACACGATGACTTTTTATCGGGGATCGTCTACAATGATCGATTTTTGCTAACAGTGAGTGGTGAAAGTGATAAATTTTATCGTCTCTGCTAAATTTCTCTGGAAAAGCCTGGTATGGCGACATCATGTGTTTTTAGGCTTATGCGTATATTCTGGAGAGCCACTTCGTATAGACATTCAAGGTTTGCGAATGTGATGGTTATCAAATTCGCGCTTGTTGTGTTATATTTGGTATTTGCGCGTCAAATTCACGAGAAACCTAGCAGTGAGGAGAGTCAAAAAACTTGGATGAAATCTGCGCGAAAAGACTTTCAGTATCACTAAGGTCTTAACAAAATGAATCTAATCTGTTTGAACGTCCAGGCTAAATACAAAGCGGCAGCACTAATTTGATTATTCATGAAGAACTGCTGGCAAATCATGAAGTTAAAAAAGTGTTTCGTTTGTTTTTTTTATTCACCTTCTGTTCCAAACTACCTTCTGTTTTTTAAATCTAACGCCTGCGTCATCAATAAATGTCTTCACCCCACATATATAAGACAATTCATTCGGTGATCCGTTTTAAGAAGGAAGTACATAAAAGCACGCAATATTTCACCACGCCATATATTGTCCTCAGGAGCGTTAAACACGCCAATTACATTTCTGCAGTTTGGTGGTGGAAACCTTCCTCTTCGGAGATGATTGAGGTTACTGAGATTCCTTCTCGGGCATCACCGTATTTCTTCAACCAACTTGCCGTACGATATGCTGCACACCTTTCTTCCTATGCAGTTTTCGATAAGAGAAGTGCACCTTGTCACTAACATTCATTTAACAAAATAGGACGTCAACAATGTGAAATATGTTATTCGGCTCTGGTCCTGCTAAGAATTGTTTATACCTTACGGATGGTAAAAAACGATCGCATTTCCAGTACCTGTTTCATAATAGGTCATAACTTTCCTTACAGTTACTTCTAAATTCGTTGATACGGTTACGTAACACCACTCATTTTCCATACTTTGTAATATAACTTCACATTTTAGTATGTCGTTATGCTGTAGAAGATTGGAATAAATTTAGTTTTAATCGTGAAGAAAATGTTAGTGATTTTAGAAACAATCGAGTACCCACAGGTTATTAGAATTACATTATTTATATTTCTGAGAAGCGAAAATCGAACGTTGAAACCAATAACTAAATAATTGTAATCAAAGAAATGAAAAAAGCATTTCTACAAAGCACGTGAACAGATTTCAATAAATCATTGAATCGTTAACGATCAGTTGTTCATAGTTAAGTGCTGTTGATCATAAATCGCACACTACTATTATTTTATCATTTGCTCCTCATCGGAATATCATTGCTGCTCTCAATTTTGCCAGAAAGATTTGCCGTATGAAGCCGTTACTCTTTTATCATTGGTAATTAATAAAGGAACATAGCTACTGCGATAAGAAATACCCATAAACGACACGCTTCAGAAGATATTCATAAAAATATTGATACTCTTAACGCATTAGGAAGACCGTTGATAGTGACTTCCGTTGCGCTAGCAAAACTGGATCGTCGATTTCCAAAAGCTTTCATCATTTCAGCTACTAAACAATAAATTTAATGTGCTAAGTTGTGCTATCTGTCGTTTAATCGTTTATTGCATCGGAAATTTATTGTTATTCTAAGAATTGATAGATAAATCTTTCTCTTCCATTCTTTATTCTTTGTTCTTCTCACTATAAATGCCATAAAATTAATCATATCAGCATGATACTGAAAATCTTTTTCATTTCGAAACACATGAAAAAGGATAATCATAAGGTGTGTGACCAATTATCATTCTGTCTGTGTGACTGCACACTTCACTTTTCAGTTGCAGATTGCTTGTTTGTCTGTCCGTTGTCAATTTCCTTTTACGACAAATTTGAAATATAATTGGTTCCATAAGTGTTATATCACATATGCTTAATGAACAACAGTACAATAAAAGCGTTGAGAATATAAAAGCTATGGGTGTTTTAAACAGATTTCAAATGGTAGAAGTAATTATAGAAATGAATTAAGGGAGTACTCACTGTGAAAAAGACTTGTTTGCTTTGCAGTTTATGGACAGTATAATGGTGAGCAGTAGTAGTTTGCAGCTTGAAGTCATACTTGAAGTGCAAATAATCGCATTTATTAAAGCATTAATGTTGCGTAAAGTGACATCCTTCTGGCGTCATGTTCGCCTTCATCAGAACATTTAAATGACGGGAACTGTTGCCATGATTGGCAGAAGGAGAATGAAATCGTTTGAGAATGGTGCAAGTTGAAATCAAATAGGCTGTGAGCGGAAAATTTTGTTTGCAAAGATGCAAACGTTTTAGAAAGAGAGCGGAAAAGAGGGAGGAATGAATTGATGATTAGCGATCAAGAAGTGGTATAAACAAAGGTTTTGATCAGGAATAAAAGAGTAAAAGTCGTGACACTAATTGAACGGTTCATGCTAGGCATAATAGAAGAAGAAAATAGATTCGTCACTCATAACAGTTTTTTTACACACAACGTTGAATCGGAACATCAGATTTACTGTACTGCAAATTTCAAATAATTGAAGTGGATGATTAAAGATGAAATTCGATCACTAAACTCGACTAATCTTCGAGGAATGAATTGATTTCGATTGTTCAAATAGGTGTTTGGAAAAGGCGAAAGATGTCGCATTTATGTTACATCATCATAAGCGTTAAGCGGTTATTATTGTAGCTACAGAATTCTTCGGGAGCTAATGAAGCCGATTTGAATTGCGCTAACATCTGGTAGTACAATTAACAGCGCACAGTTGTTAAATTTAGTGCTCCCGTGTGAAATGGATGTGAACTTGTTGAATTCCTACATGAGGTAATGATTTACATTATTTGCACTTCCCTGGTCATCTCAACATACTTGTTTTCCCATATATCATTTGTTTTTTTTCTAGTACTGTGTGTTAAGGGAATGCGTACTATTTCTTCACACATCTTCGCATAAATGATTTAATGGTTTAGTGTAATAAGGTGAACGCAGAGTATCCGCTGTAGCGGTGATCGAGGCAAACCGACGTCAGATGAGGCCGTAATGAGACCGATCTGGCTTGATTACATTTCAGACAGCAGATATCATTCCCTTCTACGCCAAAAAGCAGTAGTTGCTTCGGAAGCCTAGTCGCTAAGGATCTTCTTCAACAAGAGGACACAACAGTGGTCGTTACCTGATCAACACTGAGTAAAAGATCTTCTTTCGCGAGCGTTCTGAGGTTTTTTTGAGGCTCACCGGCCTTTTATCTGCCGTTAAAGGCCAAACTAGGAATTCTTTCGAAGCAGAGAATATTTTTTTAAAGGATTCATTCGGCACATGCTGCCCACTTCCCGATGATATTACTGTTCACGTACTGATGATCTTTTGCATAACACCAAATTCTATGGTGCCTCTACGGTGCTGCTAAACTAGGACTGCACACAATGGAATAAATCGGTGAAAAATATACCCAAAACGATGTCTGCTTTTAAAATGTGCTCTTAGGCGTTACAATTAATAAAATTCTAAATTTTACTGAATTTAGTATTTTGTGCGTTCCTTAAGTCCTTGGGAAGTTCTCGCACCAATTCAAAATCAAAAGTGAACTTATGTTCACACTTTTTATACCATTTCTAAAATGCATCGTTCCTTAAATCATTCTGCGGCTAAAATGCGCATAGTGATATCTAATGCAAATGTATTTCGTCATCCTTCCCCTTGCCTTTCTCTTGCCCCCTAAGAAAAAGGGCATTTTAGCCTCAAGCCTCAGTTCATTACTTCGGTTTTTTTGTCTCTCTCCGTTGCTTCGAATAATGCGCGTCTCTCGTATATCTGTATAATCCTCTTTCCAATACAACCTTCCTTTTAAGCAGTTCTATTTTTGACTGCATTGTTTCTGAGATCGCCTCAAAATTCGTTAATAAATCATAAAGAATATGTCGTTAATGTAGTTAATCAGAATGTTGTTATTCGTTCACTGCGACATCGGTACGTATTGCAATAAATAGTGCAAATTATTCCACAAGGTGGGATTCTTTCCCAAGCGCAAAAATTTTCCCCTTTTCTTGTTTATTTCAGCAGAAATTCTGTTCCCTCTCTTGTTTCAGATTACACATAATGGCGCTGTCGTTCGACAATATAACATATGTGCAACCGGGCTATTTTGTCGATTGTGTTACGAACTTCGTGTGCATAATACCAGCAATACCGCTCAATATCTTCGTCCTTTATATATCGATGAAGCCGAGTGCCTTTAATGGCGCAGCTGAAATTAGAGTAAGCCTGCAAGCAATGAACGTTTTGCAGTGGTACTAGTGAACTGAACTGGGCAGAGTTTGATTCGTTGAATTTTCTCTCTCCCTTGGAAAATTTCAAATTTCCGCTTGCCTTTAGTTGAGATATTTTACTGCATAAATCACAAATTTATTTGTGCCTTTAAATGATGCCAACACTAGCATTATGCCAATATCTTCTGATTACTAAAATAGCCATCAAAATGTTGCCTCAAATTGTTTGGATTTATTAGATGTAGACATACGAATTGAGGGCAAGAGTAATGCGCATAGATCAGTAGATGCTGCGCACAGAATTCTTTTGTTCTTAATAACAACCAATATAAGATAATGGAGATATTTTATCATGGAACGGCTATTTCATCTGAAAATAGGCGAATGATATGAGACGAGTGAAGAGGAGAATTTTCAAAGGTTTCTGCTTAACAAAAAAAGGTGAAAAACAGAGCTATAATATGAAGGTGCAAGATAGCAGCAACCATATATGATCGTACATCGAAGAAAAAGGAAACGAAGTATTACACGGATATGTGTTGACTATTGTCAAGTATGAGATGGAAAACAATAACATATTATTTAAACACTTTACTTACTCTACAATAATCTTTCTGGGACGAATTTTATTGTAGTATTCGATAATTGGAATGACATTTTACATGTTATATGGTGCGACTGGTTTGTCGATGTTATATTTATGGTATTTATTATCACTGCACTACAGTACTGCCATGACTGTGCTAACCTGCAGTCTAATAAGACGAATACTTGGATCAACACTCAGCTCCGCGCATATTTCTGTTTTGGTGAGAAGCGCTGTTGCATGAACCAGAGCAAACTTTTCGCTTATACCAAATCTACCTACTTTAAAATTCTGTTGTGGCTTTTTTCGATACATCTTGTGATCTCGCAAAAAAAGATACGTATACAACATTATTCTGACTACCTACTGGTGATCGAATTATCAATATTTATCATAGTTAAACTTTTCACTGCGGTACGGTCCCACTTTTTTATGGGCAATAAGCAGCTGCTGCAGAGACGTAGCTGCTTGAACAAAAGATTGTGCTAGTAAATAATTGAGCTTGAAAGGAACCACATTTCAGAGTGTATAGATTTAGTAGCTTGGTCACACCGCTGATAAAGTTGAAGAATGCATAATTATTGTTCACAGTAATTAGCCGAACATTGGTTTTCAAATGTTTCCATTATTATCACTAACTAACGATTAATCTTAAGTATCACATCACGGTCACATTCGTATACACGTTGTTCAATATTTTTCACATTCAAAAGAGACTGTGTTGTGGAAAGTTTAATGCTTATTTGTTGTGGTCAGTAGAAAACTGAAAGTTTTACTTTCTCCCCACGATCTATTTACCTTCTTTTAACCTTCTTCGAGCTGTCCAATCCGTCCTGTGATAATACACTTTCATTATCTTGCAGTAATGCGCTGCAGTAAATAAGTAACTGTTACAAGTTTTGCAGATTGTCACCATAGATCGTTATGCCTTAATCGTTTGGAACATGAACTTCAGCAGTCTAGCTATAGCAATGCTATTTGGCTCGATCTTCGTTTATGTGGTAAGTAGCTCGTTTTGTTCATTTCCATATAGAAATCTACTAAAAGGAAATGCAGGTGTACAAAAAACTTCTTTCCCTTTATTGATCTGTTCATTCATTATCTACTCGGGGAACAATTTGTCTGCATATGTGCCGGATAGTTGTCTCTCTATGACGGCATATTCAAAATATTTTCCTCCATTTTTGCACTTGCCATATCTCATAATAAGTGATAAATCGATGTTAGTAGAAGATGTTGACAACAAAGATTGAGGTCGGTTGTTGAAATGACTGGTTCAGCGATGCTCAGTTCAGTTAATTATGCTTATCGGGCGAAAAATAATCTCGTAGTTAAGGCTTAACATAAACACAGCGGTTCGAACATAATATAATGACATTATATTTACGATGCAGTATAATGTACCAATCGGCTAAAGGCTAACAGAGTAAATTGCTGTGTCATATTCAGTAATCGAAAACATATTGGAGGAATGACGTTATTCTAAACATGAAAACATCTGTGCCGCTTATATCATGTACTTATCCAAATTTTATCTGCCTTGCTACGAACATTATTTTTCGAAATTTGCATCCTGTTTCTAGCATAACCAAACTCTTCTAATTATTGCATACCAGTATTATACCTAAGTATTTTCTCTGAAGAGCGGAAGCCGTCACTTTGAAAAGTGCTCATACTATGGTATCATCTCACGAATATTCTGCATTTTGCTTCCCGCTTACATAATTCTCTCGCAGTCATGTTTCAAATGTTATGTCTGTGAGTTCTGTGTACATACATACGTTCGCTTGTTTGCGTGTTAGTAGTTTCGGTGATCAACCAACTGTGTCAAAATTGCGCTATTTTTTACGTAGAAGGTATTTCCCTTCAGCAAATCTGTTAATCCTCAGTGTCGTAAATAATAAAGCGTCCATATTTTAATGTATTCGACTGCTTATGCAAATCTCCCACAAAATATAGCTGTTTTACCATCCGACCGCCGTAAGATAATACACCGAAGTTTCGGAGCATTTACTAATTTAACAGTTGATGTATCATTTTCAATATTGCTATAAAATGTTGTGTTTTCGACTCATATACTTAATGAGTTACGTTTCTTTAGCTTCACTTATGCACCACTTGAAATAAACAGGCAGAATTACATTCAAACGCTTAGACCCGTCGTCATTGTAATGCGTTTTTGCAAGTGGAAATTCACGAAAAATCATTAACGGGCTGCTAATCGAAATTTGCGTTAAAACCAGTATTGGAAATATTCTGTCTGATATTAACATCGAACAGGTGAAGGAGTGCAAAAGAATTTCAACGATTTGAAGGAAAAAATATGACAAATTTGCTTTCGCAGCAGTTTTCTTATGACCCCACTTTTAAATAACAATATCCAGTTTTTGATGCACTTTTTCTTAGGTTCAAAATCTGAAGCTGATCTAGAACTCAAAAAGCACTGGAATTCTTCACTACCTCGGAGACTTTCTGAAAGAGTAGTAGCGGTTCGAATTCAGAAGGAACCATTATTTCTCCTTTTATCAGATATCATCCAATCAAAGCACTGAATGAAGAATTCATGGTTCATCATCATAAACGGATTTGTTGAATGATAGCTCGTTTCTGCAACCACACAAAGTAGGGCGCAGATCCAATTGAAAAACTGTCTCATAAAACGGCAGTTACAACATTCCACAAAATTACAGGTTCCATGCACAACAACGCAGTGTGATCCAAGCATGTTCATAACAATCTTCGCTCAATATAAACGCCCTATACTCGATTATGTACTAAGTATACACGCCTTTGTGTCTGTGAATATGACTGTCTCGGTGTTTCGGTGTCTATGAGTTCCAAGTGAGGAACTAATGAAGCCAACTTTGATGCATAATTTGAAATCCCGTAGGCTCCAGCATATGAGTGCATAAATTATAGAATGACGTTCAACCTAACAGTTATTTTGTTCATATGCAACGTTGAAGGATTGTATAAAGCATTCAAGTACGGAAAGATTTAGCGTGATCTTTATGTCGATGTGACCACAGAAGCAAAAAACAAATCTTATGTCAGATATTTGCGACAGCTGCTGCCTTAACTAATATATAAAGATAGCATTTTTTATCTGGTGCTAAGTTGATTGGCTGGTTCGTTAGGTAAGCGCAATGCAAACACGGATAACATACTAGCCCATCCTATCCATTTACAACTGCAATGAATAAATTTGGAAATAAAATTTTATTAGCATATCATCACGAACACGCTACAATTTGCATTCAATGAATTCGGTATGGAGGATATTTGTGGTCCTACAGCCAAGATGCCCTTCATCGCATCATTGATCGTATTGCCGGTTGTTCCGCTTTCGGTTATCGCTGCACTTATCATGAACTTTTGCATATTATCGCACCTCTACCGATACCAAAAAAAAGGTTCGTTTTATAAAGTTAATAAGATTAAGGTCACCGCGGATGTCTATGCTCTTTGCACATCCGAAATTACTTCATTTTAGCAGCTCCTCAGGCAGTTGTGCCTGCTGAAGCAATTGCAGATGTAACGCTTTTCGCCGTTTTCCACCATGGTTAGGTGTTACTTTATCACCACACTTGTGATCTTGTATAAAGATTCAGTTAGGTAATTTGGTATTAGCAGCTGAAGCATACGTAAGGTGACTGAAGCAATGGAAAGGATAGATAACAAATTATAAAAATTTTGAAAAAAAAGGCAGAACTGCCCAACGTTTTCGTACTTTTGTTGCGATTTCGTTTGGTCATTTCCTAGAGTCCACTGTATGGCCCTATGAACTAACAACACCGACGTCAGATTCCATTTTCTCTTCTAAACGGATTATAATGATGCAATAAGCAATTACAGCTTTGGAACCGACTTTGTTTGGTGCATCCAAAAAACGAACGCGCATAAAAGCATATTGCCAGCTTATTGACAGATGATGAGTCCACAGTTTCATTTTCGACCTGTGCTGTTTTTTTTCCTTCAGTATACTTTCCAGTTTGCACATACTGGATAGGAGATTCGACTGGGCAGTTGCCTTACGTCGTTGAAGCAATCTTCAAATTTCCACTCAGGGATGCTAACTTTCAAGCGGTTTCAACAGTTCCAACACTTTCATGTGCATTTAGTCGTTGACTTTAGCCATTGTACATCTTGATAACCAGGAACAGGACGAGCGTCACCTGTGCTGACTTCAACTGGTAGAAGAATCGTTATGATGATGACAGTGTCGCGAAGACGTTCATGCGCTTCTTAATAAAAGCCGCGCACTGACCGCACGCTGCGCATGTCAGAAAGTCACCCGTTGGCATTTTCAAAACTATGATGGGATAAATTCTTCAGCTCCACCAGCGAAGCCGGCATATTTTTTCACTCTCCCGTGGACCGACTGTACATCTAAATAGGACATCGTTATTTATTTGGGATGAAGTAAAGTAAAAATGCTTTGCATTTTTAATCCTTAAGTTTACGTCGACCATTCCTTGTTTACAGTTAACGGCAAATATTGCTCTCCACTGAAGTTCCGTTTTCTACTATCGCAAAATCTCTTAAGAGCGCTTTGACAGAAAAAGCAACACAAAGCAGTAGAACTAGCTCTTCAATTCTTCTCAAAATATACGATGATTATATTCCTTTCCTGCTTAAGTCTCAAGAAATTCACGAAAAAGTAAAGGAAGGCCGAATATATTCGATTTGCAATAAATAATCAGTTGCCTTGCTTACAGTTGCCTTAAGTGCGTTGAAAATAAACAAACTCAGCTACTGGAAAGCGTGTCTATATGGATTACTGACGCAAACGCTAATGCTTTTCATCTGTGTATTGCCTGAGACGATCGGAGAGGCCCTCTTTTTCATTGGTGCGATGTTTTTTTCGAATGTTTACTTCACACGTATCACTGTTACAATTTTATTGTGTCATGACGAACGTTTTTTGATTTCCTTTTTTTGTTTTGATAAATTGTGACGGTTTTCGAGACCCGAACCCAAACTCTTCACTTCTTACGCTAACGTTCTTGCGCTTTTTAGGATTGCTTCATTTAACCCCTGTCTCACTCAGAATTGCTTACCAGAGATAGGTGCATTCAATTAGGAGAATTTCCTAACTACGTCCTATTTACTTTTTTACTCGTTCAACCATATTACAGTTCTAGTCATATTACCAGCAAAATTTATTTTCCAGATCGCATCCACAAAATTTATGAGGAATCGGTAACCAGAAATTTACGGGCATCAGTACTGTATACACATTCAGTAATATTTATGTAACGAACAATATTCCAATTCCGAATTGAAATAACACAAATATTTTAATAATAAAATAAAATATTGATCCAAGCAATTATAAAGCGTCTTAATTTAGATTCAGCGATTCAACTGCCGCACATCTTTTGGATAAGTATCAACGGTGCAACTTGCATTTATCTCTCGCTAAATCCAATTATCACATTGATTTCGGTACGACAGTTTCGAATAGCCGCAGGAAGAATGTTTTGTATTTCAAGTGGCTCGAATACCGTCGTCAGTTTAGCCCAACCGCCCACACTGACTTGTAGAGCGATGAAAAAGGCCAATGTATAACTTCACCAACAGCTCGTAAATGAAAAGAGAATCAAGAGGTGAGTCTCCATTAGCATAATAACCAAGTTGTAAGATCCTCCTTGATCATAAAAGTTGCAGGAAATTAGAATCAGGAAAATATAATGAGTTTGAGAAAACGAAATAGGAGGATTCGCTGATAATCTGGCAGCTACCAATGATTCACTGCATTTGGTCAGATCTCTAATTATACTCAGGCGAAACCTAGGTGGTATTTTGCGGTGTCATTTCGCTACATGAATACTACGGTGGTATCACAGAACCAAGCGTCTACATCTTTCATAATCTATGTTGTATAATTTTATTCCTCTTGGCATAGTGAACCGAATCCCATAAAAATTTCAAGTACATTTATGTTGATTCGACATCTCTGTTTCTTGTCAGAAATTATTTTTAATCAACGAAAATGTCTTTATGAGAGACCATTTAACTACATTCCTTCTTGGTTACAAGCTTAGATTATTTGCTAAGACTGTGCTATTAATCAAGTCCTAGTGGAAAGTGGTTAAAAATTTTGCGTAATTAAGTGGCTAAGTGGTCGCTCTATGGTCACTCAATTGATATCCTCATAAAATGCGCAGGTTTACATGTTCACCAAGCGAGCGAACCACCGATTGTTGGAATATTCTGCCGTTTCTCATAGAATATTTTAAATTCGAGCAGAGGCGGCAGTTATTAAAATTCGACGTGCTGAATGCTACGCATGAACACAGTTATGAAAGGAAAGGGGCAGTTTATTGTGTTGGATACGAAGTTTAACGGTTATGCAAAATACACCAGTAACGTTGATTGGAGAAATCGCTAGTAAGTTGTCTTATTACCAATGATTTTGCAGCATCATAAGTCCATTGGGAATTTCATGAACGAGAGGCTAATGGAGTACGTCAGTGTAATTTATGACATCTACCGTGGCATATATGAAGCAAATCGGATATTCCAACTTTAAGAAATCCATCCGATCCGTGGAAAGTCACCAACGAGAAGAAAATGCCTAACTTACAGACAATATCAGCATTGCTTCTTTTCAATAATTGTTCCACTTAACACTTTTCCTGGTCGACTAAAATTTTGTGCAAGTGACGTCGCTGTTAATTATGGATTTTTGTTGGGGAATAAATTAGGCAGCTTTTTACTGAGTGATTACTGAGAAAGGCCATGCCTTATATACCGTCAGGAGCCCAAAATGCTTCCTCCTTATCTTTCTATGCCCGACAGAAGGCAGGTGCCATGATATCAGTACTTTTGATGATACTGTTCTTGCACATCTCACCCAAAAAAATGTCATAGTAGCGATAACTTCAACTTTTCAAAATCTTAGTGCGTATTACTGATACTGTTCTTCTAGTTCCGGATTTGGTGCAATTTTGCAAGAGTTATTTTGGACTCAAAAATGCAGCTTTACTTTCCTTGTAACGGTGTTTAGTTTAAACGGTTTAACGAATGGATTTAGGTACAGCCTCGTTGTTTCCTCAAACGCATGAACAAACCGAAAGGTTAATTTCTCAGTTCAGCAGCCCTCAGCACACAGACGTCGCACAGTGGCAGAAAGATGTTGAGCGAGTGCCACTGGACATTAATAAATTTGTTGTAGATTTCATATAAAGACGTTCTGTTGCGAACAGTGTTTTCCTAGACTTCCGTCTAATCCCAGCCAGGCCTCCTCTTCTGTACGGGCAGCCTCCACTCTCCAGATAATCTGGCATTGTCTGTTGAGTTTATGAGCCTTCTAACAGCGTAATCATGAGCTTTCCACATCAAACTCCGACATTCTGGCGGTCTCTTCAAAATCACTTATTCAATACTCAATTGACTTATCTCGACTGCTAGATTCAGCGTTTTCTTCGTCAACTTAGCTGCATACAACAGCCTTGTCTTCCCATTCGCACTTTCTTCAGAATGCACAGTGTTCCCTATTTTCCTCAAAAACACGCACTTGAGCCTCATTCACTTACATCCTTAAAATCAGCGACTCGTCGATGTCCATGATGCTGAAATTGCTCAGATAAGCAAATTTTATCGTTTATGCAACGTGATGTCGAGATAACTTCAACTTCAGAAAAGCAATTTTGGTTGTTCTATCTGCAAAGTGAAGGGTCGTTGCTACGATAAACAACTCCTTGTTACAACTTTTTTAAAAGTAACGATCGAAGTTCTTACGTGCTTTCTGGGAATAAACAAATGTATCCTTAAAACTTCAGGAGAATGACTCAAGAATATGTCATAGATCGACAAATTTGACTGAGAAAGAAGCTTGGAAAGAGATTCTAAAGCGTTACCAGTTTCCGACAACTTCAATATAACGTTTCTTATTTGCGCAATCAAAACCGTCTTACCTGTCTATCAGAATGCTGTCAGTTGCGCTCGTCACGTTATTCGACGTTGACGATAGCTGTGTTCCTTCCGGAGCTCAAAATATGCAGTTTTACGTCACGTTTTCAGAACGTTGATAGCGTTTGCAGTATTCAGAATTATCATTTCATAAGTGTCTCACCTCGTTCATTTGTCGCCTTCCTTAATCACTCGCCAAACTTTACAGTCGAATGAGATAAACTGCGTCATCTTTCCTATCTACTTTGTGGGCAACTCAGTCTAAACAAATTCCACGACATCAACCATGCTGTAAATAAGGGAAAGTATCTGAAAAATAGAGGTAGATCTCATTCATCGCATTTCATTAAATTAACCCACTTGTGTTTTTTCCGAACGTCTACAATTCTGTAAGGTCTCCTCTCGTAAAAGTTTCTGGTAGAAAAATGATCACTTAAAGTGGAATCATTTAAAGCAAAGTTGGACAAGCGAGCAAGTATATTTATCATCTTTCAGAAACGCAGGCTAATAAGGAATATATGGAATGGATAGGAAATGTTACTGAGTGAAATTAAAAAGACCTGAATCGGAAAAAAATCACAAGTACTTTATTCATAAATTTCGGAATTTTTGTTGTTAATGAACAAGGATACATTGTATCCTTGTTCAAAGTGAAAGAAAATGTAACGTAAAAGAAATGCATATAGTGAAAGAAAATGTCCTTGTTCAAATATCCTTGTTCAAAACATGAAAAATGAAAAGTGAAAGAAAATAAATGTCCAAATGCATATAAGCAAAATAATAAAGAGGTGGACGTAAAACACTGCAATATGTTTAATGGTATTTTTGAATAATTGAAATACGAAACTGAACTTCTCGATTTCAAATGGATACCTCTTGTATTGCAATGGGGGAGTGATCGCAGGATGTAGACCCTTCATTAGTAAACTCCCGAATTTGCAACTAAAGCAACGCGACAGCGCTCAAATTCTGGATTCAGTGAAAGCTGTAGGGCACTTTAGGTTTAACTACTGAAGGGAAATATTTCGACCTATTCGAATTTTTTATCAAAAATTGATGCAGCACTGAACTCCCAAAAATCGTTCTATATATAGAGAGAAAACGATATATTGATATATTGATATCATATTGACGATCTCGGATTTGATATCATAGTGACGAAGTGCTGCACATTACCTATACATGAAGTAAAACCTTGTTTTGCGGTAAGATACCGTCGTTTATAGAAGAACTGGATCTCTCCTTAGGAAACTGTACCGTTCTTGTAGGTGTAATCCTGTGGTCATTTAAGCATGTTTCTCATCACATCAGTTCTATTCAAAACCAATACAGAGCACATATCAAACCGATAAGGAGTACCAGTTGGTTGTTTCACACAAAAGTAACCTAAGGAATTTACATCAGAAAATTGATCAAACAGTTTTCACAGACAAGTCACTAAAAACGGTTTGATGTGGAAAAAAAATTTGGTTATTGAGAAAACCATAAATTTAACATGATACTTAGGGTATCGTTAAAACAAGGCCGATATGTTCAATGAGTCATACACTGATTGCAATATGGCTTTAACTACATGTTGCAGGAATACGATATCGAGGACATGTGGGAAGTAGTAGTATGCTCATCCGATCCGTTATCGTTTATGCTTGTGTCCTTTCTGTGTTACACTGCAAACGGAAATAAATATACTTCCAGACAAACTATCAGACGATTTTTCACCTACATTCTTCTCAAACACTGATAATCTCGATTTCTTTGGCATATCAGAAAGCAGTCATTCACAGGATGTTTAGATTTGCAGAAAGGTAAAAAATTAAGAAAGCAAATAATAGTGAACTTCTTGAAATATTTCAAGCAAAATACAAAAATTCGCACACAAAAGAAAAGATTATAATTATCCAGCATATCCATCGCTTTTCTTCTCCCTCTCAACAATCAGAACAATTGAATTTCAGGTTACTTAAAAAATCTTCGTAAAATAAACAGTGAAGCTGAATGAAAAACGTGGAAATTGATCGACTAACAGTTCGATAATCCATTCAAAAGAGCGAAAAGGAGAAGGCGGATTAATGTGTTGTCGAATACTCGCAAACCGATTTACATCGCTTCCGCACCAAAATTTTCATGATCACTTCTTCGATGTGCGCACATCGCTTCATTTCACCGACTCTTGCGCTTCACATGGCGATCTCATTGATACTATTTTTTCGATGCATCTTTGCTTTCAAATGTTCATATTATTATCCTGAGTCGCGCAAAATGGTGCTCTTTAAGTTTTAACTCATCTAGGCTGTAAAAATTCTTCGTTCTTGGCCCATTATTTAAATCCATATACAGAAGATTTGTCGGATTGCTATGACATCATGTTTAAAAGCTTAGTTGGTTAATTTGTTAATTAATAGCCATTAAACTCCATTAAACTTCTAAGCACTTCGTTGTGGTTGATTGAATACATCGAAATTGTGGAAAATATCTCATGAAAATCGTAGTGATTAGCAGAGGTTAGTGATGCTCAATGACTGCTTTAAGTTTTTGTTTTGAAAACCTGGGAGAAATTTCAACAGAAAAAATAAAACGCAACCGAATTTCATTGCAGCTATAGTATTTCCGAACAAAGTTCACACCTGTCAAACCATAACTTCAAAATAAACTACAGACTTAGTCTTTGCGTTCTTAAAGCAGTGCCAGTTCACCGGACTCTTCAATAAGTAATCAGTAACTGGTAATGCTCCATATGCGAATAATAGTGTTTGATGAGAGAACCGATGAACCATGTAATATTATAAGTGATAAGTTACAATAGTATAAAAGTTTCGCAGTGTTCATAAGTTTTTGTCAGGCTGCAGACAAGAAATCAGCTAGCCTAATATTGCTCTCAATCACAGCTTAAAAACAACCTTGACTCTAAACTGTTCATTCCACTCTTTTTCTTTAACTGTGCTAAAAAAGATTGTAGTTTTTAGTTGCGCTCTCAATAAGTGAAAAAAATTTGATGGAAATTTTGCAGTTGTTTATACTTTCGCTTCTTAGATCAGAAAACGCATGGAGAATCTTTAAAAAACTCCACTTTCAATAAAATTAGAATAATCTTGATGCTCTTGATGATGAATATTTTCACCGTTCATTTTCCATCAAATTTCAATACCCCACATGCAACAATGAGAATGCTGCAGAATCGCGGCAATTAGCATATTTAGAGAAAACTTTCTGAAAAAGTGGACTGCTAGAAAATTCTCCAACAATGGAAATTTTGTACTCTCTCCTTGGTACATCATATTCACATCAATAGCGTCTTCATATATGAGATCTGAAAGCAAATGTTCAGCTTCCAGTTAGAATATTTAGTATCTCCTTGGAGCGAATGTTGCATGGAGCTCCATCTCGACTGATCCAATTTTTGATTCCTTGGAGGTGTTCCTAACTCTCTTGTAGCATCGATTAGTCCAACTCTCTTAGTTTGAAATTCTAACATCTGTAGAAAAACAGCGCAAAGAAGATTCCAAAAATTTGTCAAAGTAGGAAAAAAAAGTTGGATTCAAAAAAATGACGTCAAAAATACAAATTTCTTTTATAAGCATATTTTTCCGGTATACTCTGTACTCGGCGCGAAATCTTTAGACCTAAGTTTGCAGAAACGGGAAGGCTTTAGTCACTTAGGTCGTTTTGTTTGCCGTTCTCATGAAAATTAGCTAATCGTCAATAAATTCCGAACTGGCGCAGTACCGACGCTGTATCGATCCTTATTTAAGATGATTCGTTTCTGCTGGGATATCCAACAGCAAACTTCATGCTTGATAATCAGACACCATTATTTTAATATACGGATTGCATCGAAAAAACGGTGAAACGTAGCATTTATATTGCGCTAACACCATAAATCCATAAATACTGCATTTTTCGTGTCTAAAAAAGTGCTACTGAAATCTCTGCTCTATCTATCCATTTATTATTCTCCATCAATGCATGTGCAAATTTTTCAGTTTTCACTGAATGATTCATCCAGAAACAGACATTCGTGCAATAGAGTCGGGACGATCTCATCGAAAAGATTACTCCACAGCAGCACTAGTGCATCAAACACTCACTCACGATTATCCTGGCATTGATTACCTTGGAATTCGAGACATCGTTCAAGCAAAGCACAGATGGTTCAAGATACTTTGGTTTACAATCGTCATAATTCTATTAGCTGCTAGCTTGCTCACTGTTTATAGGTAAGATTTACCTCTGGTTGCGTATTGAATGTATATTTCATTGCAATAGTGGAACCACAGAGATGAATTTCACTGCCAAATTTACCATTTTAGTTTAGTAGGTGCAACTTTTATGGAACCCTCAAAAACTTTATGTATCTATTGCTTCATATATATGAGGCCAGATTTTCCATACCTTTATAACCATTATACCACATTAAAATTATTGCGCGCGAAAATTACTTGTAGAGGATATCCTTCTTGGCTTACGGCAATTTTTAAATCAATTCAGGGGTTTGCCATCTTATTTTCCCTTCATTTACAGAAAACATAAAGCTAAAGATCTATTCATCTTTTTGAGCTCAATTCCTATGGTCAGGCACGGCATTTCCAGGGGATACTGTAGAGAAACATTTTTCTACAGCACTATTGACTGTCGCAGTATTCAAATGTGGGTCATCGTCGAATAATCATTTTTTCACATTTACTCAACATTCACCAGCTGATAACCCACTGATATGGCCAGCTAATCAAATAAAACGCTTCATTTGAGAAGGCGATCCACGGCATTTGAAAACACGTTTCAGCAATGAAACACAGTGAAAACGCACTTCGGTTATTAGCAGCCATTGAAACGAAACCAGTGAAAATCGATCATTTGACGTGTTTAAGACCACTATTGCACCATATTTTCATGTTCATGAGCTCGAGAGTTTGAAAACTTTTTCTTTTAAAAGAAAGATATATGTAAGGATAAGTGAATTTTCTGGAAAACGAGAAGTTTGTTTTCTACGAAATTAGAAACACTTTAATAGATCCCTCATTTCACCATTCCAGAGTGAGTGTGCACCTAGGCAGATAGTTTCGTAGTACTATTTCTCTTTTTGCAAAAATTTTTTCCGTTTTATCTGATATATAGTCGTAGGTGACAATCATGCTGATGCTGAATTTAAGTGATTTCAGGATGATCAACGAATATATCCATAAACCGACAACTATTAATTTGAGTATTAAATCGGTTAGCTACTTTAAAAAATCGTACTTGTACTTGCTGAGTAACTTTTTCATCCAACTTTGATTGGAAGTGACCATAATGCAATGAAACAGTTTAAATTACTTTAAGCTAATGATTTTCTTTTCTAATTTCCATGAGTAATAAGACAAATTTTATATTGCTAATAACAATAAGCGCTCCATTCGTGGCCTAAATTCATTTCATTTTGGAGCGTTACTTCAGGGAAGTCGTCATCCTTTTCAAAGCTATTTTCATGCATTAATTCTCTGCATTTTTTTAGCGTAATTTCTTAAAAAAAGATGAAAATAGCGAAAAAACATTCATCCATTTTCCATTCTCCGTGACTGACTAATGCGGAGTAATTTATTTCTAAATTGAAAAGAAGAAAAAAAAGTGAAAAAACACACCAAATGGGCAGTCCGAGTATGTGCCCTCAAAGTTCTCAACACAGCAGTCATCATTTGCTGATCACCAGCGCACTGAGATCTTACACAAGCCGGCCATTGTTTTTCCTGAAATAAAACGGAGAATTCTTTGAATTATCTCAGGAGTTTGCCACTCCAGTAACTGATGGATATTTTTCAGTCGAAATTTTTTTTGTGGATCGCTCTTCTTCTAATTTGCATCGAAATAAATTTTTGAATTGCTTCTAAGCTTCCCGAATTGCAATCATCGAACAGATTAGATGCAATAAATATGCACGACCATGACCACACGTAAAAATGATTTTTCAGTTAATATAATAGATTTTATATATGCAAGTTTGCAAAGGAGAGTGTAAAATTTTTGAATAACATCAAAAATCCTCCCTCATTTGTTTTTGTTTAGTTCCGAAGAATAGAAGGAAAGAACAAAATTGAGGGCTTTATAACAAGCAACAGATTTCTTGTCATCAATGATAGTAAGTGTGGGGAATTGGTACGTTTATGTGATGACTGTCAAAAATGTGGAATATATTCGTATGCATCAGGAAAATACTTCAGAAAAGTATTTTTACAGTGGGAAATGTTTATCGGCGTTTTCATCTCTCAACTATATGAAGGGAAAGAACGATTGAGGAATATAAATGAAGTGGGATAAAACTTTTACCTCCCTTTGTCTCTATCGTCACCTTCACCCCTGTTTTCTTCTTCATCTTGCTCTTTTTTCCCCTTTCATTGACTTAAGGTTTAAAGTGAACCAAAATATACGGAAAGTCCTGCATATTGCAATTGTCTGAAAAATATGCTTGCACACAATAATACCTTCAACGAATGAGTTAAGAAAAGTATCTATAATTAACCTATTCTCCCCTCCTTCCCTCCTTTCCCCAACCTGCACCTCCAGCTGCCTAATCCAGAATGCCTTGATGTAAGTAGCATTTTGGAATGTCGGTTCACTACAGGTAGAGCAAATGTTACTACCGCAAGTGACCGTATGTTCAACGACACCGATGACCGTCAATGTTACTCTATTGGCACAACGAATGCGCGCTCAACCTAAATTCAGCGATTTAACTGAGCAGACAGTTTTTGATTTTGCCATATTCATGATTGCCGGAAGTGGATTCCAGGTGAGGAAACTTGATCAGATGTACGAAAGACGCTGAGAGAAATGAAAAAATAATACAGCAGAATACATGAAAGGTCATTTTAATCGTGTAATAAGCTGCGACTGCTAACGAAGCCGATTTCACCAAGTTGGGACTGCTATTGATCTGAAATTTGCAACCAGAGATTTACAAAGCTAGAACTAGAGAAGACTCTTTGGTGCCAAAAATGATTGATATTGAAATTTAATATATATATATATATATATATATATATATATATATATATATATATACGTTCGTGGACGCAGACATAAAGACATACATGCATACATCAGGTTGTTACACGCATAGATAACTTATACATGTATGTTTGTACTAGGTACTTCAGGACAGATTGAAAATGAAAAGCTAGCAGAACCTCACAGGCCAAGCAAGCTTTCTGCCAGCTATCTATATATGAAACAGCTCAACGATAAATCTCAGTCAAATTGCTAACTGACTGATCCTTTCTGATTTATTATTGCACCATACTTAGGTGATCCTACGAATATTCGTTGAACGAAGCTCAAAATTCTGTCGTATATTTCTTATTTATATATTGTATTCGGAAAGTTTACTAACTTTTCTCAGTCCGATACAATCGTAAAATGTTTTGAGCTGTCTTTAAAAGGTTGGTTGCTATAGCTGAAAAGGTGTATGCATGTCCCTTCTTACAGCCTGCCAAAATGTCATTCATTTTTGAGCATCTGGCAATTTAATCTTAGATTAACATCGAATTTTCGCTGCGCTATCCATCAGGAATATTTGATTTATCTTCTCCATAGGATGTATGGGTGCCACAACACAAATCTTCTCTCCCTATTCTAAAGGTTACTCAACTGTTTTACGTCTAATGCCTGCATGCCTTCGTATTAAACTATGCGAAACTTTAGGATTTTCTATGAAAAACCCGGGATTTCTCATTAAGCTAATTATTCCACTTAGAGTGCTGAATTGTTATTACATAACCTCATTAATACATTCAAATATTATTTCAGAAAATGGACACCTTTTTGGATAAATGGGACAGTAAATATATAGATTTTCTAACGGATATTTACGATGCGATGAAGCAAGGTGCCAATACGAGGATATTTTTCTATGAGGTAAAAAAGCCCTTTACTGCCTGCACAACGCCATTCTATTAGTGTGAAATTCACTCATAATTAGTAATATTTCTTTGAATTAGCTTCTTATCGTTTTGTCTTTTCTTAAATAATGAGTTAATGATCACGAACACTGATGACATTCAGCGAAGAGTATTTTCTTATAACATTCTAGAAAGTTTTTCTCGATGATTTTTCTCCCACACATCTACGAGCGAATTTGCGTATGTGGATGAGCGTCTGCTGTTTCGTCACTTTCACCGGGCGCGTAAAGGTTATTCAGGTGAAAATTTTCGGGTAAAAAATACATTGCGCGATGATCGTCGATAGAATCGGCTAACGTGGTGATTTAATCCACCCAATCAAAAGATCTTTGCTTTCATTACGAGTTTTCAACTATTTTCTTCTCTTCTGTTAGTTATAAATTCTGAGTATACGTGGTTTGCTGGCCAAATCGACCGATAAGAGGAAGCGCATATCGTCTAAGGCTTATTTATTGGATCGAGATTACTATGCTGGTTGATTTTTCCAAATTTTTTTCATTTTTAATTTCTGTTTCATTCACGATATTTCGAGACTGAAATAAACCGTATTCTTTGAACAATGAACTCGCAATGATAAGTTAATATCAGTCAAACACGCACCTTTTTCTATCGCATTTTCATTTTAGTGGCGATAAATTTCAACTATTTGTGTTGTATCCCAAAAATGTGTTATTCCTTCAATTAGATAACGTTCGAGGCAATTTTTTGTCGGATTTTTTACAGTGTAATGAATGCAAATTGCTTTAAACTGTTAGGAAGTAATGAAGAAAAAAGTATGCCGCTGTTTTATATCGGCATTTGTGAGAAAAGCAATTAAATTGCCCATGAAGTTTTTCTTTTCAGTTTTTCAATACATTTGGATTGCAATGTAACGAAGTATTTCATCTTTGTACACTCGGACAAATATCACTGGATTGTTGCGAGGTATAGAATAGTTCCACTCATCACCTGTTCCCCTAAGTATCGAATAATTTTGCTTGTTGACTCATTGCGATTGAGATGGTCACTCGTTTCATGAATATTTATAAAATTGGAATTTATTAAACGGAAGGAGAGAAGTGAAACCGGCAGATGAAAAAATAACTTCAATGAAGCATTGATGATGGTATTAATCTGTTAGGCATTATCTGCCATATTCTATCTAAGCGTAGTGCTAGACGCGACTATTCTACAATTTTCACTATCCTTCATCGCTTTAAACTCATAAAACGATCGTAAATGCAGTTACATTATTAAATTTTCCAATCAGTACATCTTATTCTAGGGTGAAGAACTCTAACCAAAACATTCAACGTTGCAGTTTAGTTCTGCCTATCGAATTCAGATTTTTCAACCAGCCTACACAATTAGACGGGGCCGATGCTTCAAAAGTACAGTGGCACTCTATCAAAAGAGCCTTGACGAGCTCGGAAAATTTCGAATTCAGTTGCGCAAGCAGGCTGTTGTGAATTTTTCGCTTGCACCTGAGGTAGGTTCTGTATGAAATTCCTTGTATACGTCGCTTTGCAAGTGAATGATATATGACTTTTCTAGCCGTGCAAAATCTCAACGAAAACATTTCACTGGACGAGACCCCTTCTACGAAATATCTTTCACGTAGCAAATTCTTAGCAAGTTTATGGTTACCTGTGTTTTATCAGAACTGAGACCGTTACGCATTCTCCCAAACACTAAGATCTAACGGTGGACTGTAAAAGATAAGATAATTTTACATTTTGCCTCAACCCAAAGGAGGGACTTAACGCACAGAACTATATGCCCAGACCATGAAGTATGAGGTGAACATGGTTTATAGATCCAGCTCATGCTCAAATGGCTAAAAAACTGCAGAATTTCATCAGATGCTTGATAAAGCGTAAACTTTAAGCACGTACTTTTCAGCAACTCTCATCTTTCATTCATCAGCCATCGTTCTTTCTAAACAGAGTGCCTTTGAGATGTCTTCAACGAATAAATCCCTCAGGAAATGTCCCTAAAATCCAAGTAAATATTTCCAGGATGAAATGCTATTATATATCGCTGAGACAAAACCAGACATTGAATTATATCCGAGATATTATTTATATGAAGGACAATACAATAAATTCCGCATGTTTGCACGCCATTTCCATCTTCTACCAGGACATGAGGTTTAGTGCTTTTGTCACTGTTAACGCTTTGTGAATATGCGCTGACGGTACTGTTGTTAGCGTGAAGAGAATTCCAGAAATTGAATATCAGCCCCAACCTGTCCGCTGGTAGGAGTAATTGGAACAATAAGAATCGATGAGCGTATGTAAAGTGTAACCAAAAAGAACCAAAATACGTGAAATTAAGTGATGGCAACGTTCCCGCTTAAAATTGGATCCTAAACTCGCTTGTTCTTATCCATTACCATAGAAGAAAAAAAAGGTTAGAAAGATTTTTATCACTTACTTCTCTTACCTAATTTCTGATGACCTTCATATAGGAGATATGGTTAAAATGAGCTGAAATTTAGTTCCGTTATCAGTAGGCAATTTGTTTATAAGAATTCAGTGTTTTAGATTTGTATCGAGACCAATTCAGCACTCTAAGCACTTCCTGCGACAGTCTTTACCGATAGTTCCCATCTCCCTTCCAATCCTCAGCAGATCAAAGTTCTCCACCTATCGCATATGCTTTAACTTGTGATTGCATCTACTAACGTCTCTTTCACTCGAAATTCTATAGACTCTATATTTTGCGCTCTACTTATAGCACTGCAGTAATGAGTATTCAACGGTTGGTAAAGCGACATGTTATTTGACAAAATGGCTAGTCGACAATCTTGAAGAACCGTATCAATGCACTTTTCCTTATATGGACAAGATCAGAAACGTTTCTTTACCAAGGTGAGCTGAATTAATGCGATATTTATGTGATTATTTGATAAGGTATTTGATAGATGAATGTTTTAATGCAATCACAGATCAAAAGACAGTCGGCATTCCACTCGCATAGGATTACGAGTTATTCGATTTTTGTCATTTATGCTCCCTGCTAAGACATTTTCCTCCTTTGAATTCCGACGTCTAATATAGTTTCATTTCAAAGTTTTTTAAAGCCCTCAAATTACGCCTGCTCATTTTTTCCGTTTAGCTGTGATATTGAGTTTGCTTCCTCCTTCTGATTTGGATTATGCTCTCTCTGAATGTCTCCTCGTTCAGATACAGCTCATATCCAACTTCCCGTTCGTGGTGAAATCCTAGATGGCAAACTGTTCTGAATTTTGAGCATTCATATATAGACTGCTTAAAAAATTCATTCTTTATTTCAGAGACGCTTAATGAAATTTTCTCAGTTTAGATGACCTTCATATTTCAGCATCGTAGCACGTAGGAACAGTACAGGAGTTCCACTTCCGGTTCTCTGTTTGCTTTAGCAGGTAAATTCCCCATAATAGCCAATGTTAATATTGATATGGCTTAGAATACTATTAAGCCTGAATAATACATAATGATGAAGATTTTAAAATTTCTGTTATCTTGTGTCGATGTTGTTTTGTAAGTAATCGAAAAATTTTTGGTAATCCGCTCAATGAGAACTGCAGATTTCTTGAAGTCGGTCTTCTTCGCCTCAAATTCTCTATTGAATTTTTGAATAATTAATCTTATATTTGCTTCAGACAATTAGTCACAACGGCCAATATCAAAAACATTATCGGTGGAAAAGTAAGTGAACGCAAAGGAATAAATGCAAAACGCCGAACATTATATTGGAAAAAACATTTGAGCTCCCAATATTCAGCGTGCGGTTTATTTTAAAGGTTTCCACACTTTTGTCAATTAAATTCACTTTTTTTCAGTTGTGATGCCGGAATTCTCGTGAAACATTATCGGAACACCGTAAATGCCGAAAGCTATTTTTCACACGATGTAAGGCTGTTTATTCATTACTAATAAATAATAAAATCTCCAGCAGTGATGAGTCTTTTATAGTACTTAGTTGTATAAACTACATAGACCCCGGTATGAGATAGGCAAAACAGAGAAAAGTGATCTTTTCAATAATCGACTCGTGTGGGTGACCTCATTTAAAGACATTGCAAAAATATCACCACCACATGATGGTACTCTTACATTTCCAAGCAAAATCTCTTTAGTTACTGATTGACCCGAAATATCACACTCATTAGTAAAGACAACCTCCTTTATACAAAGATACTGTAGGATTTAGATAATTTTAAGTAGTGGAGAAATGGTTGATTTCGTCGATCACATCTACTGCTTTTATCGTCAGCTCATCTTCTGCTGACAACGAAGCCTCACTGCTCTACATGTACTGGCCCGCACATTGATTACAACTTTGAAGTCATTCTTCGCCGGGTGTTGTTGTTTGCAGCTCCTCTTAAAATTACTTTTGAAAATGGAACAATTTTTCACATTAAACACGTGTTGCAACTAAGTTTTCATTGTGCTTAAAATGTCCAGAAAACATTAAATAAATGAATAAATACATATATATATATATATATATATATATATATATATATATATATATATATGCGTATGTATTTATGAGAACATAAATATTTATTTATTTATATTTATGTTTGTATGTTTGTATATTTACATTTATATCTGTGTTTATATTTATGTATATCTACAATAGTCTGTTTACTTATTTGTATATAATCCGCATTTAGGCTATCGTTTCATACGAGCACTATCCGATTAATATGAAGAGTAGTTTCAAGGCTTAATTCTTAGTTATTGTCGGACTACGGATCACTCGATTAATTAGCTGCTGCTCAATCTGGAATTAAAAAATAGTACTTTATCCGGTAGCAAAACTTTACTTTAAAGCACTACAGTAGCTAGTTTAGCACGGTTTTCCCAGTTCTTTGCAATAACGATCACGATTACAGTGCACTCTGCCATGTACAAGATGGGAATATACGATTGTGGTTGATCGCACTGAAGGACCTCCCACTGATGAATCGGATAATCGTTCTGCTTATGCATTCCGGTAAATTTTCACCTGATTGTTTAACAACGAGCAAAAACCCTGTTGACATATAATATTTCTTAGGGGTCTTATGTAAAAGAGGGCGGACAGAGATACTATCGACCGAAAGGGAATATCTCTTCAAGAAAACGGCCGCTCAGATGTGTGAATTATGCACAATTCCTCGCAGTCTCGTCGTCATCAGTTTCCTTTGAGCAGTGCATCACCTTCGACATTTGCCAGTTACTTATGTCCTGCATTTATTCTTTTTCTTTTTTTCTTCCTCGATTCTTGCAGGAATTATGGAATCGAAATGTTCACTGAAACTAGTATTATCATCAAAACTTTTCAGAGCCGACATATCGTTTAATGATTTACAATACGAGGAAATAACTGAAGTTCACGTTCTCTCCTTCTTTGGGCTTTTAGCACAAATTGGCGGCCAAGTAAGCGACTTGAATCTTTTATTGCTGTATGACAGTTGCGCCTCTAGAAGATTTCGCCACCTGACATAACAGTGTGAAGGTTGCTGAAGGTTCAAAATCAGGAATGAGCTGACGCTTCAGCTGATGTCTGCCCACTATAATATAGCAGTTCCTGCATAATCTTCACAACACCTGGCAGCTTCCCTCGTAATGGGCAGTTCGTATGAAAAGCTGAGAACTCGTCAGTAAGACTGAGACAGTTTAATGCAGTCGAAGTTAATAATTTCTTTCAACTGAGATGGGTAGTTGCGCATTACTCATAAAATTAGTTCCTCGTGAGATGATGATATCAATTTTACATATCTCGTTTACTGATGAGTTTAAGGTCAAAAATAAAATAGTAGCTGCTAGCAGTTTTGGAGGAGTATAGTGACATTGTCGCTTTGAGTCCGCATCAGTGAAGATTTCACAAAATTCCTCTATCAAGAGCCGAAGATTCTACGATACTCACTCTCCTACCCCGAACTTCTCTTTCATCTATGAAGAAATCTGAGATCCTTTTAACGTTTTAATTCCCAGCAATTCGCGTTTCGGCCCAAAGATCCTCTTGCGAAGAACTGAATTAAACGCGCAACTTTCAGCCTACTGCAGCAATCACATTCCAAATTAAAAGCTTATTACCTAGAGAATTTCCTTCCATCAACTTCAGAATATCTCGCATTGGTTTTTGTTTTCAGCTTTCGTTGTTTCTCGGTGCATCAATAATGAGTATTATACAAGTGTTTCTGATGTTATTCATACTCAGCAAACGTAGTCTTACACAACGACGCGAATCCACGCAAATGATAACGACACCGTTCACCGAAAGTGAGGTGAAACGAAATATATCAGAAGGTGAAATGAGCTTGGCAAATAATTTCCACGTCAATAATCCGGAGCTTTATGCACCAATCTCGAAACGGCAAGTAAAAACGGATGAGCGAATCAACAACGCGATCTGATCCAATGAAATGACCGTCTACTGAAGGTGTGCGATTGAAGAAATGATGTAACGCGGAAGGGGACTAGGAAGCTGAATAAAACTACCTTTAGTGAAACGGAAAAGGGCAGACTATGCGATAGATTTCGCGCTACACCTACGTGTATTAATCTTGTATTAATCTCTGCCTCACATTTAACAGTGACATTTTGATTTTTAAGCGACTTGGTGTTTTGGTGCCCTCTAAAACTAGCAGTTTAATATATCCTGCTAGTATTTCGCGATCCTGCTGCTCCGGTATCTGTAAGTCTCAACAGCTCTAACCTTGACACCTACATACCAACTTCATGATTCTCGACGCTGATGCAACATCCCGAACATTACTCCTCCACCTTGTGGCCCTAAAAGCATATGGGATAGAACGAGACAAACGAAATATGAAAAACCTATGATCATCGATCATTTTTACATTGTTCCGTAGTGCTCTTTCTCGTGCTTCCCTCTCCAAACCTCCACCCCCCTCCCCACTTCTTAGCGAAAGGCAACCGACAATTAACACCTGAAGACGTTCTCCATCGGCATAGCTCGAAATCACGTGCACTGAAAGAAAGCACAAAAGCTTGTCCCACTTTATTGGAGACCATATGAAAGCGACGTGTGAAGGTTGGAGGTTACCTCAATGCGCGGGCTACGTTCTACAATTTACAGACTTTTCTTTTCATTGAAGTACATAGTGTGAATATATTGCAATAAATGAACTTACAACCTGATTTTACTGTTTACATATGAAAAGCACCTTTCTCGAATTCGACACTAAGTAATTTATGCGCTGCTATGATTATAACTCAGCGAATTACGTCGTCCGCAGAGAGGCTTGGGACAGACGATGGAAGGATCGTGTCGCTGGTGGGTGGAAAAGGAGGAAGGATATTTGAAGAGAGAGAAAGAATGTGGGCCACAATACTTAGGAACGAACTTCAGGAACTTTCTAGAATGGCATCAATTGCAGACATTTTAGGGTGAGGAAAACACGCACATATACATCGAGACACCAGCCGGCTTTTCTTTCCCAGAGAATATGGAATCGCACAACAACACTATTAAAGCATTAGTAAAACTAAATACGAATAAAGCAAGAGTTGCTTTCGAATATAAAAAATAGTTACCATTGCAGACAGTACTGAAATTTTAAAAAAGCGTTCTGAATAGTCAGCACGTCAAGAACACCATCGCATCAATTCACTCACACTGTTCCGTTATGAGTGACTCCAGACACACTTAAGCAACCTTCTCATCATTTTCACGTCGATTCCCCGTCCCGTCTCCACCCTCCTAAAGCTATACTCCCCCCAGTTATGCTACCAATGCTGATGGATGTGAACATGACATCTGATTTGTTCTCACCACCGCCTTTTGTGTTGTACTTTACAAAACTATACCGGTGAAAAAAGGGGAGGGGAAAACACCGTGGAAACATAGGACTATACCCCAAGATTATGACTCTTGGGGAAGTCCGAAAGTCAAAGTGTGTATGACGTCGGGAGAGCCTATAAAGGCAATACTATTTGGCGCCATTCCTCTAGCGGAAAACAAGCGATGAAAAATAGACGCTGGGAGCTGACCGGAAGAAAAAACAAACGACAATTTAAAGAAGTCTTAACAAAACGTGAACACTGCTTTCATTCAGCATTATGATTAAAACTTGAAATAATAAAAAACAAAGAAATAATCTGGAAAAAAACAACAACATTACAATAGAAAACGCGAGAAGAAATGGATGTAATTATCAAAGGAGGATTCATCATAACCCATATCAATATTTAAATGTGAAATTACGATAGCGGCAGAATTCCCTCTTCCCTCCTCTCCCCCAACTCTTTTTTTCATCTTCCACTTCAAATCTATTCGGCCAAAAGAACAACTTTGCTCTATTCGGCAGCCAAACTGGATTTTCCTCCAAAAATAACGAAAGAACTGAAGTGGTGCAAAAAAAGAACCCAACGTATGATAAAAACTTTGAAAAGGGCTCGAATAAAACAACGAGTAAGATGAACTATGGGAAAAACCTCATCGGAAGAAATTTCGTTTCACCTCGTCCATATCGAATAGAGCGTATCTCCATCAATGTTTGCCGCATTTCCTCTTGCATTGCTTTCATTTCACTTAGACACTGAACGATATCCTCATGCAATTCTAGATTCGCCTCGCAGATCTGCCTACATGAACATTGGAGAATATTGTTCTGGTTTTCGTGAATTACGGGCATCAGATCCCACTTCGGGTATATGTCCTAGCACCTGCTCTTGATCAAATTCATCTCGTTTGCCTTCCTCGTTAAACGACGGTAACTCTTCATGCTCTATTTCTATTCGTTCCAACTCCTGTGACTCCTCACCTTCCAACTTATCATCTATGTGATCCGAAGATCCTGATCCGTTGGTAACTTCAGATTCTTGCTGCTCAGCGTCTTGTGATATCGACTCGGCCAATGAGTCCGTTACAACCGCTGACCTGAAATACACCGCAGCCGAATTATTCGAAAATTACAGGACGATGTGGAAATCCTCGATTCAACCACTGAACAGATATGCTGGACAAATGATTCAAAGAATTAAAGTTCTACTTTTTGTCACAGGAATAGTATTCATATTATATCTTAAAAGAATCCACCGCTTATAAAAATCTTTCACAAAAGCAGTTTTTTCGAAGCAGTCGATTCTAAAATATACTGCGAAATGAATGTAGTTTCTGAGTATATTAGATATGTAAAACTTGATTAGAGGGCTAGTGAATCAGCTTTAGCGCTATATTGGAGTTGTTCTCATATTCAAGAAAGTCAATAACTCCGGCTTCTGAGATATGAAAGATTCCTGTTTATGACGACGATTCAAGAAACGCGAGAGGATTGGAACGACATTTAATCTATCCTAAGTTCGATTCCGTTTCAGCAATTCCTTAACGACGACCACTAAAAGCAATACCAAAGAAAAAGAAACATAGGTGAATATAACGTTAACTTCGTAGCACATGTTGGAATAATACTCGTAGCCGTTTCATTTTTGCCCATTACAATGTCACGTTGTTCATCGTTACGATCTTTCAAATCTTGTTCACAACTGCAAATTAAATTCTTATAAATTTCACTAAACATGGGAAAACGAAAGAAAATCGCTGTCGAAGAGGAAACTTGCAGTTTAAAGCAATCTTCCGTTTATGAAAATATACTGCATCTTCCACTGCCACGACATTAGCGGCAAGAAATTATTGAACAAGTGAACATATGCATGCATGAATAAATAAACAAGCAAGTAGATAACCAACATGCAAGTATAATGTCAACCGAAGCCCCACCTCGCCTCAAAACATTGCTATCATTCTTCAATTTTACTTCTTCAGACCAGTTTTAAAGAGTTTTTTAGAGAGCACGTCCGTCCGGTGAGCATACATAACAACTAAACAAATAAAGTTCGCCTCAGTATTACGCGTAATTTGCAATTTCTGTTATCGAATGCACATTCACGCACGACCGACAAATCACGTGTCAGATACTTCATTCCAATGTTTTCCAAGTCAACTTAAAAATCACCTAGAAAGCATTCACGATCCATCGTCTCCGCTGTCAATATCTCACTACTGAAAATACCAATTTAGAAGTTGAAAGCAGATGTTTTGGGCGGCTTTGGAGAATCAACCAGCTATGCGAATAAAACATTAAATTATTCGGAAACTCATTTGTAATTGCAGGTCCTAAATAAATTTCACAAAGTAAGGGTAAACGCCCTTCTTTTTCCACCTTTCCATTCTCCCCTCCTCCCCCTCCCCCCAATTCAAGCACCTGACATACTCTCGCAAGGTAATCTCGAATGTCGACATGCCATTTTCACGGGCCTTTTTAAACCTTTTGTCTTCGTCTCATATTTCAGTGGATTCGCCTCAAAATAACCGAAAAATTACCTTCATATGAATACTGTCCTACATTTTGTTGCATTTCATAAATAGATTCAATCTTAACTCGACATACTATGGAGTATAATGGAATATACATAATTAGAATACGCGCCTGCAGATTTCCATTGAACTAGCAGCCAACATATACAACAACGAAAGCATGAATAAACTGTTCGTTCAATTAATGTCCCTACCTGAGATGAGCAAGCTCCTCGTCGAGTAACACTTCCTCAACTGCATCCACCCTTGTCTTCATACCTTTGCTTAACTTATGGTATTTCCTTTTTACTCGATCCCACTGTGGAAACGGTATGCCCTCTTCAATACGGTCGTCGAGTGATTTCGATTTGGCAATCTGATGCCCCTTCAACAGAAATAAGTGAATCCCCACAGCGCCTATATTATAAGTAAGCGAGACTTTAAAGCTGTAAATCAAAGCAAGATATTTCATAGGAAATCGAAAAGTTTCCTCTTATCACACTACTTCGAGAGCATGACAACCACATGCGTGATTCACATGATTTGTCAGAATAAGAAGATCGAAACCACTCTCTGCATCGTTCACGAAGGCACACATCCACGTTCCAACTCTACAGTGGAAACTCTATCTCGCTCACTGAACCCAACCGTTAAAGCTTCGTCGATAACTATCACATATTCATGAGTGTTGAAAATTATCTCAGATCAAAAGCTTTCAATTATCGCTCCTTTTTGTTCCTCCTCTCCCTCAAATTCATCGTCCTCATCGGTGAAGAACACTGAAGTTGTGCATCAAAACACCTGATCCCTTCATAACCTCATTTTCTATTATATCTTATCTTATATTACCGATGCTTTCATTAAAGTTATCTCTACTGTTGATTATACTTCGCCATGCGCATTTTTCTTGCTAACTACCTCTTACATATTCATTTATCATACTAAACAATCATACAAACAAAACAACGTAGTCATAAACACCGACTTCGACTTCTTAAAAACCAAACATAACTACTTACACTTTTAAATTAAAAGCCAGGTAGCCTGATTATTTCATCCCCTCTCCTTCGCCTTATAAGAAACGATTAGCGGTGATAATACCAGCAACTGAAATGCAAAAGGCTCTCTAAGGAATTAAAGAACCTTTCGCACAAATTTAACAATACACTAAAAACTATGAAGCATAAATGTGGATATAGATATAATATTGACTACTCATTTCGCATCAAGTACTAGTGAAAGGGATCAATTCGTACTGGGCTTATCTATAAGAGGCCTTGCAACGGAAATACATAAAAGCTTCCGGTTGAGGGCAAAAGAACTGATGCAACAAACTAGAACCCATGCTTGACGAGGTGAAATAAGGCCCTGTTTGATACGACAACGACAACCCGTATCTATTTCTCGTGCTTTGAAAATCCTTGCACTCATTGGTTTGCAGTCTGGATGATGTGTTGGATAGGCATTTCCCACAATGTGACCATCAACCCTTCAGATACGAGCTCGTAGGAAAAGTCCTTGCTTAATACCGGCTGAAATACCTATAATATCAGTAGTTCGGGCGTGGATGGTACCAGTAACGATGACTTATGCCTCGCAACTGTAGCATAAAGCAAGGTTAAAGTAAACATTTTTAGACTGGGAAAATAGCATGATGGGCATTATTTGCGAAGCAATCATCTGGTGTATAGCAAAGTCCATAAATTTACTGCCAAGCGTGACAGTTCTACATCGTGCTTGCACTGATCCGTACTACAGAAAACTGTCATCATAGCTCGCCCGTTGCATGAAACCAGTCACTCAACACCCATAGATATATACCTGACGCAACCCTTGATTTATGAGATAGTGTTTCACACTTTGAGCATCTATAATATGCCGTTCGGCCATCTTTCGACTTGGAACCAATCCGATAGATACGAACTGCATCTCCAGAGGCATCTGACACAACAAGCGACGACACTGTTAGACGCTTCGACCGAGTACACTGCACACTTATGTTACGTTCTTCATTGTCTACAGGCGCCATCTGATTAGAAATTTTGCATACGTTTGTATATGTGCACATAAATGCACGCAAATTAATATACACGCATGCACATAAACCCGTACCCATCGCTTTTTGTGTAAATATATGCATGGACACTCATGCACATATGCACATATTATATGTATAATGTGTGCATAAATATTAGTATGGGTATATATGATACCCATATGCATATATGTATGTGTGCAATTCTGGTATGTTAAACGCTCCCTTCACACACAAAGACATCCGCAGGAAGTTTTACTTCATAGCAACTCGAGATACGATTTGAGAACCTAAGATGACCACCACGTTTTTCGTCTGATCAGACCACATATACGGAAATCTCAACGACTCGTTTATTTCAGCAGGTTTCAAAAAACGCCGCAAAATTCCCACTCGCCATTCCACCTTGCGAACTGCTAATACAGCGTTTATCACAACCCATGAGAGAACTATATGAATTACCTTTCAGGTATCGATATCTCATTAAAATTCAACAATCCCAGCAACAATAAGACATTTTATCATCGCCAAGATTCACCTAATTTCATCGTAATTGCTCTCGTATTTATGTATGCAAAACTGGCAAGCAAACAAACACAAACATACATACAATTATAAAACCGCTACAGTCAAATATATTAAACGATTGCTTGATCCCAGCGTCGGAATTCTCTTCGCAATATAAATCCCTATTTTTGGAGCTGAAAGCAGCGGAAGCTTTCTTATCGTTCTGAGTGGAAATATTAGGTCAATAACAACTCGGTACTTATTCAGTCACTTGAAAAGGCCAAAAGGCCATTCCAATGTTCGCATTCTTCATTTTTAATGAAAATAAATAACCTCAGTCATTGATGACAACAAAATTAAACAATTTTAACTACATCTAAGCGATGCATTTCTTAAGGCGAAGGAGCGACTAAAAGTCCCTGACTCACTCTCTAACCTCTTTCTTCCCTCTGTCCAACCCACCTCCCTCCCTCACCACCTAGATTACTCTTGCCTAATACTCTCGAGTTAAGTCCTGCTCATATGTCGAAAACAAAAAAACACTATTCAACTGATGGTTCGGAATCTCTATGAAAATCGATGAATCATTTCAAGCCTCTATTCCAAGACCTGCTTCTCTGGCCATGAAAGAACGCGTCCGAATCTTCGTTGATAGGGTGTGTGTACAAATTACTCATTTGCTGTGACATTTCCAAGACCTGAGACCACCTTTTCGATTTCGTTAATGAGAAACGTCCTCGCCAAATGCTTACAAAATCGAAGAAAAGAGGAGCAGATGGGACTAGACGGAGGCAAGGGCGGAGGTGGACAACTTCCTATTTATGTTTCTGCACCTTTGAATGCATAGGAGGCACTTGTATAAGACAGATGGGCTTTTCGGCGAAAAATTCGGTAATGAAAATACGCGAGTGCCTAACAGATCTCAAGAAGAAACACTAACCTATCTCTCGTTCGAACTGTTGACGATACAACAGGCACATGAGATATAGCCATATGTCCGTTCCCCATCAGATCATAACAAAGATTATTCACACGCCTCCAAACTGGAAAGCACATGTCGTCCGTTTCATCGTCATAACCGCTTCTGTCATTCTGTTCAGTACGGCGCCTCTGCAAGCAATTATTGAAATGGAGATGAGGTAACGCCTAAGAAATAGAACAACTCAAACTGAAAACAGCGATAAGTATAATGAACACGAGTGGAAAGAACATACCTTTTAATTTGATAAAAAGGAAAGCACCATATCAATAATCTGCCTTTATAAGTCTATTCTGGGCGGCTATATAATGATAGTGATGCATGATTTTCTAGGCTTAAACATCATCCACCTATAGCCCAAATAACAAAGAAGGAAAATAAAGCGGAAACTTGCGTAAGTATTAAAATAAAGAAGAAATATATCAAAGTTTAAGAACCATTAGCATTGCACTACTCGAAGCTGGCCCATATTTTAACTCTGCTTTAATACTTCGACAAGTTTCGAGCGCCTTTTGTTGATCGGCTGGTATTGGATGGCAATCCGGATGATGCTGCGGATACGGATTACCGACCACTCGTCCATGTATCGTCCTGACGGTAGCCCTAGAAGGGAAATTCTCTGCGCTGCAGAACTCCGTACCATTCTCGTTGCCATTATCGTCACCTGCGTTATCAACCCATGATACTTCTCTTCACATATTTCTTCATTAATGCACAAATAACAAACTAACCTACCACTAGCATCAAGGAACAAAAAGAGCTAAAATTCGAGGCAATTGGCTTAATCAAACGGGAGGAAGATTGTAGCTGCAAAGACAACGAAACTATCGTCCTCCTCCGGCGACAGAAAAGATTACAATGCTCGGAAACGATGCAAAATGAACTGCATTACTGGCAGATATTCAGAACTGGATACTAGCCCTCATTATTGGAAAAAATGATGCAGCTTAATAAAACAGTAGCCATGTCATCAAAAGAGATCTGCAACAAAACATAAAGCATAACTATGTAACATCGATTATTTCATTTGATAACCATGTAAGTCCACCGCAAGTCTTTGAGTGATATGGAACAATACCACATTCTGCTGCAGAACAGCTCGGGCTAACTTTGAAATACATTCAAGTTCGACACTGCCCATTACTTTATTTGAATCGCATTCACCGCAGTTCTTATCGGATATTATAGAGCATTGCGTAGCATCCAACAGTACTCGTTGAGCTGGCACCATATGCTTCATACAGCTTTTGAAATGGCTTTATCCAACGAGAGATAAAAGCAAGTGAGTTGGAAGGGGTGGAAACTCCTAAGGATTAACTGTATTTTAGGGCACGTGTACCTCGCATCGATATTCTTGGCGCTTTTAGCTTGCGTTTAATTGTATCACAGGTTGAACATCGATAATAGACGGCACCGTTTGTGGCAGCCGTCTGACGATAGAGACGCACGAATTGTGGATTATCCTTTTCAGGGATCACCAACGACGACATCGTCAGACGCTTCGAACACATTCTATGGATTTGTGAAGGAGTTGAGGAATGCCTTAAGGACGTGCAATAAACTGGTTCAGCTGATCGAAGAAGACAGCATTCGCCAATATATCTTAAACATTTCATCACAAGAATCGCACAGAGGTTGAAAGAATTGATGATTGGATGCTTTAGTGGAGAGTACCATAGAATGTTCCCTTGAGAAATTGACCACAGGGTACCGTAAAATTGTATCCGTGCTTAAATTCACTCTAAACCCTAACTGAAGACTCTTTTAAATGTGGGAAGCAATGGACCGGACTGACTGAAATCCCCATAACTTTCAATTCAGTTCATCAAAACTACATTTTACTACACAGATATATGACAACGAATAAATAAAATATGTAAATAAGAACAAACGAATAAACGAAGAAAAATTTCAAAAACACGGAATGCAAACAATCGAAATATACCGTTTCGTCGATGAATGATTCAATCGTAGAAGTTTCGGTGGCGCTGATGAAGAAATGGGTGAATCATCATCAGCTATAGCAACATCAACCGCCTCCTCTCCATAATGATCATCCACATCAATATCACTCCAGGATAAATTCCAGTCGATGACCGGATATCCTCCTTTTGCTCTAATCGTTGCCTCCTTTTCTTTTTCATGACTCCGAAAGGAATATGCCAACTTCTGGCAAGGTCTTTTTTCGATATTAAGTAAAGGAACTCGTTCTGACAACGGTACCTTCACAGTTTATCAACACTGAGAAAATATTCGCGAAAAACTTTGACGCTTATGATATTATGGGTCAAATTTTCGTAGAAGTTTGCTTCTTAATGATTACTTTCTCACTTACTTCATGCGGATTTCAGACAGTCAGACTAACTTCAGTGTGACGGTCGATATCTAGAACACCTTCAACTAATGGTTCAATCGACGACAGCTGAGCGGAAAGATAATATCGAGGGGAAGAGGGAGGGAAGGGGAATTTGAATGGGAAGATCTTAACGGTGGAAAACAATAGGCAGCTGAATTTTGCGTGACCAGTGACCAGTGACCGTTGATGTTTAGCAAAATCGCAGAGATCGCAGAACAGGGATCACATAAAAATATCATACCTTCAAATGTCTCCACAGAGTCTGCAAAGCTGTCTCCCATCCAAGTGTTCTCTCTAATTCATTTTCCACCGCTTTTACTGACTGCAGATCTTTTTTGTACCGTGTCAATACGCTTATCACACGTGGATCAGAGAAATCCTTCTTCGGCGCCATCCAGCCTAGTGAGACAACGATCAGAAGATGAGCAGAAGAAGGCGCCAGTGCGAATACTCGCCTTCACATTTTCGCTAAATACCCACCATTGATTCTTTCGTTACAATAACAAAAACATATTTCCTCGAAGAAGCGCTCGCTCAGAGGAACTTCAGCCCCCCAAAAATATCCTCTTTCTTCCCGTCCCCGATTCTTATAGCCAGAGATGTAACAACCTAATACTTTTAATAACGTTATCGAATGTTGGTAATGCAGACGAGATGAAGCGAAAACTGATGTCCAGCGTGGATGTATAATTTGCGAAAAACAATCCGACACTCGGCAGATCTCAGGAACTAAAACTATCACGATTGTCTGCTTCCTTGTTTGCGTCGTTTGGAATGTTGCTCACTTTCTTTCGTAAGCTGACATATATTATTCGAGCTCAGCTTTATCGAATTCGCGGTTTGAATTTACCAAAAGAAAATAATGCGAACGCATATACACGACAATAAAAATAATCCAGTTTTGCGATTAAGTACGGAAAAGCATCCGACAAAATGAACATGCGAGGAAAAACACCCGAACCATAAGGAGGGCACACATCCGCGTGCATGAACGTAACCCCTCCCCCTCCCACCTCCCAAAAGAGACAATATCAGAGATTGCGAGAAATGAAGATGTGAATATGCAGAAATAAGGTACGTAAAACTGTAGTTACAGTGGTCGAGCAATTGGTCTAACACAGAGATCGGATCACCACAATCGTCCCATGGAACAGACAAGTCATCGGCCTCAACCAAATAAATGATCCGGCAAGGAATTCTGCATGGGAGCAATAGGGAGAAGAAACGAATTGATACCAATTCGAATGGCTAATAAGATTTCAACTAGAGAGTAATACAACTTTGTGAGCATCTAATATTTTACTGAATGAAATATATAAGCAAACACGAAAGACATTTGCGCTTTATACTCTAACGAAGACGATACGTAAAACGATAAACCGACGGGTATTGCAACTTAAATTCCATACCAATACTGCTGCAGTAAAGCAACCCAGAGGGATCGGCTGAAAACTTTTGTAATCGATTCCAAAGTGGGCGCTAAACAACATCCTTACAGGGTGGGACATCATAAGACACACATGCTTTGTACAGCACCTTTGGCTACAGTGGCACCACCTCTAGCTGCCTCCCCTCTTCCTCCCATTCCCCCCACGTCGCAATTACTTTTTCCGTCCTTAAAAAGTATTGCATTGATTCCACGCTAACAGTGTTAGTTGTGATAATGCTTTTATTCATTCCCCTTTGATACGGCTCTGTGTTGTTTTTAGTGATAGAGATCAGACAATCTAACGAGTCCATTAACTGCCACATTAAATCAACCGCGGCAATACCAATGGAAGGCGGCGCGAAGGTGTGTACTCTGGAGAAGAGTTTCTTTGTTTGAAGAGCATCGGCGGATGGAAAATAAATCCCTCAGCGCGCTTTCTAATCAAACGTGGCGGTGTTGTTTCACTTGCTCAGCTGAAGCGAGGGTAAAAAGAAAGTAGCAGAGGCGAACAAGCAAGGGGAATTGCCGAGGAATCTGTGTATTCACGATACTGAGATTCGATCGAATGAGAAAGCAGTAACATCTCTGCAATCAGCGCCAAATAGGCGACACGAAAGGAACAGAGTGTGAGGTACCTCTCGTCGGCTATGTTTCTCTTGTTCCGTTGCAACCCGAGTTGGTTGCCGCGCACCCCTTCAAGTTTTGTTTCACTCACGCCCCGTATTTAAAGAAACTAAAAAGGGTTCCAGGATAATGCTGTAGTTTTTTTGCTGCAATATGTTGCCGGTTCTGTGTGTGATACCTCAATCTCATCTCTAAGCCGAGTGAAAAAACTGAAAACTTGATGTTGTGCACTGGAAAGTGGTCCTGTTCGTTAATTCCGCCACAAATATACGCTTCCACATACATATTTGTCTGTTCAAACGTGCCTTAAAGTTTACTTAATGTGGTTAATATTCATCGCTTCCTTCGGTTGTAAACTGTCGTGAAAGTTGGATCTGGATCTATTTGACCCAGCTGAAGCTGGAATTGTATCGAGAAGTCATTGTGGCCGGAACCTGGCCTCAACTTAGCCCTCATTCGTGCAGCAGCTGAGTTGTGGAGCAGCTAACCTCACAGTGTGGAATGCTGGTCTCACCAGTTATTGTAAAGCCAGTATACTGCACTAACATTGCAAGCGACTGTGCGCGACCTTCAGGAACCACATCATTCCGCTCTCACTGAAGGCATCTTCATCATATGCGGTACTGTGAATGAATTTCGAATCGGTGGAATTGAGCGTTATGCGCGACGAATACGGAGATTGTTTTAATTCAGTTTATGGTAATGAACCGAAACCGGTGAAGAAGAAGCTCCGCATGGACAACATGAGGTAATGGACAAGCTCAATGAAGGAGCACAACGAAATAATGCATCTCAGCTAAAGCTGTATTCAAAGAATGGAAGCCGTCTGAACGCCAATATCGTTATTCTTTATCGCTTTACGCAATCAGTGATCTTATGGTGTGCTAAAACAAAGTATTAGACCATGAAGGGGGAAGGTGTTGAGCTGGAAAGGTGCGAAATACGTCTGAGTGGGCTTTGCGCTCACCTTACAGTAATGTGGTCTCCCAAGCTTCTCACCCATAAGTGAATACACTAAAATGAATTTCTAAAAAGAGCTGGCGTTGTTGGTTTTCGGCGCTGAGGCATACGCTCTGTGTGAGGATCACGGCGTCCATGCCTATACTACGGATACGTCACTACAGAAACTCTCAAATATTTTATGGTGCAACCATACGAGTTCAATAGTAGGCTTCTATGAAGAGCCCTCTAGTGACTGCATGAAGTGCACTTTATAATATGCAAATATTTTCAACTGAATATGGAGGTGACGTACCCTCTCTTAACGTCATGTTTATTAATCGCATCACTTATTAGATTCTTCCGCCTTTCTGTTCTGTATCTGTCAAAACATAAGAGAATGCTACAAGAGCACTGTAGTAGATTTCGATAGGCTCAGTAGATGGCAAGGCAGAGTTGGATGTAGTGATCGTGTGTTGCCCTTAAGAGCACTGCGGTATGTTTTGCTCCAAGTTTTTTCGAACAGCTCAAGTTTCAGTAGTACTGCAGTATTACGCTATGCTCGATCAAGTTCTGTCTTCGTGCATTTGGATTTTCTAGTGGATCACCTAATCACTGTATGCACGAAGATGAGGGTCGGCTGAGTTGAGGGGGAAATACTGAATGATCGAACGTACAGAAGATTGTGTATATTTGATGATTTAATGAGACACCTTGGCGCTGGATCTAAGGTCTGTGTCCACTCTCTTTCAGTTTTATGTTTTCTGAATAGCAGAGCACAAAGAAAGCTGTTTTGTTTAAATAAAGTTGTCCTGAATGCTGAATAAGATCATATATATATAACTGGGAACGAAGGAATCAAACTATACTGCTGTGTAGCGACGTATCAAAAATTAACTCATTAAAATGTTGCAAAAAATAGCAGATGACTTAATGTAATTCGACACGGTTTTTTAATTCGAGGGAAGAATTTTTGAGTGACCCGGAAATAATTCGAATTTTGATCAAATCGAAATTCTGTTATGTACCAGCCAGCATTTTTTGAATGACTTTGGAACTATTTTAACGGTTCGCTGTACGCATGTTTGAGCGAATTCTATTTCTTTAAAGCAACACCGGCACCAAAAAGTGGATTTTCGGATACATATGTTGAAGACTTCAGTGATTGATAAAACGCGAAGAATCATTTGGGAGAAATGAGTCCGATTTCATTTAATATTTCCTAAGGGAATGAAGCAGCTTAATGCAGTGATGCTTTTACTCTGAATGGGTTCTATTATACATTGTAAAGCATATTGTGTAAAGCATATTCGCGCGATGTGAGTGAAGCTGTTAGGGTGGAGCTCGAGGATTTCTATTCGGCTACAAAGTGGAATTGCCACTCCCTTGCAAACATTTAAAGGCATTATTTACTTTCAGTTCAGCTGGAGCAATTCGAAGGCATTCTATATAATTTCATCATCATTCACATTTGTTTACTTATTATTGGCTGTGAAATGCTCTGGCTATAGTTAGATTACCGAATGCATTACTAGCCCCATCGTAACTATAGGGTTGAAGACTTCAGTGATTGATAAAACGCGAAGAATCATTTGGGAGAAATGAGTCCGATTTCATTTAATATTTCCTAAGGGAATGAAGCAGCTTAATGCAGTGATGCTTTTAATCTGAATGGGTTCTATTATACATTGTCACCAAAGATGGCTACAACGCGTTAACGAAATTTCAGCAACTATTTGGAAGCTCGAAATGGCTCCTGAAGTATTGTTTGCTTGTCTTCATTTTGTAATCTTCTTCATTACTCGGAAGCAGGAAAATATTTTAATTCCTTGATTTCAGGCTTAGGATTAAGATGAAATTATTATCAAAGCAATGAAGAGACAGTATCAAACAATGAGAGGAATTTTCAGCGGATAAATTCGCTCAGAGTCGAATGGAAACATCCTCAGATACTGATTATTTGAATTCTGATACGGCTTCATCACCATTTTCGGCAAGAGTTCAGCCTCCAGTACGCAGTATTTTCCTACTGTTTTCGATGAAAAACGATGTCTTCTATTTTCATATTTGAGTTATTTGTGGGGGAAATATGAATTGCATGCAGTCGAAAGCCTTTCAAAATTAGTCATATCCCTGAACGAGAAGGCTACTTTTGCAGTGCGTTTCATTGATTTGATTTTCATTTTCGTTTTGCTGATTTCTTCCTTTTTACTGCCGATGGTGATGACTTTTCTTATTTTTCGAATTTTATTCTTGTTTTTAATGATCATTTTTTTCATACGAACTTCAGTCTGAATAGTTTTCTTTTTCATTGAATCAATGACCTTAGCAATGCTTTTTTCGTCTGACGATTAGTTTTAGTATTTGAAAGTGCTTGCTAAATTCAAAAAGAAATCTGTTCATTCGAAAGCGAAGGAATTCAAAGTGGAAAAATGCACTCTAATGCTCTATCCTCACCCACTTTACTCGCAAATTGAAGGCTCTTTTGATAAGAATTTTTGTCTTTATATCGTGCTTTTTTAATTCGAATTCTTTAACAACAGGATTAAGGATTTTTCACTGCTTTTACTCGAATGTCAAAAGTGCTGGATGAACCTAGGTGATTAAATTGGTCAAATATGGACGCTTGCTTATGTTTCTTCTTCATCCGCTAATAAACGCTTTACCCAGCCATTCTGGATACATTCATTGATTATTTTGTCATTATGATATACTGCGCCCATCTTGACCAATTTCAGGCAACGGATCGACCATTTTATTCCGCTGCTCCAAAAAATCGCTCTTCTTGACCCCTCGACTTTCTAATATCGCTGAAATTCTTTATCTACGCGAGGGATCTGCTAGAATGATACTATCGTGAGCGGAATTATTACGGAAGTGGAGAGGAGACGCGTGTTTCTTATTCGCTGACGTATTCTGATGATGATGCTTGGGGAATGTCAAGCGTCAAAAAAAAGCAGCCGTTCATATTTTCGGAATAGGTAGTTGCTGGTTAGTGCGCTTTCACAGATGCGTGGAAGGTTTAAATATATAGTGGTGGCATTCGGCAAAAGTACGCACCTTAAGTTTATTTATAGGGTACTCGCAGCCTATCTTATTTTTATTCACCGACCTAGCAACGTAATATACGATGGTCTTGGTGAGTGGCAATTAAATGTGCAAATGTTTGCTGCCAATATGTTGTCGATACTTTTGACTAAGTACATTTGTAATGTCTGTGTGCCTCTAACTGAAGTACATTTAGGTTAATGGATAAGCCGGAGACTTCAGAAGAATTGCCGTCGTATCAGTCCGATAAGCCGATCCTTTCAACAGCCGATTCAGTGCAAAACTAGGAGAAGAAGTTCTTCAAAAGACGATCAACAGAATTTAGGGACGAGATAAGTTTGCCGACGAAATAGGATAAAGGTTTGGCCAAGTGCTGAAATTAGAGCCTGACTTGGAAAGTGGAGTGCAATCCGGAGAGCCCGAAGTTGAAATTTGAGTCTGCAACGCTTGCGCTAAAGCAAAAAGAGAACTTATTTTGCTGGTGCAAATAGTTCTATGAAGCGATCATTGAAATGCACATGTATATCGTCGCACGTATGGATAAGATGAAGGAAGTGTGAAAGGAAATGCGGCAAATATTTGCCCACAGGCGAGTGGCCTAGAATCAAGATAGGCTGGACGCTTAACTCCTTTTGGTGGAACAGTCATTTCGATAAAATATTTTATCCGTTTGCATCGTTTTATGAGTGTTTCATATTCGAGAGCAGAACACATTGTTCCTCGAAGAAGTAACCTATACCTCGAAGAAGTAAGCATGTACATTTTTGTATTTGTCTGTCTGTTGGTAGCATTTTGTTGGCACCTCTAGACAAATGTTGAGCTATGAAATTTGTTGCCGCAGCCTTTGATTCGCAGAAAAACGCGCAAAATTTATCTTGATGTATTATTCCTTTGTGAATGCAAGCAGCCTGCAATGTTATAATCACGCGAGAAATTTCCATAAATTTGTCTTTTTCCATATCTCATCTAACTGGGCAGATTTGATGCCTTATGCTATACTAACTTTTTTAAATTACTTAGCAAATGACAATGTAATCGGTTTAAAATATATTTTCGCAGTAGTTATTCTTCGAAGTTTATATATAACGTGGAAGGCTATCGATTTCTAATTCCCACTCGAAAGTTCACTCGATTTAAGTGGTGCTGTTTATTTTTTCTATAATCACCAATTTGAGTGGGTATCCAGATGAGCGTTCGGCTAATGGGCCTTCTAATATTTCTATAATTATGATTAAATGAGCATAATTTGCAGCAACATTCAATACACTTTCGAGCCCTAAATCGCTTTGATGTTTCAATGAAGCGTTATTTCTATTCGATCTCTGTCTACTTTTTTCACTTCTACTGCGTGGTCTTTATATTTTTTGAAATATCTTTTCCTCTTTCTTATTGGAGTTGCTTTTTCCACCAAAGAGGTGAACTGAAAGTTTGCTTGTGATTTTATCCAGATTTTTGAGAAAGATTTTTGTTTTCACGTTCGTTTTCCTCTAAATTATTTGTGTATGTAGACGCTACTGTGTGTATTTGTCGCTTAAATGCTTTCATGCATTTATGCATATTTGATAATTATATTCGTCTATACTGTCCTGTTTTAAGCGAGCAGAGAAAACAGCCACTGAAAATGTTGACCACTGTGAGAACTTCTAGTGAATCGAGTAATCACTGGTACCTGGCTAGCTGGATCAGAAAAGCACTCGGTCAGAGCAAGTGGAAGCGACATAAAGAGACATCCGTTCGTAGTGAATGTTCTTTTAATTAAATAAGAGAAAAAATCACATATGGGAATTGTGGGGAAAATAAACACAATTTACCACTGCTTAGTCAAAAAATTCGGTTTTCTCAACTTTCGCTGTGCACAATTTCACATCTTTTAATGATTTCAAAAGCCTAGTTTCATCCGTCTTTTCTTCATACTGCTAGTGTGAAATAATCTGCGATAGTTGGGTTCCCTCAAATACGATCATCTCCTTTTTCGGAATGCAATCTTTGTGATCGATCGATTCACGCTGAATTCAGAATTATTAAAAAACGACGGTTTGGTTGAGAATGTCATTTAGTACATATAACTCCATCTTCGATTCATCTTACCGATTGTATCGTTGTGAAATTAAGTCTGTGGCTAAATGATTATATATGTTATATAAATTACGTATATAAATGATATATACGTTTTTATTATATATATATATATATATATATATATATATATATATATATATATGTATATATAAACATTCCAGGTGTATATGTATATATAAACATACATATATATAAACAAAAACGTCATTCCAGGTGAACCCCATCTCGTCGAAGAGAGGACCAGTTGTTTCGAGTCAGATGAATTAGAACGCCCGATCTATAACGTATTCGAAGGAATACGATATGCAATGAGAAATGTGAACTTCAAGAAATGTGAACGTCAAGTGCCGCTTGACTCAAGTGATGGGCGCTTTTTCAATGAATATGATAATGACGCTTTTCAGAAAAATGAACGAAAATAATTGCAATACTGGAGCTAATATAATCAAGGAAGATAGCGAAAACTTGAGTAGTATGCGAATGGACGTTCGTGCTGAATCATTTCCTGCATTAGCTGCACTATTTTTTATTAGCATGTTAATTCTATGTTAACTAATTCCAGGTTGTTTAGATGCCTTTCTGTTGTCCCCTACGTCTCGAAAAGTATATGAAGGAATCATTATAACAAACGATTGGCGATCACTTCCAGCTTGTGCGACTAAGAGATTGCGTAATCTTCACTAAGAGTGAGTCTTCCTGTCCATCTTTTTACCAGTCCCTTTCCTCTTTTCCCCTCTCAAGCAGACATATGTTATTGCTTCTGCAAAAATCGGCTTATCGGGGTGGAGGTGAAAGTAGAATCTCGATGATGGTATGGTTGCGTGTTGACTATCATGTGAAATCGAGAATTCGATTAGTTTATCTGAATGTTGCTTCTATCAGCATCATCATCATTTTGCACCACTGATTAACTTCAGCAGAATTCTCTCCGTCCCAAAAATTTTCACCAACCATTCGATTTCACTTAGAGACGAAATAATTTTTATTAACATTCACATCTTGTAATTTTCGAGTGCATAGTAAAAAAATTGGATTTTTTGGAGTAGAGCATTGGAAAATCGTGTTGAACGCAAAGGATGTATCAAACTGTATTGAAATTTCCATCTGCTCATATGGCAAACATCTTCCTCCTCATTTCCACTTATCCTTCTATCTTCCCAAATCCTCTCTATAGTATCATTCCATCAGGGACTAAGACGCCCTACTTTGTAATGCTATAGCGATATCTTTCAAGCATCTAGCAGACAGCATTTGCTATCGACGTCAAAAAGAGGAATAAAAAACGCGCGACAGCATCGTATCTCTCTAGACATCTGTGCAAATTTTTGGTCAATATCACTGACGAACTCTCTCGTCTGCGATTTGTAAAAAGAAAATCGAACAGCCGAAGGAAGTAGCAATTTCCTCGATGCTGCAAAATCTGGCAATTGTAATCGATAGTCAGATTTTTAAATAGTTTCATGAAGCATTCCTCCGTTTTTGTAAAATAGCGCTCTTTCAGTTTCTATTAAATTTATTCCGACTTTTGGCTTCCTAAAACGGTTTCTTCGTTAACTGTCCCCAACTTTCATGCATTCATCGTGAATTCAATGCAAAAATGATTATTAAGCATGAGTAATATGCTTTCGAAGCGCTTCAGTTGCATACCTATTTCAAAGAGTTTCTTGCACAGTTTGTTTCAGTTTTTTCATGTGTGTCTCATTTTTCAGAGAATTTTTAGATGGTCTTTTAGCTGTATAAAAATCTTATGGTTTATGAGTTTGTGCAGACAGAGTTAATGGCAAATATGATTGCCAAAGGAGGCAACGGGTGATGCTCATACGGCGCGCAACTTTCCAGGAATGATATGTATTCAGAGTGGAACAGGAAGCAAATGGAGAGATGTAAGAAGGTATTTCTGAACCGAAGGCCGCATCTTTCTCACATTTAACAGCTTAGTTGACATTAAGACCTTCATTTTTAAAATTTCATGAGGGGTTACTGAGTGAATTTGAATGTGAAATTTCGCAAGCAAACACGTGAAGAATTTAGCAACACTTAGCATTGATCACTGCAAAGTATAGAAAAAATGAGTATGAGGGTTCGTCACAACATTGGTGCGCCGTTTACAAATAAACAACAAATTCTAATGCACAATATTTTAGCTTATCTTCGATGTGGAGTGAAGTCATGTGGTGGCTGCATTTTGAGAGAATTTTTTCGATGATCAGATACAGAAAGTTAACGAGTCCCATGTAAAAATATGTTTTATGGATATGCGACCTGAATTCTCCACTGCTTTCTTGAATCTCACACAATCCTGTCCAAACTGATGAAAAAGTCGGTTGGAACATTAACGTCGAATTCACAGTATCTTCTATGTGCATTATAGAAATAAGTGCAAAAAACGTGGACCTCAGGAACTTGGGTTCTTTTCGTTCATCTTCATTAGAGCGTTGTGCTTTCTATTTCACTGCTATTTCGTATGGAAGTCCTGCATTCTCGGAATCCAAGTTATGGAATTTCTAAGTCGAAGATATGTATGTTTTCTACCCAAACGATGCATTCATACTGACTGTTTACATATCATTCAAATTTGTCTTTAAATTCTCATATTTATATTAGAGTCGGATTTAAAATCGCGCAAATTTTCAATGGTTTGTCAGTATGACTGAAAGAACAAAGCTTCTGTGGTGAAAACCTGATCCTGATTTACTTGCTACATGTCAGCATTTGAGCCATCCCACTAGTGTATCAAAAGTATCATCACCTTATCACCTTGAGATGACTGTCTGGAAAATGTAATGGGATCTTTGTTGCGCAGACCACCTAGTAATGTGCATGACTCATCTGTATGCGTATGTCTGTGTATTTGAATGCATTTTTATATGATTGCTTCCTTACGTGTTTATCTCCATATGTGCATATCGATATTTCTGTATTTATTTGTTTTTGCGGTTATTTGTGTTGTGTATTTGTACTTTCGCGTCTTCCTTTGGGTTTTCGATTTTCGCGTTTGGGTTTTTTGACTTCGACTGCGTTGATTCAGTCACCTGCAGATTTCCTCAGGGTTCCTTTTTCCTTAATTTAACTTCTTGCATAAACACGGAAGACTTCGTGAAACGGCTTACTCAGTACCTCACATACTCACACAGACTGCTGACCTACATATGCCAATTTTTTGGAATTACTGCGAAAACTCAATATGCTATATCACATAAAGTTTTATCGAAAGAGGGTTTTTCACAGATCTCCGTATTGTTTAATGAATGACAGTGCCATGTTTTTGGCACGATGTAGAAATTCGTCCTCTTCTATTTTTATCTGAACGATAAAAAAGCGAGACCTTTTTTTAGAGATGTGGAATGAAAGAAAAGTCGCCTTTTCCACCTCGACCATCTCCGCATCGTTGCAACAATTGACGATTGAACGAAGGAGAGAGAGGCTTGGAGATGGGGAGAGAGAGTAAGTCTAAACGACAGTCGCAAGCGAAATAGTGTTTGTGGATTTGTCTACGTTCTTTTCGTCGGCTTACCATCCGTCATCTTTTGTTTCTTTAAAAAGATGGTTTATGTGGTCTCGTCACTACTTTTTCCACGAATTCCAACGTCACGAGTGTTTTATTTTCTCCGAACAATGAGCAAGTGTCTCGAGGAAAAATATCGAAGAGGAGAAGCACAAAAAATTTCCCAGGTGGGTGTATGAAAAAATATGTAAAAAGATAAATGAATTTTGTTGTTTTTTCTTCTGAAAATAGTTAGGTGGAATCTTAGGGTTTGGAAACGTTGCCAGTTTTTGACATTTTAAAAGCATTTCGTAGCAAAGGGTTCTGTTAGATTTGCTGCAGCTAAAGGGAACATTTTGATTTATGGAAACAACCTCAAAATAGGGGAGGGTGTAGAAAGTTGTATGATTTTGCTTCCTTTAATGAAATAGGTCAGATGAGGGAACTCTCTGGCGTCTTCTAGCATAAATTCCAAATGATGAAGGAATTCTCATGATTTCAGTCCACGAAATAACGGTAGTCATTGTAACACAGATAGACCACTTCTCCAAGCAGATGATGAATGTTTGAAAAAGGTGTTTTTCTGTGAGGTAGGCAATGTTTTTGTGAAAGGCGGGAATGTTTCTCTGAAGTAAGTTCCGTCTGTTGAAGCCATAGACGCATTTTGCGTTATGGACAAGTTCTGCATTTTAGCTAGATCGTCTAATTGGAGACGGCCGTCATGCTGGCAGACGAGATGTTTTTTTCGCGGCTGACGTTTTTCCAATGAAAGGAGGTCTGTTTGAAGGGAACTGTTTGTCTGACAAACAGTGCCCGTCAAGTGGAAGGTGAAAACGAAACGTTTAGAATATTTCCGTAGTTTCTTGATGCAGTGGGCAGACACATTTTTTCTTTAAAAAAAGAATGATTTGTTGAGTGGAATTATAACCGTCGGTTTTGTACATGAGCACATCGGATCTATTTTAACAGCCCACCTTTAGAGATATGGTAAGTAAAAAGAATTGAATAATTTTGTTAGCCTAGTTGAATCATATTTCTGCTGCTTTTTACATTGAAATTATGTCGTTCAGAAATTAGCGCAGTTAAAATGAATTCCTTTGGTGCTTTTTAAAATCTATTTGCCCCATCCTCCTTTAATAACGACCACTTTTAAATCGTGTAACCGTTGAAAACCAGTAGCCGAATTTTACATTTGAGCTTCCGTACTTGGACAAGTTGAATAAATCATTGGATACCAAGGGAATCTGAAGCGTGACGTATAGTGATATCAATGTCTCAAATGAAACATTTTACATGTATAAATTAGCAGGCATAACCATATAATTGTAATGTGTCTTTTTGTTATGAAGTGAGTGGAAAGAAATGAATGATGAGGTAAGAGACACAACAATCTCAAAGTAGATAACTTAGATTTGCTGCTGTGGCATTGCTGATTGATAATGCAGTCAACACAATTATTGGCAACGTTGTGTGCGAGAGGAACGGAGAGACAGAGAGAGATGTGTAATCCAGTATAAGAGCTGGAACTGAGATACATTTTTACGAGAAATATCTGTTGCAGAGAGCACAAAATGCAGAAATCGTTCAAATGTAGATCATGAATTGCGATACATTTTAATGATATGAAGCTATGGATATGTCTTCAATGAGTTCCATTTTTTCTGGAATTCTGCGAAACAAAATCTAATTGGCGTTCGTCCGAAGCGACGATGTGATTTGGGGGAATTCAGTTTTCCCAACGCTGCAGGCCAACGATGCAGTCCGCCCTTCGTCTTCCCACTTTCTCTCCCATTTCACTGCCTACTCTCCTACCTTCCTCCTTTCCCTCCTTACGACCTCACAACTACAACAGAAATAGAATTAACTGCCAGACTCATTTCCTGTTCGCAACTGTAACATGGGAGATAAAATTAAGTGGATGGGAACATATTGCGTGTTGGAGATTAGAAACGTTGACAGTGCAATAAAAACGAAAGGTGTTAAAACAAGTGGATAGAAATAAATGGCAATGAAACACTCCCATATTGTCGATAGAGCTCAATGCACTCCTAGAATATAAAAATAAAAATGAATCGTGCTTTGTCTTACAAAGGAAATAAATATCATCATAACCGATTGTTACTGAGTAGCCCTGATTCATTGGGATCACTAACAGTTAAGAGCGCAACTGAAAATAATGATATATGACGTCAGTGAGTTGATATGATGGTTATATGATAATATATTTACATAAATGACGAAAGCACAGCAAGAGACCCGTTGTTGATGATACAAGTTTTGAGTTGGACACCGTTGCACGACGACGATGAGCGCTCATCTCCACTCTACAACAACATCGAGATGCATTATGCTCATAGAACTATTCAGTCGAATATGAGCATGCAACGATATGCGTAATTTAAATGCCTGAAATAGAAAAATCCAATAATGAAATAAAGTTCATATATTTCTATAAAATATATCGAATGGTTTTTATTGGGATTTTGGCAGCACTTTTATCTTATTTATATATCAGTAAATGTCAAGGTTATGTTTACGCTGATTACATATGTGCAAACTTAGGTATTCTGTATTTTTGATAGGCTTTCTCCTTAACATATTTGGAATTTCCTCCCAGAAGATTCAAAACATTTTCGTCAAACAGTCAAATCGCTGTACGTCATCTGTCGTTTATTCGAATGCCCACTATATATTTCATATAACATTATTTTATTTTGTTTCACTAGAAATTTCTTGAACTTTTTAGCCGATATCAAAAATGAATAAACGAAAAAAATCATGGGCGATTTCTAGAGGTTATTTTCCAAGAGATCATAAACTTCCATTGTTAAAAATTCAAGCACAACTCGAAACGAACTTTGAAATAGAATTTAACATAATTATAACTCATTAAAACTACTCGCGAATCAAGTAGGTTTCATTCCGTGGAAAACAATCTCTTTCTAAAATTTCTTCATCACTTTTTCATTAACGTTTAGGATTTTTCCGGCAAATTAAATCACGTTAAAATTTAAATCACCTTTACGAATTTCTCGCTTAACATATTCTTATATTCCATCCAACGGTTGTGTTCCAAATCTTCATCTTTTAAAAATTAATTTCTTCTTTTTCACTCAGCACATTCAGGATGAATCCCAAGTTTTTTCGCTGAACTGTGTGTTTCTGGTGGTGCTCGACTGTGGGACGATCAATTTAACTGACTGTGGCAAATTTGGGTTTACAAGTTTTCAAAGTTACATTCATTATGGGTTTATACATTTCATCGAGGGGTAAACAGCGTCGTCAGTCGACAGTTTCATATGAATAAAATTGGTTCAATTCCGGTTTGAAACAAGTTCTCTTGGAGAGGAAACTATATCGAATTCATACGAGCGTGAAAATTCCTTCGAAATAGTTTCTGATTCCGAAATAGCGTCGCAAAAAGTTTCTTCTCTCGAAAACCTGCTCGAATAATTTTCTTCATAGAAATCCACCAAATAAACATCAGCAATTCAACAAGTACATTTGAGCGACTTTATAATTTGATATAAATTTTGTGGCATCATTCGTTCGTAGGCAGGTCACTTTAAAACGCCGCTGCAAAACTCCTATTGACGGTGCAAATAATCAGTCGCATGATGAAAGATTTAATCCAAAGTTCGCAGATTTTGCTTAATAATCGTGGATTTCTCCAATAAGGTGGAACATTTTAAAAATGCCTCCAAATTTCTCGTCGGAAAATGCACACAATGTGAGCAAATTTTTAAGAAAATTCTTTAAAATTTCACACGGACTTTATTCGATATGTAAGTTATCAATTTTATATGTAATATTTTTCGCATATTTGAAGTTTCGGCAAAAAAATCCATTGATAAAAAGCATTGCTGCTAAGAATTGTAAAGTTTATTTGATAAAATGGCTCAGGAAAGGTTAACGACGACGAAGTTCAAAGCTTTTAGTCAGCAAATCGTCGCTAATTTAGTATAAACATCGATGACTTCAGCACGGTTATCGACTGAAAATAATATGAGTTGGCGAATGAAATTTGCTTACATAAATGATTCGAATCATTTGCCTCTGATGAAAAGTATTTCATCGCAGCTCCTTGCACTTTCATTCCTGAACGTTGCATCCATGAATTATTACCGATCAGCACGACAGTCAGTATAATTCATAACAATATTGAGTAGTACAACAATCACAGTTCGACTATAATGTTGTAAAGAAGACTTTTCTCGCATATTTCTTTGTCGATAGCAAATTTTCTTAAAGTGGCATTCTCTATTCATTTTTGAGTCGGCTTTGATCAAACGTTATTGAAGAAAAAGCCTTTCAAGGAACTTGAGAAAATTCGGTCGTAAAATTTCCTCTTCACAAGTTTTCAGAGGAAATGCGAAGATATAGGAGGAGATCAAACATAAAAAAAGGAAGGTGGAAACGACGAGATTTTGACTGATCGACAAGAGGAAAAACAAATTTTTGCCGCGCCACGGATCATGCATATCAACAGGTATATTCCACTAATAAGTCGTGGAACCAATGGAAACTTTTGCAAAAAAATGCTGCGAGAACTTAGCATTGCTTCCCTTCTAAAAGGTCACTACTGTATGAAATGGGAGAAGAGAAGAAGAGGTTAAAATTTCCCTTCATCATCTCATCATCGATCGTCATTTATTATGGTCAACTGTTAATCGAACTTGGAACCATTCGCAATTTTGCTGTTCATTATACATATATATATATATATAGTTGGCAGCAAAATGACATTGCGTTGGCCAGCACATAGAGATCATGGAGTGGAGTTATACTGCCAGGTAGCTATGCAAAATTAATACTTTGAAAAATATTGAAGCGATGAGCAAGATGACATCAATCTGAAGTTCTAGTCTTGAGGTCCGCTTTGCAGTGATTTCATAAGGAAGCAGTCTTCATTATGATCTATCTCAACCAGTTGTTAAAAATGTCTCGTAGCATTCGTCAATCGATCAGTTAGTTGAGAATCACAGCTGCAGTTTTTGAAATGAATAAGTAAAACATATGAAATTTCTACTATCCATAAAGTTTACAGAGCTGTTAGAGTATATAAGCTTTGGATACTCGAGTGAAATGATAGCCAGTGGCAAATTCCATAACCTACATATGATTTGCATATATCATTAAGTAGTACCAAGAAACAGCTTATAAAATTTGATACATTTTAAGAAATGCAATGCAAATGAAGAAAAATAAATTTTGGAGAAAAATTCGTCGAAAGCATACATTTTCCGGAGCGCAGTATGTCTTTAAGTATTGATAGGAACAACGATTTGTACAGCAATCATCGGCAATACCATGCCTCGCATAGTGCCTATGGCCGGTATGAGATTCGATTAATTGCTCTGAAATTAATTATCATTTAGCTCGAAGTGCAATACTTTTAGAACACTTTAGAGGTGAAAATTTTCAAAACGATAAATATTTTTGCCTGTTTTTTGATTTTTGAAAACTTAGATCATGCGATCACACATTTGTTAGATTTTTGTACAAATTACTGCATGCTTGGGGAAAAAACAGTAAGGAACAGAGTTTTATGTTAAAAGTGTTTTAGAGACAAATTTTTGCTAGTGAAATCGTCCCCTATCGTTTCGCCTCTGCAATACAAGTCCATTTTTTGCTCATTTAGCAATACTTGAATAGGCATTTTCCCAACTTTTTGAGCAACTCTTCAAATATAAAGTACTGAAGATAACATTGCTTCATTATAGTAAATGAAACTATCAATCGTTTTCGATTCCACGTAATTTGCTCGAAAACTGAATATTGTTCTTTTCCTTTTATGCGCTTTGCATGTCTGTCGGATAGTTTCAGCGTAAGGAACAATAGGAACTACAAGACCTAACAGCCCTAACTGTGATCTACCAAATTTTAAAAGAATTGTAGATTTCGAAGGTTGAAAAACTCGTAAAATTCTTACATAGCCCACACTTTTGTCATATACGAGTTCACTACAGCACAGAAAATTTGCGTGGACTATCAGCTGCGCTAAAATATGGAATTCATATGACTTCAACTATGGCTTTTTCTTCGTAATTTTTAGATTCGGTTAATGAGAAGAGCAGAACTCAAAAAGCTCATATTGTGTGAACTAGTAGGGCATGTTTCTCGACCCTTTTTTATTATACTACTTATTGAAAATTGAAACGCGTTGTTTCAACTGAAGTTGTCTCTAAAAAAATCTTCTCAGATCAGGCATATTGTTCATTTATTTGCTGTTAGCTCGCTGTGAAAAAAAAAGAAAGAACTTTGAAACAATTCGAATGAAAAGATATTGAAATATTTGCTTGAAGAATAATTAGGGCCACTAGCAGTAAACCGAACGTAAGCGAGTAACGAAAAAAGTTCTAGTGACTGATGTAAACATAAACAGAGAAAAACACGATGTTTTTACGGTGACAACAAAATGCTAGCAAATGGTTGATGAGTTGTTTAGCGTGTTTGACCTTCTCAATAGAGAGAACCATCATCCTGCGATTGTCCCATTCACCTCAAAATTGCGCAACCAATCACACCCTAACAACGATCGTAATAATCCCAATTCAAATCACCGCCATATGCCCATTTGTTTTCGCTTATATAGTTTGCACAATTTCTGTTTTGCCCACCCGTTGGGTTTTAAACATCTCCCAACGACATTCAAGAATTTTTGTAGTTTTACACCTACTTCGTGAATTTCGCATTGATGCATTATGAATGAATTTTGCATTAATGCATTACACCACGTTTGCTATATGTATTTCTGCATATGTTCGTGTGTGTCTGTGCGAGTATGTGCAGTATGTGTGTCTTTGCTCTGGTAATCTGGAAACACGTTCTTGGTGAAATCAGATATTTTCGATGCGCTTTCCCAAAAAGCATTTTCTTGGCAACGCCTCCCTCTTTGTAGTAATTCTGCGTGCATTCGCCTTTCGTCTTATTCTTTATGTTTTTGTTTTAATGACGAATTGGGCTTCATCAAAGTGAACGCATTTCCGGTGTTTTTTCCAACTTGTAGAGACAAATTCGCTATTATACACAGATAACAATGCTTTTAAAACATACTAAAACGATGAAGAATTTCGACAAAATGCAGTCGACATTTATCGCTTAAAAATGTCGGTGCAAATTTTTAAAGTTTGATTCGAGAATGATTAAATTTATTGGAATACTAGGGCAAACAAGTGAATTCTCTCTGTTAATAAATGATGCACACGTTAGTTCAGTGAACTTTACAGCGCTAGTCGATGCTTATATGGATAGCGCTATCAACACTTAAGCTCAACTAAGTTGGCTTACTTGTCGGCGTCAGTATCTAAGTGTTTCTCACAATTTGATCTTCTCATCCCAAAAGAACCGTAGCAACGAGAACTTCTTTATGAATAATACATTCATAGCTCATTATTTATTCTGTGTCACAAATTCAGAGCGAAGATTTTTTGCTTTTTTTCGCATGAACGACGCACATCAAATATTCGCATATTTCGCTGTCAACATTTCTGAAACGAATCTTCCAGCGAGAAATTCCTAGATTTTCGAATTACATAAGGTCCTATTAATGAAGTGTTAATCATACATCAACTTATTTTTTCACTTTCAAAGCGTTATAAAATTAATTACACGTAGTCAGCAGTCCTCATCGACCATTGTAGCTTTAAACGCTTTTTCATAGGTTATTTTCATTCAACTCTTACTATTTCCTAATCAGTGCTTCTCGCAGTGACGACAAGCTGGATGACATGCAAAGTTGGAGAGTGGATATTTCATTCTTAGCCTTCATTTCTGTTTATATAACTAAAACATTCCAAATGTGAAGTGTTGAAAATGCTCGACATTTAAGCATTTTCCATCGTTCGGCAAAGAAATAGAAAAAAGTTTGGATGAATCTTAAACCAGTTATGTCTTCTGCACCTGATGCAACAAGACTGTATGCTTAATGAAACAGAACATGTTCGAATAATGGAAATTTAACCTGTTTAGTAGGGAAATCGAACAGATTTTTTATTTTGCCTGTTTTTTTCAAGAGCAGAATTCATCGTTTATGAAAAACAAATCGATTACGATTTGTTTCAGGGCATTTTCTAGTTGACTAATGAAACAAATGAGGTTTGCAATATTGCAGTGCTACTGAATATGAATAGCTAGCGGTATAGAACATGACTAACCACACCGAAATTATGTGATAGAATGTTATACATATACGTGACGCGCTTGCAAAAGAGACAAATACGCGAATGGATATTACGATGATATTTTGCAGAAAAAAGAATGCAACAGAATTTCAGAAATTATATGCAGTGATCTTCACTACTGGAACGAAGTGAGCGACACATTTCCGCTTCTTTGTTAATGTGAAAAAGTGCACTCCTGACATTTTAAACTATTCCTCGCGTTCCTCTCAAAATTTTTCTGAATTCCACAATAAACGAGCGGCACAAAAATTACACACTAATTCGATGTGTTTCGGCATTATATTTCAATAAAGATAACCTTAAGATGGTCGATAAGGGAATAAAATACATTGCAAAAAATTTCTAAAATGTTTACAAAAGAATTTGCAAAAAATTCTTCCAAATTTCTTTCACGACGAAATTTCCTCGATTGATTGCGTTCCGCCTATGTGACCAAATTACCCAATTCACCTTTCTTTCATTTTCAATGCCACATCGTATGCAAAATCAAATGCTGAAACCACATTTTATTCCATTTTTTCTTAAGTATACGGAGTTGGAAAAAATTATAAAGCAGATTTTCAAAAGGCGACTGAGCAGACGGAATCCTTTTCCTCCACTTCTTATTGTTCCCAAAGGACAATTTCCTGCTACTAATGGAGTTTTCACGCTATACTTTCGGAAAAAACTGCACTTTCAAAAAATTTATTGTCGAAGAAAATACTTTCAGAGTTTCCATACGAGCATTTCTAATTTTTGCCTCGGAAAAATCTTCAATATATTTGAATATATTTCAGTGTTCAGTGCAGCATTCTATCATCAAACGCTGAAATTTTGTCCAGCTGTGCATAAGTGAATCATTTATATCTTCACATAATTGAACCTAATTAAATGCTGGCATGTTTTTTATGCAATTAGCTCTTTAACGCGGACCTGAACCAGTTGTCGATTTTTTAATTTCCCTTTTGCAGTAAAAAAGCTTCCGCTGACCGAACAAACAGTTCCTTCCAAAATGAGCGATTCGCACCGATATCATAAATATTTGCCTACAATTTTAATGAAATTTTTCGATATAATAACAGTTCTCAACCTACCTGAATACGTACTGCACTTCTGCTCATATTACTAAGCTTAATATGTGCACCTTCTAATACACCTCTCTCGCTACTTTCCTCCCTCCTTTCCATTTCGCTCCGTCTCCCTCCTCAAGACATATGAAGATAATTTCAGGATCAGATATATGGGAACACTGTCCACCCATTACCTATGTAATGTATCATATTAGTGTATGGCATGAGATTTCCGAATACATAAGTATATCATAAATATATATATATATATATAACACATATTTCTAAATATAGAGTAAGTGCTTCTTCAAAAGGTAATAAATATTGTAGATTAAAGGCAAAAAAAGAATATATTAAATTGAAAAACGGAAGTGCAGCAATGAATAGGTGCCATCCATTACATTCCACGCTCACAAATCATCGAATGCTGTAAAACTGGTCAGCAGGCGTTGTACGCTTAAATCAATTAAAAAATTTCATTCAAATCAAGCGATCATCAACTTAGATCAATGCTGACGACCAGTTATTTTATTTGCACCTAAAAATGTGATAAAGGTTTCAAAAATTGTCGTTGAATTAATAAAGAATAATAAAGTAATTAGTTACTTGCAGCAGATCAATGGGTGTGGTCTGATGCATACTTCAAAAATAGTCCCAATGTGTATCTTCCAATACGCGCTTCCAAAAGATTCTTTACCCTATAGTACAATTTCCTCCCTCTCCCTCGACAACAATTCTTTGCTTTCTTGTCCCTAGATCAGTTTACTGCTTTACTGAGTATAATATTCCTCACTTTTCTATAGTACAGACATATTTCGCGTCTATTCAGTGAAGATTTAGTATCGTTTATTTCTACACTTTTCATGAAATATTTGAATTTAGTATTTAAGAACATTCGATCAATCTTCTACTTGATGTAGATCCTATGAAATTCCCTGAAAATAACTCTGTTGGAGACAACTAGAAGCAAAAGATAAAAATAGAGAAAAGAATAAAACGATATACTGAAGAAATGAATTCAAATGCAGTTTTATTTCACGACATTAATTAGTGCAGATGAGAAAAAATCATACGGTCGTCACATTTGCTCTTCTCTGTGAGAGATTTATGAAGGCACAAATTTTTGTTGAAATCTGTTCTGTGCTGAACGACTTCAAAAACACGAAAATATTTTCGTTTCATAAAGTGCAGTGACCCATTCATTTGACCTATATTTAGGAATAATAATCACATCAACGTATCTTATTAACGGGTTGTGGGATGGCAGGTGAAGAGATGCATATGAAATCGTACAACAAAACCTACTATTATTCGCACTTTGACAACAGCTCTTTTTGTTATCGAATATTGTTATACATGTGCAAATGCGTGTTGTAATCTTTATGACAATGCTGATTCGTTTGTGATGGAGTTGAAAGAACATTTATCATCACAGCATCTCAACAAATATAGAGCTGAAGTTTTATAATCTGTTGCAGTTTCAGTTTCAGCCACCCTTGATGTAGTGACCACTGCACCAAAACTGGCTAGAATGTAGTCTAATAGAGGTATGCGTTTCGGCTTTGATTGCTCACGGATTGAAATTATCGGCAGAAGGGAATGTGTATGGGAAGTACAGAAGGGACGATTTCCCTCTGCTTGCAACTTTGAATATGCATAAATGTAAATAAACAAGTAAAATACACAAATAAATACAAATAAGAATAGAAGTGAATATACATGTGCAACTGTATATATATACGTGCAATTACATATACATATACATATGTAAATGAGCCTACTGTTTAAGTGCATTGCAGCACACGAGTATTGCGCAACTTAGTTTGCTTTGTCAACACGGTGACTTAGTACTCATCCCAATAATTTCCTCACTTCTTCCGGCTGTCGCAACGTCCCATTCATCATTACCCGGATTTTTGTGGTGTAATCATTACCTCTTATAATTTGTAGGTGATCAATATCGCTGCTAACTCTAATATCCTTTGCATTTTACGCTGAATTGAAAACGCTTTCCGATTTGGATTGGTCTCGAGTACCTTATTAGCCAACACTACTCGTGATCTACCGTCAAAATGAAGCCTTATCCGGTTTTTCGAACTGGCATAAACTCGGCCATTCTTTATTATCTTGTAATATCTCTATGTGTTACTATTTCTAGTCTTACTACCTGCTTAAAGTCGATGTAAAGCACAGACATCGGCGTCCAACAAAACTGAAAGAGAAAATGAATCTTACATATTGCAATTCAGTAAGCAATTTTTGCCATATAAAACAATTATTAGGCAATTTACTAGGAGGAGACGAATATTTATCGGAGAAATCTTTTGCCTTTAATATTTCAGTTGGCCAGTATATCATAAATGAATAAATTACCTTTTGTTGGGGCGTTATATCGATGATTGCATAACCTTGCAAGAACAAAGGTAAGTTTCTTCCCACAAAGACGTAACTCAGTTGCATTGGCCATGAGAATTAGTGCCGCTAGGAAGAACAGTACTCTCATTTCGAACATAGAATTATAAATAGACGTTCAAGAATCCACTCGATTAGCGAAAATAAAAGTCCTTCAGCAATTTTAAACGAACAATATTTCAGAAACAAAACGGCGATAGACACCTTTAACAAATTGTGAAACGGTTAAAGCAATATCGCCTCGGAACAATAACGTTGCGAGCATGCACGCTCAAATGCAAATGTTCAGAAGCTCGCCGACCGTCTACCGCTTCTCGATTGTAAAGCAGTGAAGTCGGTACGGTGACGAGCCACCAACCGTTTGGTGCTTTAGAACATTTAAGCCGAACAGGTTGCTCAGTGCAAGCAATTCGGGACACTTCACCGCTATAGAGCGTCAGAGCCGCAGAATCAGAATACGGCTCAAACGATGTTTTCCGATTCTGAAATTGTTCAAAATGCAGCGAGTTTCTGGAGGCCACTTCCTTGAGACAATGACGACCGTGTACCGTTCGTCAAGGCTAAAGGTCACAGACGCTCAAAGAGATGCGTATATTCTTGGTCGGTTTGTGTCTTGCAGTGATGATGGGTGGAGCTTCATCATAATGTAGGCGGTCCTTCGACAACTCGCTTGTTTTTTTTCGTGCAACGCACGTGAATTCACTCGCATTCTTAGCAATAAATGTTTCAGATCATTAAAACTGTTTATTTGTTTGTTGTCACTTCATTTTGAGGATGTAGAAAAGATTTAAAAAATATTTTTTTCACGCACTTGCAACTGAAACAAAAAACAAAAAAGAACTTATTGTAAATGCCAGCAGGTCACTCCACTGCTGCGGCCATTGCCCTCGGAGGTGCAACTTTTTTTATTTTCATACACTTATATTGCTATATAACCAACCAGTAAGTCAATACAGCACGTTTGCCGCTTTCTTCGACGGCGAACTGCAAAGTGCGACACTCATCCATAATCATTCAACTCAGTCACAGAGAATTGATACGTTCGGCAGCAATTCTACAAAGACAATCTATTTGCAAAAGTTTTATATTTTGTTCAGCTGCAAATTCGTTGCACTTTATTCGAACGCAAATTTCTTCTCCTCACTCTCTCATTATGCCGATAAATCTGCAAAAGATATTCTTCGGCATAAGAACAATGTACTTCAATCTTCTAACTGCTTGATAACGTCGTCATAAGCTAATATAAATCAGAAATATTGCTGATGGCATTCTATTCATTAACTTTCTTCCAAAAAATTCAAAGTGAGGTATTTTTGGCACTCAACAAACACTGATGTGGTCAAGTCTCGGAATGCGCTCTTCCTGCAGGCTGTTTATCAGATATTTCAATACTGATTAATGACCTATGCAGAAGTTTTTTTGGAGTAGCTTCCCCCTATAACCGTGGAAAATATCTTTCTGCATCAGTTATTATGAAAATTTGCGAGAGAGTTTCTCGCTGCATATTTTCTGCGTTAAAATATTTCATTTTCTGCAGTCTAAGAGCATGAAATCAAATGAAACAAAGTTTTTTGCAATAAAAAGTTCCTCATCATCTTACTGAATATTCAATTCTTCATTTGAAGTGTTTCAAAAAGATTTGGTTGTTCCATCAATCAGAGTAAAAGAAACACTCATTTGCACAATTCAGAGTAAATAAATACAAACGATGGAAAGTTATATGCAAAAATAATCAGTAATTGAAAAGTTTTCGCAATATCGCCAAAGTATTTTTTCGTCATAAAAGAATTCCCACTATTCAAAATTTCCCTACATCTTTTTTCATTCTTCGATGAAACTTCCGCACAGCAAACTCGATCACTGAAATGGCTAAAAAAATATTTCGTTCATACCATCTCAAAGGCAATTTAGAAATAATTTGAAATCTGAGAAGGACTTTCTTCCAAGCGTGAACGTGCGAGATCATAAACAACAAAATGCATTCCACTAAGGTGCAAAACAATCAAAGTGATTTCCATACTAGATAGATAAAAAGGCAGCTTAATATGGGAACTGATTACTGCTCGTTTAATATGCACAGGCAGACGAAGGAAAACAGAGACAGACGCCGCACAACTGTCACGGCTCTAGATTAGATATCGCGTGCAACAAGACAGAAACATTTCACGTGCTAGTGAATTGTGTGAATAACTGGCGCTTTTTGGAAAACTTAGTACTGGGTAAGGGAAAAAGCAGTCTTATGCAAGGTCTACGCGCAGAATATCACTTTCTGATGCAAGTATTATCCATTCATTGTTGGCCACATATCGATGTTAAAAGGACTGCCGAAATGAGTGCTTCTGAACTCTCCTTTCACCTACTCGTTTCATCCAGTGTTTTTTTCCTCGCATCATCATCCCAGACTACTCCTTTACATCAAGCCACTTAAGCTGAAGCCAGCTGTACTTGGCCTTGTCTAAGCAAAGCTTGATCTCATCTGAACTAACTTGCTTATATACAGTCAAACTTACGACCGTTGAAATATGCATATATTGACTTACAGATATGCAACTTCCCAGAAGCTAGGTAACCAGAGGAAGTTTTATATGCTGCATGCAGCTAGAGCTGTTTTCAAAAAGCATTACTAAATCAGAATAGCTCATTAACGAGCACAATAAAGTAAGCAGACATGAAGAAGCTGTACTTCTGCAATGAGATAGCAGTATTGGCAAATCCATTACAGTTCTGGGTATGAGGCAGTGAAATGAAAGAGAGTGAATAGATGAAATAAATAAAACAGAAAATGCAACGTAATAAAGGATGCTTCTAAACTCAGGCAAAACAATCCTTAAAATAGAGAGAAAGAAAACACGTGAATATTTTATGACTGTTAAGAAATTCGAATAAATGGTTTATCGCATAACAATTTGAAAATTCTCCGCATTCCAGAAGCGATTCTATTTCATAGGTTCTACCCCGCTCAACGAGTCGCAGTTGTCAACGACACACAATGGACATCGACAACATTCACCATCAAGATGGTCGATCATCGTCGCCTACACTCTCCATTGCTCAAAGAAAACTTCACACCTTATTCATGCCACAGTTCACAATACAAAATTTATAATACTGCGCATTATTTGCATTAATATGGTAAATACTGAGCAGTAATGCTGCAAAATACATTTTTGATTTCTGACCTTGCTTACCAAATACTGCTGAATAAATGCAGCAAGGGAATCTCAAACGAAAGCTTCTAATAAAGCAAAAAAAGGATCGGGGAACATTCGAGTGAGTTAAGCTAGATGTGAATATACATAGTCGAAATTTTACCTGCAGAAAATAGGTAGAACAGAAATCGTTATCACAATAGGTTGCGAAATTAACAATATAGTTAAGGAAGAGAAACTGTCATAATTCTGGATAGAGTTTAAAAGCATAAGTTTATAAGCAAATTTATTTGAAACAACCAGCAAAGAGCTGTTCATATTTCAACTCCGAAAGTATGGGAGAGTCTTTCGAAAGCGGCGCAGAAAGAGGTCAGGAGTATGTGATCTTCGTTCGAACGCTACGATTTATCAGGCAAAATTTAAATTGCAAGAAAAAGCAAAAATTCGCATGCGAAATATAAGTGATGAGCAATTTCTTCTGCACTTTCTTTCATTTTCTTCGATTACAACTTGAGATGGCACAAGTATAGTGTGCATATAAAATATACACATTATTACATGAATACGTTATGTCATACACATAAGAGAAATATGTTATATCATAGGTTAACCATGGATGGAGAGGGTATCAATCCTGCTTGTAGCAATGGATCCCGAATCGATCCCGAAGAGATCGAATGGGATCAGCGAAATCGAAGTCGGCAGTGATGCCCACCAAGGACTACACTTCGTATAAACCATATTATCTGAAGCTTAGTTAGTCATTTAAAAGAAATATAGTAATAGCAAGTGTAGAAGAAAGCAGTTTTATTGGCAAAATGAAATATGAAATATTCTCCTTGTTTTCTGAAAGTATTTTGCAAAACATCAATGAAAAGTGCCATACATGAAAAAAAAAACAAAAAAGGAAAACAGTCTTATTCAAGGCTAATACAGTTTTCATAATTCAGCATGAAGAGTGCAATCACCGGAGAAAACAACGACCATCTTTCTGAATTTTATTTTTTTAAGCACGAAGAACAGCTGCGGCGAGTGTTTAAAAAAGCGTATAGAAAATAGAAAAATGCTCCAAAAGATAATGTGCACTGCGCTACAATAACATCGTAGCAATGCTGCAAAAATTAGAGTGCAAACGTTCTCATGAAACAGTTCGACGTTAAAAAACGAGTTGTTTCCAATTTTAGGCTCACAAACCAATCGAAGTGGCTTTTGCTCATCCGGCTTATTATCAGCGAGGTTGGAGATTACCCTACAACACCTATGAACGTTGTTTACAATGGCCCCCAGTTTTTTGCAATCGCTCTCAAACTTTTCGTAAATTTGTATAATGGCTGTTTTTAATTCATAGAAATTTTCAGTGCACTAAATTTTCAAGCAAGGAATCATGCAAAATTGGAAAATCTAAAAACTCTGGGAAGCGAAGGTGCCACTAATTCAGTAGTTATACAAAATTTACGCATAACAGATCGAAAAGCGCTAATTATGATACATACGTGGTGGTGATATTAATCAGATATTTTGCTCAAAAAAATTCTGCATGAATGAATGAAATGATAAGATAAGTATTATATGCGGTGAAATTTGAACGAAGATGAGGAAAATCAACCGAAACAATATTCCCATAGTGAATTATTACTTGAAATGTTTTGAATAAGCGTAAGCTTTTTCTTTGATTACCCTTATATTACCTTTTCACTGCTGTGACTAGCGTATACAGGTCGAACCGCTCCGCTTCCACTCAAAAAGTTCACACAATTTGTCATCAATTTCACCTTCACTGGTCAAATGACCGCAACTCGGTCGTTCATATACAGCAAACACAAATTTTTTGCACTCTAATATACGAAATTCCTGTTCAGATGTGACGACAGTTCAATTTGAAACACAACGATACGTTTAACGTCCACATTTTCTCAAAGCCGTTTGAAAAGTCAATCAAATCAGGTATAAGCAAAGATGTCGGATTTTTAGGACTCTAGAGTATTCCGGGGTGGAATGTTTCAAAGTCGGGTTTTCTTTCGAATTCACTTCAGAGAGTTTACTGCGGATTAGCTAAAAACTGCTTCTACCTCAGTAAATATTAGAGGAAATCTGATAAGCAGTTGGCTGAATTCGATTTAAATATGCAAGTAAACTTCTTCAACAATGTCATTCACAAATCATCGATTTAAAATCACTGACTGATACTCTTGATCGGTGAGCATGGAATATGTAGCGATGAAAATTGCTTACTCAACATTCTGCCGTCATCAGTGGAAATTTGTGGGACCTTCTTATGGAATGGCTGAGATACTTATGTTTACCAATGCAGCTTCGCAAGATTTCTTGAAGCAACTATCTTGGGATGATGAAAATTGTTATATGGAAGAGCATTACTGGAAAATTTTTGGGAAACATTTGATTGGAGATACAAAAAATGAAATGAATGAAATTGAAAATTCAAAAAACATTCTAATTCGATTTCAATGATAGCCCCAATAAATTGAGGATATACAGTTTTTGTTTCACTGAGTTAAAATAATCAAGTGATTCAAGCGTCAGGTGGAATTATTTGAATATGCAAATTTTTGGTGCACCTTCGCATTCGCCGCTACGATAGCATACGATGACAATTACGCAAATGCTATGATATCTGTTTTAATAATGCATATTCTGATATCGATGGTATATTTTTGCTTGTATAAATTTTGACGATAAGTATTCCCAGCTTTCTGCCAAATTCTACCTCTCTGGCTACGATCATTGGCTACCGTTTGAAGTGTTATTTGAACAGTATGAGAGGAGAAGGACAGGGAAAGGGCAAAGAGGGGCATTACACCGGGTGGTGGGAACCTCTCGACCATAAGCAAAATAGGTTGTTTGTTGAAACAAAGACAAGGTGTATATAGGAAAGAGACAACAACCTCTAATGGAAATGAATTTCGACACTCACTAAGACTACTGTGATACAGGTAGCGAAGAATGCGATAAGATATCAACATTTCGTCGCCTCTCATTATCACACCAACAGGTTTTCAACTCTCTTCTTAAACTAGATCAACTGTGAACGAATCTACCCACTTTTCCACTGCCTTATAGACATTTGGCGTCTTATTAATTTGCACTACTACAATGAAATCAATTCGTTTATTTTTTGCTTCTTCAAATGTTCGCCATGATGTTAGTTTTGAGTTCACGTTCTTGCACAAATCGGTCAAAAAAACTTCCATTCGTTTACAGCGACGTTGCACCAAACTGTTTAAGAATCTCCGTCCGCTTTAATCATCACTCACTTTCTGTCGGTGTCTTCTGACTACCAGCTCACATTATCGTTGATGATTCTTCGACAGGCGCATTTTTTCTTTACACAGGAAAGCACATCGATGCGAAATTAATACGCATATTTGTTTTCCATTATAAATTAACTAAAAGGAGCGAACTTTTATGGGCAAGAATTACTTCCAATGAAAAGCATCGTCACAACATTGAAACATCGCATGGCATCATCTGCTGGAAATGCCAGATAGTGCAAAAGGCATGTGTGGTAGATATAATCAGAACGACGGGAAAGACAGGGAGGATGAGGAAGATGAGAGAAGGAAGAAGAGAGGAGAGAGTGAAGAGGCGAAAGGAAATGGTAGAAAGGGCATGAATAAAGCGTGAGCGCGACGTAAGCAAATGAAGTAGACACAGGGAAGCACGATTGTTTCAAAGGAGAAATTCATAGAACCAAGGAAGCCTTCAACAATGCGCCCACAAACATAATGCCACAACAGCAATATAAGCAGTCCAAAGAATCAGGCAAAGATAATGTCTCAGAATGATACCGAATAACTGCAAAATGCTGTGATAATTTTCTCTACAGTTCTTTGCGCGCGTAAAAGAGCTGCTGTTTTTAGTTAATTTCACAACGCCAAAAAATGTATTTTCATTTAACCGTTATTGCATTTGCAGATTTGAAAATATTTCAATGCTGAACCGTGACTGCACTGTTTAAACGAAATATAACAGATAAATTTGTTCGAAGTGGAATGCAGTTGCAAGAATATGAAAAATCTTTTAAGACCCGTTCCGCAATTTAACAACGTATATATTGGTAAATTAACGACGACTGCATTTTGCTCCCCCATCGGCGGACGTTTGCAACAGAAAAATACATCATTGAACTTAAATAGCAGTTGCATTGCTAGAGTGCGTCAGTTGCAATGCACATCCTTCTCTGAACATATAAGGACGTTTCGAGGACGGGTGCTGCTGATGAGCAGAGCTCGGCTTACACAGTTTACTGCTGAGGCACTAAAAAACGTATCATGAGGATAGAACCAAGGCAACTAAGGGCGTTTAATGCGGTTATTTCATAAATTAAAATATCTAAACAGTGGGTGAATCGATTTGGACGGATAAGAGAATACTTTTTATTATGCTTAAAGCAAATACATCAATGAATGTGACCGGGCATCTGAAGCCTTTATTCGTTAATGTCTCGTTGCACACTAGTCGTGTTAATTCTTATGCAAACTTATTTCTGTATCAGCGTGACTATTTTTCCATATTTAACATGTGCAAATTAATTTCTTTATTAACGTCCTGCTTTCGTATTTAAATGAAACACATCCAGCCAAGCACTCTGTCTAAATAACAGAACGCAACATTTGCGTTGTAGGTCTTTCGCCAGCTGCCAGCCACCTGAGTGCAAATGTTTAAAATTTATCTTGTGAAATTTGTCTCAGTATTACTGCTGAATGTCTCAATACAAGTGAGTGAGCACATACGATAGGCATCTACAGAGCTGAATATCTTCAAAAAAATTTGATTATATAAATAAACTGTTGTCTAATCCACTGGTTGCATAGCACTGAAATGAACTAAAATTAATGGATTTAAATTGACTTGTGGAAATTAATTGCGCAAATGAATTTATAAGCGATCCAATATGAAATTCGCCGAGGACTACTTTACACAGCGAGTGAAAAACGTAACATCGTCGGAAGCACTTCCTGCGCAAGAAACAAATACACGAATGCAAATGTGTAATGAAAACGTTGTATTGCTTCGATGCATTTGCACGCAGCAAATTTTGCACTCAAACGCTGTAATAGCAAGCCGATATTCAACGATCTTTGCAAAGCAGCAATATTAATCTTTCGCAACTCAACAACACCGGAATTTTCCCTTAATCAACTAAGTTGACAAAATTTTTCAGTATTTCACTCAAATCATTTCACCACATCTGCAAAACAGCAATTACTTGAAACTTATCACTTAGGTATAAGAATGTTTTCATAAAGGAAAGCGATGATATAGGAAGCCTAAAATACCACGATGTAGCAAGATGATGGTGATCCATATGCAAAACTCATAATTTGCTCTTTCTGAAAATTTTCATAAAACGCTTCCGATGGAGGATTCAGTAGGAAAACCCACATGCTAATTTATGCAGATACGCATTGACTCACGGGCAGTTTCAATTTGTACTAAAGGAAAAAAAGAAGCAAAGTAATTGAGTGCGACAAAAACGCGTTGCTTCACTTCGTTATAACAGCTAACATTGCTATCATTTCTCATATTTCACACTTCAGAAGTGGTTTGCTCGACTACGACATTTAAGTCTGGCTGAGAGTTACAGTTAATTCTCGAGGCGATTTATGCTTCCAGAAAGGAAAGGTTTGCTCTGCTCATGTGGTGTTATTTCCGTTGAAGCAAACGTGATCGCTGTAGCACGATTTGGCACAAGAATTGGTTCGTCATGCTGGAGCATTTAATCTGCATCCGTGATTCATTCAAAAAAGAAATAGTCGCTGATGAAAACTGACGTTTGTCTACATCCTCATTATCGAATAAACGATGTCCGCGGACTGCCACTGATCAAAATTGGTTCGACGATCATACTTCAACAGCGGTGAAAGATACTGTGGTGAGAGGACGAGAGAGTAATAACATCACTTCAACGAGATTCGGGTGTCCAATTCTGTCTGACGTTCCGTCTGGTACATCCTTCGTCCGCATAGGCTGTTTCTTGTCAGCCTATCGTCAGAAGGGTGTCTCACCGCCTGTAGCAATATTTGTTCCCCTAGTATTTACAACAAAGTTTATAACCGCGACCATTTCCGTTCGAATTCGCATACTTGGGCATATCTAAAATCGATCCACGGCCAAGGTAGAATATTTGGCGAAAAAACTGAAGTATGTGCCTCCAGCATCAAAACCATGTTTAGATATCACCTCTACATGATGATTCCAGATCACTGCCATAGAGCGCGAAAATCTCGTGCACACTAAATGTTAAAGTTCATCAGGAATCTGATGATTAGAGCAACTTGAACAAAATAGTTTTTACTGGAGTCTCCGTGTGTATGTGCCTGTGTGTCTGTGTGCGTATCGCCTCGTACAAAATTATAATCACCTGGTGTATGTAGTTATCCACTCTCCTTACCTGTCTTCAGATGGATGCCGTTAAAAATAACTATCAAAAGGTGGCGGCGATTGTTCTATTCAGTGTAACAATTGCAGGTCTTATTGTATATCGTTACTATTTTTCACGACAGCTCGAAGATGAAAAAGTTTGCTAACTTCAATCACTTTCAGTCTTATTACAGGTGTGTGTGTAATGTTGAATGCATCTGTGTGCGAGTATGTACTTGTTTGCTTGTATGTTTATTTATGTTTCTGTGTATGCATGAATATGTCTGCATTGGAGAAAAAATCTTTATTTGCACAAACAAAGTATACTGGACGCATTTACGCAGTCTTGAACTGATGAAAAAAATGGGAAATCGTTCAACATATTACGCGTAAGCTATAACATCAGCCAATAAATATGTTTAATGATGGAGCAAAAGAAAAAATTATGAGAGAATTCACTGCAAAAAAGACTGAATTTATGCATTAATAATATGTGATGGCAACGCCTTTCAAACACATATAACCTTGAACAGAAATAAAATTGAAAATAATTTTCGGCACAAGTGACCGGTGTCAAAGTTGAACACAGCGTGAAGGTCACGTCATGCTATTGAATTCAGATGAATAACAACATGGCGTGAAATGCGATGTTTGTCAGTCAAACGACATTCTCATAGCACAACAGAAAACGCAGCCATCTAATCAAATTCATCCAATCGAATCGAATTTAGCTTTCCAACGCGACAGTTACAATCCTTAATGTCATCTTAAGGGGATCATTTTCCAAAGCGCCAGGCATATGCAGCAAGACTGCGTATTTACGCCACGTTCTGTATCGTCTAAGATATGAGGGAATAAACATTCCACTGTCCTAAACTCAGGCTATAATTGTCTGCAAAGGCTTTGTACACCTGCGCCAAATATGCATGACGGAGATCTCAGAAGATATTTCTCTATTTGGAGAGTTCTTGGGAATACCCGAGCAATATGTTATCTGGCGAAGATCGCAGCAGGTTTTGATGCTAAGAGTACGATCACGGTTACGAATCGTAAACACCGCTTTACCACCTGAATTTTAGCTAAGTGTATATTCACGATCGAAGTCCGCATGCATAAGGCGAATTTTTCTTCAACAACTTCTAGATGCCAGGTTTCTCGCCAAAGACTGAAATTATGCAGATTTTCTTATAGGTGATTCTAGAAGGGCTCTCGGAAATTTTCAGTAAAATACTGATAATGACATAAACGCTGAAGGTTATAGAAGTTTTGATAGGTTCCGTTGTTGAATGCCTCTTGCTATAGTATATTCTGTAAGGTCGTGAATTACACATCCTACCCTTTATAAAAGAAGGATTGGATCCACATCAGTGAAAATCCCACCAACGCAGAATCTTTCGGCATTCTCAAAAGTTTTTTCCTGAAATAAACGCCATCAAAGCATTTGCATACTTGGCGTATGTCGCTTACTCTCAGATCTGCTTTTCTAGCGCCATAGCCTAACTTCATACTGAAACGACAAGTCGTAATGAGGTTGCCAGATAACTCTCTAAATTGAAGTGGATTTATTAATTTCGAATGAGCAAATGTTCGTTCCTCTCAGTTTTAGAACGATTTTCAAAAAGGCAGATTGATTAGTTTAGCTGCAAGGTTGACACTTACAACCTTATCAGTCAAGTCGAAATAGTTGCACTTTTCCAATAATAATGCAAAGTTGCTAGCAGATAAAGTCCACTGAAAAACTACACTTATTAGGTGCGAAATTGAGTTGTAAGTGCATTTGACAGATAGTAGGAGTACATCGTTGAATCGTCCGTGGATTGTTTCATTTACAGATTCTTTTTCAATTGCAGCATCACGAAAAACACGCTGAACATTCGGAACAACGACTGGCTTTTGAATCTGATTTACGACCATCTCTTGAAAGTGATACAAAAATAAAATCGTAAGTAGAGGCGCTTGTTCATGTGCGGAAATTTTTGATGATCCATTCGTTCTACTGCTTTCATGATCAAATTCGTTGCGTTTTAATTCACAAAGCGAAATTTTCCAAGCTCTTATAAGAACTGCTGAAGGTAGGTTGTGGTTATGTAGGATGAGCGACCAAGAAAGTGAACGCATTTCGTGAGCTGTAAAAAATGCCCGAATGAACGTCTTCATCAGATTTGCCCTTTTCAGAACTCTCGAAGAGGCGACCTCAACTTTCCAGTATGAAATTCGATTAACGGTAATAATTAATTGAACTATTAGGGAGCCGTTATCTCAGCAAATGGATTTTTGCTAATGACGCAGTGATTTTTACACGCATATCTATTCCTGCTTACTCATTACTTGAAATTATAAAAATTTTCATAATTTGTGACGAAAAAAATTTATGTATATGAATCACTTCTACTTTTAAAAAAATGGATACCTTTTTGATTTGCTTGATTATTAAATTAAATATCTGTGAGATAGAGTAACTTCGAAATTAAAAAAAATCTACAACAGGATGAGAAGTCAATACAGCAGCCGAAGAAACTACAAATGGCAACTGAAGACCGAAAGGGTACAGATGAAATTGATGTAGAGTTCTCGCCAACTAAAAGTCCAGTAAGCAACATCCATTTTCATTCAGTGAGTTATTTGTTATCTGACGCGTTTTACTGATTATTTTTGCATTATAAAATCGCTTTCTCCGATAAATTTTAACTTAATTCGAGGAGCTGCTACGATGAATAAACTGTCGCTTAGTGGTTATAAAGTTGAATTTAGGTTTCTTTAAGAAAGTGTGGAAGAGGCGGGAGGGGATTATTATAGTAAAAAAATCTTTCGTGTCGATCGGAGTAAGTTGTCAGATAGGTTGCATTCTTGATGAACTAAGCCTATTTTGTCTTGCTGCAATGTGTTCACAAAATAACTCATGTTCAGCGTTGGTTAAAGAATGGTTAGGTAAAAAGAAAACGCCACATGGAAAAACAGAATTTTCACCAAAAAACCAGGAATGGTGCCATCCATTTGACCTACTTTATTGACTCTGAGAGCCAACTTAATCATACGGAGAAAAAACACTTGAGGACTTTGCAAGCGTTTACAGGATCATGCAATCCCCGTTCGTTCAAAATGAACTTTTTCCACCACTTTATAACCTTGTGCTTCTCGGCGTACGTGATGAGTCCCCACTGCTTTTCACTGAAACAGGCTGCTTAATTCAGCTTTGGTCCGTAGTTCGATTTTCAAGAAGCGCTTGAAATACACTGTGCTTTTTCATGCAGATACTCTTACCATAAGTACATCTTTTCAGAGTGATGATAGTATACAAATTTTGAAAACCGGGAGTTCAGAGGCACATCGAAAAGGACAGTCGACAGTCAACAGCGCAGCTAGTCCTCCACTTAAAAAAGAATCTGTGGTAACGATTACTCGGCACCTATTTACAAACGCTATTAAGAAACTTCTTGAAATGACGATAGATAACAAGGAAAAATCTGAATTTAGAGAGCTGCAATAAAAAATCGAAGAAACAAAAAAGAAAGCTTAGGATGGTAATGACGCAAAAGGATTTGCTTTTATGTAGTAAGTTGCTATCTGCAGCACAAAAGGTCTGTTGAAATGAGCGAAACAGCTATCGAACAATGAGAAGAATCTTTCAGAAGCGAATCGATCGGAAGCGAATGGAAAAGAAGAAATTTCTATTTAAAGAGCACCAAGAATTAGGAGAATGATAAAAACAAAGCATATCTCATTTCTTCATTTCAAAATTCATTAATACTCTTAACTTCGGAAAGCAATACAAGCTTTTATGGCATATGAAGAAAACCTTGAAATCTTTCATTACTAAAGACGTCGAAAAACTTTCAAGTAATATTATTTCAATTATTTATCAAGACTGTTAGGAAACGGATGTACGTTTAAATTCTTTTATTTGCAACATCATTTACGTTTAATAATTCGTTCATTCACCTTTCTTTGACCTCCTTCATGATCCATATCTGCTCTCTTTCAAGAATATGAAAGTATAAAATTTTATCTCCAGACCTGTCTCTCTGCTGCGTTTAATTCTGTCGAAATTTCTTTGCAGGCGAACGTCTACTATTGCAACTGTGATCAAATATTAGACTCACCGTCAATAATCGAAGGGGAATTAAGTGAGAACATCCCAGTGAAACTGATACCAACACGAGTTATGCCGATTCGTTTTGATCGATTCAGCCCGGTAAATCTCACTGGATATGGAGGTATTCAAACTGATATTATTTTTATAACATAAGCCATCAACGTTAGATTCGGTGGGAAGAGAACTTGTAGTCGTCGCCTTATAAATCAAACGCCATTTGGTCAATGTCACGTTTGGTATTCTATAATCCTTCACCTAGTTGACATGCTCATAAACAACTGAAATAATTCTTAAAAGATTATCCACTTTCCTCTCCCTACACTTTCACTACACCCTATCTTTGCTTAGTGGCCACTCCGAAATACAATACCGGTTATTATTTGAATTTGTACGTTTATACGGAACAAAAAACATACAATTGTGTTAATGAATCTATTTATAATTTCCCCTGAATATTTCTCATTCAGTTTTCGAAAAACTATCTGAATGAAAGAAAAATTTCATTGGCATGGACTATCTTTGAATAAAAGCCTTGCCAAAGACACGATGTTGGATATACCATCCACAATTAAAGTGCGAATGGTAAATGTGAATAACTTAAGATTTTAAAAAATTGAGATGGAATTGATCGGAATTAAAGAGCTCAAAGGAATGAAGGAGAAGTCAATCTTTGAAAAATTCCACACTATCATCATTCGTTTAGTGAAAATTAAACTTCAGAAAGTGTAGGTCAAGGAATGGTAGGGAAATTCGTAATGAAAATAATTTAAACATACAAAACTGTCTGCTAAAAAACTAAATGAGCAATCTATCATTGGTGGGCGAATAGACGATGAAAATTATGCGTTAAAAAAATTCGCAGATTACCTACTACAGGCTGTATTAGATCAGGCATGACAGAGAGATATGTTTGAAATTTGACGCAATTAAAAGAGGAGGCAGTTACAATTTCCACGTAATTGACTAAGAGGCATTCCAGAATCACTTGTCATATATTAAGCGAATGGTCATTGGTCAAGAATGAGGCAGTCTGATCACCCTTTTTTGACTACGATCACCCCTCCTAACTGGTAGTCGTTTAAATGCCTTTCTCTGTAGCTCGCCCAATAATTTGTGATTTTCCTTGCGGTAAATATAGGTGCTGTCTGATTAGAGACGTGTTTATAAATTTTCATATTATTATTCTCCTCTAAATGCGATACTTACAACCGGTAAATAGACTCCCGGCTTCATCTTACCGCAAGGTTCAAATGAGCTGAGCTAACAGCTATACTAAGGAGTCACAAAAATTCTACACCGATTAGCTCACAGAAGATACTTTTTGAGGATGAGTACATGTACAGAATTTTTCCAGGGATGCAGCAATTATATGAAGATAGATATTTACGCATCAACGTTTCGAAGGATATCCTAGCATTATAAAGCAGTTGTATACCAGTACTGCAGACACTAGTAGTAGTCCTTATTTTTATAGGAACTGAAGACATGAGCGAGAATTCGATCATTGGACCTAATTATCCATCAAATCATCGCCTTATTGTACCATTTCTTCCAAGCCTTCATATGCTTGCATATGCCTCGAAACATATCGAACTCATCAATGAACTTGTCGAGAATTATCCATATTATGAGCGCAATTACGATGATTAGAATCCAGATTTCAGTTTCTTCTGAAAAAAGCATCTTAAAAGGGCAAAATTTTATGCAGAATTGTTGATTATATTTTTCGCTCATTATGTAATAATAGTAACTTACACATCTAAAATATCGTGTGCTTTTAAAGATCGTGCATTAACGGGAATTATTATATTCTCTCCAGAAGAGAATAATGCATTCATTGAATAAATAAATGATTTTTCTTTGACTTATGCAAAAAAGCGCATAACATATGAAGTCACAACGTCGATTCGCTAAACGTCATTAGTCTCATGTTGCAGAACATGAGATCAAATGTTTTCATGAACAGGATGATCAAATGTTGCGGATTTCGTGCTAAATCTTTTGTCTCCTCGAGCGGTGAGTATCGCTCAAGGAAGAAAAATTTTAGCCTTTATAATAGCTGATTTTTTAAAGATGTAATCAGAGGTGTATACTAAGCTCTGTTTCAAAATGAATATGAAATAAGAGCGAGAATGGAAAAGCAAGACTTGAGCATCATGCTCTAAAAGGAAGGGGAGATTTGAAATTAAAGAGAAGCACATGAATATTGCGTTCAAAGATCGCGCTCTTAAAACGTTTTCATTGTTTTCTTGAAAAAAGATTTTGAGAAAGAATTTTACCACATTCATTTTCATGGAATCTCACAATCTTCTGCTATGATAGTTTTCTGAAAACTGCTCTTTCACTAAGTTCTGCAAACGCCACTATGAAATACAGAATATTCTGAAGAGCGGAAAAACTTGCGCAATGTGTTTGAACGACGTTGCCACAACCCCACCCACTTAAATTACCACTTTGGCTTTATTGACAGGCAGTATTGTATTTTCAACACTGCTTTCACGGTTCCAGCAAACTGTCTATGGTCACATTAACCTTCTATGAAACAATCGAATTATCACTGACACCGTCCGTTCCCTCCTTATTCCTTCATCCTCCTTTCCTCTGTCCGTCCCATCTCCTTTGGCAACCGCGCTCTCTGTTAATTTATTTAATCGTCGCGTTCACTATTTTCTTCATTTTTGTGCGCTTGTGGATAGTTGCGGTGTCAGTTGAATCGCAGCAGTGCCATGTCTGCGCGTATGAACGCGTGTTCTCTGATCTGGCGATTTGAGTTCAAGGGTCACTGAAATAATAGTCGTGAAATTTCGTTTGTAAAGTGAACGTCGTTGCGATAACCACTGCTACACCACGTTCCGCGGTGGCCCAATAGCTCTTTGAACTGTTACACAGAAAAATGCCTTATTGTACGTATTGATAGGATAATGGAACGAGTGCATTGAAGTATTTTATGAGTTTCGTCGAGTAATTTTCTCGACTTTTTGAAGAATCGGGAACGAATTGTGCAGTGACGTTTTAACTATGCAAAATACTCATGAAATTTTGCATATTATTTTCTTTCATTCGGGCATAATTTGAAATGAATTGAATAATTTTTTTGTATAAAATATAAACAGTTTTTTTGTATCAGTCATCATCTCGCATTATTTCTATCAGTACCTATTCTCGTCTGTGGTCGTATCACAAAGTAGGTTAACTGCTTCGACTCACTTAGAAGTTTGCTTGGAAGCTTCCCGATAGTGCTCGACATGAAAGTCGTATCGAATTGGCGTTCTGGCAAGAACATACTAATTAATCGACTGAAGTGAAAATTTTGGTGGAATAATGTGCATTATTACCTCGTTAACACAGTTAATTAGCCTATTTTGAAAACAGAATGGTAGATTATCTCAAGTGCTTGCTGCAACCGCATAAGAGGTAAAGGTTGATGGAGTTTTCAAGAACTTAAGAAGAAAAGAAAAGCTATCTGAAAAAAAAAAGGTAAACATTCCTGAAAATATTGAATAAAATGTTAAGATTTATGCAACGTAATACTCATATAGAAGTGGTGATGTTCTCTTAAGCAGATCGCTGCACCGCATTGATCATTTGCAGTACAGCGAAAGGTCATTTCAGTGAATTGAACTTGGGCAATTTGTGACGTATTAGTGCAACTCTGCGCCAACTGCACCACAACTATACTTTTATTGAAAGTTGCGTATAATGTCAGATGTCGGATGTGCGTTCAGCGACCGCCATAGAATCAAGCTCATCACTAAAAACTAGTGTATGTGCAAATCGTGCAGACATTAACGATGAGCAGTTACAATGCAGTAATGTTCAAGATGAAACTAAAGAACGTAGCAGTGCAAGTCGACGGATTTTCGAGGTTGTCAAACGTGCCGCGCGAGCTGCAACTTCGCAGCGTCAGAGATGTTTTTTTTGTTGTTATTGTTGTTGGAAAATTGAGCAGAATTTTCTTCATATTGTATTACGTTTTCTTTTCTGTGATAATTTTTGATATTTACATTTACCGACAGCAACAAAAGATATAAATAAGTTTTCAAAGAGATACTTTTATAAAAAATGATATTCCTGTTGTAATGGAATATTGTAGTAACGGAAAGCTACAGGCATCGAACAATGGCGGAATCTTTAATGCCTTAACAAAAAACATTACATTTACTGGACACATTCATCTGATAATGTTGGAGCTTTTTATGTTGCTACACCTTATTTAAGTTTAGGTCCTCGAGCAGTCATCTCCGAAGAGGAGATTTCGAGGGATATTGTATATCCATTAGAATGGCATAAAACAATTTCAAGTTTAATAGCGCTTGCATTCGCAATGATGCTTAATCATATGGCATTATCAGCGGCACACGATGTTGTCAGCAGGTTACTTCTACATCGAAGAGAGTATTTCATTTTTTCTTAGAAATGAATAAAGAGGAATGAGGCTTTTAATATATGATTTGAAATGGCGTGCTCATATTCATGATGATTTAGCGGTGCTCTAAAAGTGAAAAAGTTTCTGAACGGATCCGGTTTTCCAAAGCGCGCTCCTCTTAGTCTATTCGATGATTCTCTTTAGTTTATTGCACTGACTGCTCCAAGAAATCCATTATTTGCCAACTTATTTATCAGAAATAACCAAGCGTAGCGTAATCTCCACTCGACTCACAAATTTTTAAGCGATTTTTGGAAATTTTTCGTCTATGCGGCAGTGGTGTTCTTGATATGCTTCAAAGTCCATTTCTAGATATAAAAATTTTTCATATCTAAAAATGTAAAAAAAAAGTGTTTTCCACGATAAGATAATATCAAAAATTGATTTTTCTCAAGCGCATCATTGATTTTGTGATAAAAATGCCGAATCATTTTTCAGGAGAGAAAACATTTGCAGAAGAGAAGTTTCACAGCATAAATACATGTAAAATGGTGAAATGCATTATAGAAATCCATATGAAGAAAATATTCGGAGAGTTACCATTCATTTAGGAGAGAATCGTTGTTTACTTAAAATCATGCAAAAATATTTTCTGGTATTTCAGGTCCTGGAGGTTTTTACGAAATGAATATTTAGCAAATACCTGGTCTATTAAGTAGAGTTCAGAAAGTTAGTTGATTGAAATAGCTGTTGGTGAATCTTACATCTTATCTTTAACGACTTTTTCCATTGCTTGGCTAACTGCAGCTGGAGGAGGAGGGGTGAAGGGAGGGAAGGTGCGGGGAAGAGAGGGCGAGTGAGAAAAGAGGATGGCCAAAGAAAAAAAGGCGTGTGAGAGGCTGCTGCCAAATATATGGCATTCGCTACACGCAGTACATGTCACCGCAGAAGATGCAAATAACTTACGCAGTGGTCATAGAAGGGCGTCATAATTGTCACTAAAGGGTCAGTAAAGTGGCATTGCCTTTTTTCAAACTGGACTCATTTAAGCTTTTTTAATGAAGCGTGCAATTTTTGCATTAAAACGCTATGAGTAGCGTGGTTGCTTTGTTGCATGTTACGTTGTTGGCGATGACGATTTGCATCTCCAGCTAGTCTTGTTTTTCCTCGTACAGTTAGGAGCTTTTGTTAGCTTAAGCCTTGGTTTCAGAAAAATTTCTTCAAAAGAAACGAAGAACAGATTTCAAAAAAAGTGACGTTATCATTTCACTGGTTCTTCTTCATTTTTCATTTAACCGTCATCAAAGATAATACTGTTCCGTTTTGAGGAATGCACTACCAGATTTGTTCTTCGCGTTGAGTAAGCAGCATGACTGGGCGTTGGATGTGGGTGATGTGCTATGCTCGTCGTCAGTGATCATATCATTGTTATTCATAGTCATCCTGCACAAACATCGTTTCATTATTCTTCGACGAATGGCATATAATTTGTCCATTCTTTATGTAATGCGGGCATTTTGCATTTGCGTCACACATATACCTGCCAGTTATAAGAATAATACAAAGTTGGTGCTTTTATACATTTATTTATGAGAATGAGGCCACTTTCAAATGTTCAATCTCGATCAACTGCGCGCAATTCATTCGGTTTACTAATGAACTGGGCTAATAATAGTGCATTACCTTACCTTCCTATTAATCTCAAAATCACCCATAAGAATAACTGCAAAATGGAATCACATTCAAGCATGTACACATATAAGAACTGCGCTTAAATCTTCCATGACGACATGAGATTTAAAGAAATCTGTGCCCGAGTGCAGATGAGACCTGCACTAGGATCAATATCCAGACGAGATCTGTGTATGAGATCAGATGAAATCTTCGATGTGAACTTGAAAGCAGATACCGTTTATCTGATGTCCACGTTAAACCGAAAACAACCAGAACACCTAGATTACCTATTAGTGTTATTTTTCTCGAGTCTCCAGTATATCGTTTTCGTCGATAAAATTGCCTCATTTAGCGTCCGTTCAACAATATGCACGATGCAGTGGAATTTTGTGAGGACGAGGGACACTAGGCGAAGAAACTCCTCTTTTATTTGTTTAATTTTTATAATTTTGGAATTCGTACTTCATAGTCAAATTTTATCTTCATAGATTTCCTCGGCACATGATCGCATTTTTAATGCATGAACATGCATTCCCATGAAAACTGTTTCAATGGTTAAATAACAAGAAATGTTGGTGCTGTGCAAAAATAGCTAACTTACAACGTATTGAATTGAAGTGATGCAATTCAAGCACTGAGTGAAAAGAATGCGGGGATGGGATTTGTAATTCTGGTTCGTACCATATAAATACGCTTCCTGAAATGATCATTTATTCCAGAAAATGTATTAGACCGAGTCACGATTCTGACACAATATCACTTTTGCACCGTTCCCTCAAGCTAACTTATCAGGTTGGCGTTTCTTACAATGTGGTCGGCGTTTAAGACCCTGAACGCACGGCATCCTTCATAGCGAATATTTCACTAATGTTGACATCGCACGTGCGGTGGCATGGAAGTTCTCAACCGAGAAACCCGATTTGTGGGCCCAGGGCATAATTGATGAATATATACGTTTTTGAATACCAGAAATAAATTTTAGGTTCGCGACGAGCACTTCATTTTTCTTCCATTTTTATATGTAGTAATTATGCCATCGTCAAAAAGTCAAATATGACGATTCAAGAAGGTGTGACATTTGTAATTAATGTCCATCAAATAAGTAAGGAAACTGGGACTTCTACTGTGGTGGAAAATTAGACCATTTTAGCGTCAAAAAAAGAAGGGAGGAAAGCAATTCTTGCAACATAGCTACTTTTTTAAGAATAATCAGTTATGTCTGTATGGTGTGTACTGCAAATAAAAGTTCCATATGAGATAAGCACACGGTTTTCAACTTCTATATGAATAATTCGGTGAAAATGTGTTCATATTTCAAGCCTCATAATTTATAAGCTATTTTATGTGATGAAAGGAGATCATTTAAACGGACGTGTATAATCAGTCAGTCAGCTGAGGTACTAACTCACAACCGTTGTGAGGTTCGTACCGGAGGTATGTTTTACGATAGGAATTCAGAATTTTAAAAGTTGTTTGAGCTAAATTTATAGTTTGGACTACAAATTGCAAATCCTCAAGGTCTACTAATGTGTGGAGACCAGCTGTTCTCAGGCCACACAATTCTCGTGAGTACAACAACTTTTTATCTCAATCATTATACGCCTCATTCCGTATGGCCACTCAGGTACTTGTCGTCTTCAACATGCCTTCTGTGCGATCATCGTTCAATTGTGCTTTCTGGCCATTTGCTTTCGTCTTTTATCTCAGCATTCGTTAGCCGACAACGGTGAGAAATCTAGGCTCACAACGGACCGTCAAATTCTCTATTCAGTTTTAAATTGACTAAACCCCATTTCAGATTGGCTGTCTTATATTTAATGGTCTCTGCTTCATAGATCCTCTGCAGATTAACTGTTCTACTTTTCGAAGTTGTACAGCTTAGACTCAATCTGAAACTCGGATAGATGAGCTTGAATGTTTGAACTCTGACCCGAAAGCATTCAGAAAGTGATACCAGTTCTGGTATTTCTCTTTTACCAAATTCCGAATTGCTCAAAGGATTATCCCTGCTTCGGTAATTTGCAGATGGATATTAATAACGACCTGTGTGCTGGGGATGGCATGTTTGTCTTTATCAAGGACACATTATACGGTCGATGTGATGATCAGTTATTGGTTATCGAGCATTTTATTCAGGTCGCTTATTGGGAAGTATTTAAAAAGAGTCGTTGTGGCTGGAATGAAATTATAACAGAACCATAAATGAAACAGAAACAAGCTTGCAGGGGATAATTGCAGTTCCTTGCCATGAAAATTGCACGGCCGTAGTCACCTCTTGCTGCATTAGCGTCTTGTCGAAAAATATAGTAAGGAAAGGAGCCAACTTCCTAATTTTATTACTTTATAAGAAAAGTCCTCAGAGTTTTGATGAATCTTCCGAAAAGATAGGATAAATGACCCCTGAACTTTAGAACTGCCAAAAAATAACCTAACACTTCTTCAGGAGTTTCCTTGCGATTATATGCTCACAAATTTCCCTCTCTCCCTCTCCGATTCGTCCTTCCGCAATATATTTATGATACTACTAACATCTAAAATTTTTTGAGGTTTAGACACCTCTCATTTTATTATAATGTGATATACATTACAAAAATTTCCCTGTTCGATTTTTGTCAGCATTTTTACTAATTCAGATTTTTTCCGCAATGTTTTTCCCCAAATCTCGCATGATTTCTTTCTCTAATTGATATCGAAACAACTGGAATAAAATTTCATCCAATGGACGTCGTAAAAAATTTAAATTTCAGTATCTATCACGCATTTGCAAGTATGCCACATTCAGTACGATTACGAGCACGCGCATACAGACGTTTGATCATCTTTTGGACAATGTTCGTAATGGAAGTGAATGTACCCTCTGGACGTCTACCGAATGAACTTGAATGGCCATTTTCGAGACCGCATTCTATAAAGGATTTCGTTCAAAATTGGAGTGATCTGGATCTCACGACAAGAGTTGGACGATTAGCTGATTTCATTGATGCGCATCGACTGAATACACATTTATAACTAAATAATACCACTACTAAAAAGTCATCACAAAAAGTCATTTAAATTCGAAAATTTTCAGGCATCACTTCAAATTTGAACTATGAATTCATAGGAAATACACTGCAATTCATAGTTCTAACTTTTTATCCTCAACAGATTTTATGAAAATGGACATTGCAACATGATGAAGCTTCAACCGTTGCAAATGGACCTCGCACCAAATATTATTCATATGGACACATAAACATAATGGCTTTAGAAATAATTTTGCCTATTTGATTAGAATGCAAAAGTGGGAATGCACTGCATATTTAGTTTAGCCAATCAGCCAATATGATAACAAATGAAAACGAACTTCACAAATTTGGCTGCGACCCACACAGAGAAAGCTTCGCTCATTAAGTTATAGTTGTTTAGCAATTTTTCGGTTTGAGCTGCTCACTTATATGCCTTAATCGAAGAACTTGGATGACGCAATATCAGCGGCAAATATGGTTGAAAAAGCGATCAGCAGTTTTACCTCCGTTTATTACGCAGAATCACACTACAAAGTTCTGCAGCTAGAATTCGATGTTCCTTCAACATTTCATTGTTAAATAGCAACCACCTTGCACATGGCTTCCAAAGTTATGAAACGAGAATGGAGCACTGAAAAATATTTCAAGAACACTTGACCCAAACAACTCACTGTGACATTGAAGCATCGCCATCCACTTATCGGTCTGCACCCTTGTCGTCTTTTTTTGGCGAAGATCAACTCGCTCTCTTTTGCACTCTATTTAGTTTAGATATCATTCAGGTAGCATATATTCCTAAGTGAAGTTCTTTCTTTAGTTCGATTAATCGTTTCCCGCCTGTCCATTCAAAAATGAACAACTTCCTAGCTGATAAGCTATCTTGTTTGAAAGCCACAGCCCCACCGCTGTTCTACGCTGATGATATTCTTCGTTCATTTCCGCTTAGTTTCGCTGAGATAAAAATTCCCTCCGTTAGTCGAACTCATACCGAGTACGTAGGTACGCTTATAGTTGAATTCAGCACTCCAAAATCAGTGTGCTGGAATAATTTCATTGTGCTCATTTGCTTGTATTTATTGGACGACTACCACCCGTACGTACGTTCGAATAGCATTCAAACGGCCGAAACGGTCCTTTTATTACAACACCAGCCGGATGGATGCAACGATTTTGCCTGAGTCCTTAATACTAAAGGGATCCGTCTATTCCGATGTTCGACTAGCTTCTACTGTCATTGTGCGCTGCTGTCATTTTTGATGACTCGAGCCTCATCACCCTCTCTCACCATTCCCCGTCCTTCACCTCCCTCCAAAGCCACCATCACCACCAGTAAGGACCTTCAACATCGGAGTTACATGTTATAATACTACCTGTTGCTAGATGTAATGCCTTTCCTATTACAGTTAATTGAGAAAGATTTCCGAATACTCCTCACTGACCGCTTGTCGCTCATCCAATCGATCCTCTGAAAAGAAATTTAACACATCGATCTGATCACTGCTCGCACACAACAACTGCCAGCGTTCGACATCGTCCGAAAGGGTGTTTGCATTTGATACAATTTCCTGCTGGCTGACAAATTTGAATTTTACTGAACGGACCTGGGTTACATTTCTGAAGAGATCAAAAGGACGCTTCCACGCGAGCTCTACTAACGGAACGAAGGAGCTAATGTGCATGTCATCTCTTAGTTCAACAACATGAACCGCAGACTGGCAACTTAGTATTCTTTCCTTACGAAATATTCCAACCTCAGGTGATCTGCAACAATTTTAGCACAAAACATGGCCCGCACTACGACTGCGGCCACAATTTTTGACCGTTCTTGTGGACAATGATTTCGGGCCACTTTTCGTTGGCTGTCCATGTAGGTGGCTAGGTGGAAATCGATTTTTAACTTATCGTCACACTTGAGCTGAAGCTTCCATGCAAAAATTCGAATCTAATAGATGGACCCATCACGAGATCAGGTCAGCCTCTGAGAAATAAGCAGAATTCGAGCCATTCACTCATTGCCTTTAAAATAACTATAGGAAAACAACAGCTGTCGAAAACTTCGAGTTGTACCTGCATCTCCAACTAATACACATCCAATGAACACGCTGTTCAAAATACACCCCGATCAACATCACTTTTCCTTATTTCCATAAGCTTTCCCGTAAAAATCAAGTTTAGCCCACATTATGGAACAGAAACCACAACGAAAAATCCGTATTGAAGTACTTCACCTTTCCTCCCATTAAGTGAGATCACGAAGCACCTCCTCCCTCCCTCCCTCTCGTCCGTCCTCGCCCTTTCATTTTGACCATTTCATGCGAAACATGAATCGATGGAACCTATACAAGAACTCAACTTAAGCAGTTTTTTACTTATAACAATTGCATACAGACGGTAGCACAAAATAGCTGTACCGCTGCACCTTATTCGAAAATGAGGTTCCGTTATCGATAATTGCAAAACAAATGACCAGCTAAGTAGATAGAACCACTATGCCCCAATGTTGCTGATTTCATAGGTAGCAACCTAACGTATATATGAAGACCGTCTGTTTTCTTGTCGACGGTGTGTATCTGCCCGGTATATCCTCCAAATGACTTCAGTTTCGTCGGGCTAAGAGAAAATTCCACTAAATTTACAAATCGCTAATCAATTTGACCTATAAAATGCAAGAACTACAAAACAAATGGATCGAAATAAAAGATGTACAAGTGTGTCTACGACTACCTCACTCTTGATTCTTGTATCGAAATGAAGCTTTAAGTAGGTTCTAATTATAAAGATGTTTCGAATGGACTGTATTAAAAAGCCTCGATCTGCATCTACATGTAATATCAAGTTTAGCACGTCACAGTTCTTCGGGTCGTCAGTGCGCTATCACTTCGAAGCACAGCTGCTGACGTATTTCATTGTAACGATCGATCAATTTATGGCCCATGGCCAAATACAGATCCTTAGAATTTATTTAACTATATCGTCTTCCACAACTGACAACTCTGTGATGATTTCTGCATTTATTAATAGCATTCTTTCCCCTCCTTTCCCCACAGATTCACTTTAAGATTCCTCGCAAAAACAAATCGGAACTATGAACAAATCGACATGAGAGAGCGTATCGAAAGAAAAGATAGACCTTTAAAGTGGCCCAGCGGTCAATGAGGATCGCTCCCAAATAGTTCAGCACGAAAAAGAAATTAATCGTTGCAGAATTCATGTTAATCTTGCTCAAATCATTCTTTGAATGTGAATAACTTCTTTTTTTTTTCAAAATTGAAGAATGAATACGAAATACTAGACGGGCACTCACCCTGAACCAAATATGATGACTGCACAACTGGAAGTGTTCAAAAAGCATGTGGTCAGATATATGTCGGACACGTACGTACCCATGCACAAACACGACGCCAATATAAAATAAAAAACGCAAAGTCGCAAAAATCCTTCTATCCACCGATTAGTGCGCATGCTCATGCACAGTAGCACTACATCAATCCGTTGAGGTACTTTGGCCCACCAAAAAAATAAAAAGAAGCAAATTCTTCCGGCAGAAAATCTCGCCACTACTCACCTTAAATATTCCAGTGAACAAATATAAACACTTAATATGGGACACCCACTGTATTCAAGCAATATACGATTTTCAATATGGAACCAGTAAATACATAGGAATTAAGAACAGCACCAATCAACGAATACAGAAGAATATCTGAATAGAGGGATAACTCTGCATATCTTACAACAATAAACTATTCAGAAATAGACACTTTATGTTGCTTCTAACATGCTCACATTTCTTCTTTTTGAGCATACTTCAGAAAAAAGGCAAAACTCTCACATACTTTAGCATCGATATGCGAACACTGAATAAATATATGAAAACAAAGGTTGCAAAATAGTAAAGTTCGACTGTGACAGAATCTCCGACGAATAATCGGGAATTCTGAACAAAGCACACGAAACTGACCCCTATATTTCGGAAGATTCCATCACATCGAGGTGAGATGATTTGGTGGGTCTCCTTTGAAAGAAAACTCAATGTTACTTTCGAGCACCTCGTTCAGAAAATTGAGCAGCACTAAACGGTATTTAAAATAATCCTCAAAATCTCACCAGACCATATGCACCGTTTGATATCATTTCTTTCGTTCCGCTCCCCTTAGCTCCAATCAAGTTTCAGAAGATTCTCATTTTGGACTTTTTTAGAAAAAAACTTATCAGGCGGCTCTTTGTATCTCTCATCAGCACAAATCTTTCTCTTTAAAAGTGGGGTGGAAAAAGTAGAATAACGACCGGTTTGAAGCGTCTTCTTTAATTCAAAGTCTTTCGCTGACCTAAGACACTGTAAAGCTATTTGACTGCATCGGAATAACCAGTCCTATGATGAGTGACATCAGAAACGACTCCAGAAAGATTCGGTCCTGTGTTTCCTCATAATGTAAAAAGTACAAGAGCCCAAGCAGTTAAAGTATAGTATAGAAATATAAAATATTGAATCAAAGTTTTAACGAGAAACTTATTAATTGGCTTCTTGCTGTTTTTCCACTGTGAGCCTTATAAGGGCCCCTTGTACATATCAGACACACTTCGGCTATTCATTTCATACTTTCATCCGCAACCACTTCTTATAACTGCTGCACTTATACCATGCTATTGTCCCCTACTTGCGTACAGAACCTACATAGCAATGCCGCCGTTTTCCGAAGGTCCCTATTCTAAGTTCACATTCGATAGCGCCAGAATCGTAATTTCAGAATCCCTGCATTGAAATTTTACTTTGAAACCTCGATTCCGCGATTTTCGAAAAAGCTCAGAATGCACCCTTTGACTGTGGTGTATCCACTACTGGCTGCAAAAACTCAATACTCATCAACGGATTCAATCAACGTACGACAGATACATGGAAAAAACTCTTAAGGAAGTAATAAGCCAAAATAGAACTAAATTAGTTCGAATCCAAGCTGCACTGCTGGCGAAGCCAAACCCGACTCCAATGGGCGTGCAGTGACGATATTCGAGAGCACAGGCCTTTTGACATACGCAACAAACAGCGGATTGCTCACTCTGTTCACTTCACCTTCACATTCACTATCGATTACTTGACTCTGAAATATTCGGTGAATTGGTAAAGAAGAACGACAGCAAGAGGAGACATTTTGAATGATCGAGTCCGATTGTAGGATACCTCTTTGCCATCTCCCTTCGGAAAAGTGCAGCTTCAAAAACCCCTCTTAAAAAACTGAAAGAAACTTCGACGCATCAGATGGAAAATAATTTAGAAAATCTCTGCGCAACGCTTCCTGTCGTGAAAATGAATTCAAATCATATGAAATCAGAACGTAACGTTCCTTAATGATGCTCTAAACAAACATCCTGGAACAGAGCTTGCAATTCGAACCAGACCATAGAGGATGACCGCCCTTTTGGACTTCTTCGAATGAATGCTTAATGACAACCTTTCCCTTTGTCATTTCACTAGCTCTCCTCATTAAAAATGAAAAACAAATAAAAAAGTAATCATTGTTATTTAAAATATGCCCAGACGCAAGTAAAAAAGCTGACACGACGTGAACTTTTTGCATCACACCGACCTCATGAAATACTTTCACATTTTTCTTACTGAAAAAAAAAACTTGTAAAACAATGCCATCATAAAATTTTGTTACCTCTTTAATGCTTACAACCAGCTTTCACAAATAAACACGAAAAATGGAATATCGAGTGACCTTATCGCTTTCATTACACGCATAACATTTTTCTGGCTGCGGCTTCAATCAATCCCGAATTGGAATATCAGTTAACTAAGTACACTCCCACAGAAACTCGAAAATATATAAAGACAAACCTACGAAGCTGATGAAATATTGCTATAAAGTAGACTTGAGAGATAAGTAAAACAATTACTGTAACATGAGCTCCTACTCATAATAAAATCCACGTGATAAAAGTCATACCAGAAACAGATCTTTGACGGTAGATTCGTAATCGTTTTTCGACAGTACAAGAAAGCCTAATGCACAGCCCGGATCGATTTCATCGAGTGGCATCTTTGAGAAGTCAGCACAATGGAAAGCTTGCCATGATGCTTGTAATGACGATGGAGGAATTGCAGCATGTGCGACGTGTGGATCCAAGAAAATTAAACTCTGAAAGCATTAAAAAAAATCATTTCTGGTGTTTTTTCTCATTTATTAAGTGCCGGCTCAAATTTTTCTTCGTTTTTTAATTTCGCTCAGCAAAAATCTTTAGCGTGCGAAATAATACAAATGATGTTGCAATTATGAAAACTATACATCGGCATTACGTAAAGATTAAAGCAATTGAAAATCCTGACGCATCTTCACATATCGTTCTAACTGCAACCTCTCTTTAGTTTTGAGATAAAATTAGATTTGAAAAAATTTCCAGCGAATGCACCAGATGGTAAAAAACGTTGCAAAATCTGAAAAACTTTGGTACTGCGACATTTCGCTTGGGAAAGCCAATGCGCAAAAACAAAAACATCAAGAAAATTTTAGAGATGGAGGAGAGAAAAAGTCGTCGCCTACATTTTCATGTAATCACACTCCTCCTTTCCCCTTCGATTGACTGGCGAAATCCATTAAAAAAGTTTGGATCATCTCTTCTCCCCACCTCCCCGTAGCACGTATCAGGACTCCACCATCCATATAAACACCAAAAGCTACCCTCATCCTTCTCTCGTTTTCAGTTTCCTATTTCGAAATCAACTGTACGAAGAGCACAAAATGAGATAAAAACCGACCTCATTATCATAAGACCCAATAAAATAGAGCGAACGTCTTGGACGACCTCCAATTATTCCTACCGTATTTCTCAACGATAGGAAACTGACCAAATGCTTACGATAACACTGCAATAACATTCCGTACACACTGATAAGCACATTTTCTTATGGAACAGGCCAATCAACATTGACGAATGATCAATAAATTTCCTTTACTATTTCAAATTTATATAGGAGTGGATTCACCTACTCAAAATAACCTCACATTTCTTCCTTAAATTTCAGTGATATTTCTGCTCAAGATAATATTATACAGAAACATCTTCCACGTTTACGGAAAATTATTCACTGCCGGCGGCACTATCATCCCAAGTACAAGAACACTAACATTTTTAACACTTAAAATAGTTCGAAAACTGATACAATTTGCAACAATATTTCGAAACAAAATGGAAACGATGTATTTCGGGCTGAGATTTTCTCTTAGAATATATCACATAACAGTGCTGCCAGTCAACAATAATCTAAAAGGATGTGAATCTAAAAATATACGCAAAAAAATCAGCGAGGTAAAAATTTCATCAACGAATTTTTGCCCAAAAAAAACATTACACCTGTTTTAAGTACTTTAGAAAACCATTCGGATCTCAAAGAAGATCCAACTTTTCATCTAGGAAAAATAAAAGTTTGCAGGTTCTTTTCAACAGTGTTGTCAGCCCATCATTTTTAAATTTTTCTCACTATTTACTGTAATATCGATATTTTTTAAGAAACGAAGAGAAGGAATGAAAATGAGGAAGAATTTTCTCAGCAGTTTCGCATTCGCTATTCGAAAACGCCAACGTTTAAGCAGCGAGGTTTCTACTGAAAATTCTCCTATTGCTGGAGTCGTATAAAAAGATTCTTATCAAATGAGAATTTTACATACCACCACGCCATATAACGTATCAACTGAAATTTTTAAAATTTTCTGTAAGAAATATACTGAAATAAACATTGCTATGAATAAGAGAGTACTTTCTTGAAAGTCACCTGGGAACGTAGACTATTAACACAAGTGCAGACTCCCGCCAGTACAGAAATGCCACTGTATTTTATAACTTCCTAGACCTAGACTTTTTATCTATTGAGAACTAAGACTTACGTCACTTATTGCATGACAGCCAAGCTGTACGTAGACAATAATCAAGACGGGTACTCGGAATTGCTCACTGAGCTGTGCCACTTCCGATTGTATAAGCATGCCGTCGGTAACACAATACATCCGCAGGCATCGCAACAACGGTGATTTCGACGACATCAATGCATCTCTTTAAAACAAGTCCTTTAATTTACAATTAAACAAATCATTTTTGATGTTTGGGAAGGCTCTTTCCTAAGGGCTACAAAAGTATAAATTGTATGTAAAGAGTAAACGTATCTATGAAAATATAATTGTATACCTACATATGTACAAGGGCAAGCTCCTCTTGAACGTGATGCATCTTTCATTTATTGGCGAGAACTTCAGCACTCTTGAACTGTAGGTCGCCATGAGGAAATAAATGCATGTAAAGATGATTCGGTGATAACCACATCGATTGAGGCAATCAATACAACGGCAACATTGAAAAAAAGCATGGGAAAATTTATACGCCACCTTTTGAAAATATCTGCGGATCCTCTTCTACAACTTTTCAAATTCATTTCCTTTGAAATATTCTCATTGATTTTCCGATGAGAAGGCTTACTTACATAACCGACGCTTTTACCGCTAAGATGGACAAAAGAGAGTGAGAGTGAATCCACATGGAATGCTTGAGATGAGAACCAAGTTCGTACCTTATCAGTCCAAACGCTGTACATGCAGAATACCAGTTGCCCACAGCACCATGTTCATTGCGCTCTTTAGCGATCTTCATCAAACGGTATAGACCCAAATCAGCATACAGATGATCGCCGAACAGTGATACTATATCATAATGACCGAAACCACAACGATATCGATTGGCCTCTTCGTCACCCCAAAATCGCCAGTCTAAACGAAAGCAATGTTGACGAAGTCTAGCATCCACTACTTTCATTAAAAAAACAAAACAGTATTTCCTTACCTTTCGATCTATTGCTTTCTCATCTTCTCACGGTAATTGGACGGCACTTTTTGAAAAAAGTCTAAATCCAATACTAATCCTTAAAAAACCCCTGTCGTATATACAATATCATTATTGATAAGGGAAGATTTGAACAAGTTGATTTCGACGAAACTGTTCGCTGTTCAATTTTAATGAACTTAGAACGGTTAATGCTTTACAAGTGCATGATTTTACAAGCTAAAGCAACCCGAAATCAATCTATTCGATCGGCGAACTCTCTTTCCAAAGGAAGAAGGCTGTTCAGGGACGAGACTACTCAATCATGAAAAATCCTATAAAAGAAAATCGATAAATGAGTCACCTCGACCAAGATGCAATACGATAAGTGCTTGTGCCAACATCATTTGGCATGTACGTAATGTACATCCCCAGCCACAATCGGTCGTTTTTGATGAGCCAGGTAATGGTGATAACTCAGTTCGATATGTTAACCAAATACGACTGTAATAATCGATGGCGAATGCACGAAATACAACTTCGTCATCGTTATCTGTAAATAATTACTGAAATGGTAAAAGACAGAGATTCCATCACCGGATGATTTCCAATTTCAGAGAATAAGAAAAGAGATTTGCAATATGACTTAAGAACAAATTATGCTTGATTCTGCATGAAAACATGAATACGATACTGTTACAGTTTTGCCGGTTTACTGCATCCATCCCTAATAATATCAATGCTCTTATTATTCCCTAATAATATCAATGTTTCTTGTGAGTAGACCCGAGTGGTCACTCCTTATGTTATTCATTTACAGATCCATCACTATCAATATTCCGCATTCATGAAAGCATACTGGCGACAAGAGTGCAATACTTTTATACGAACTGGTCATCGATTAAGTGACCGATCAATAATATGGGCACTGGCAACGACACTCTCCTATCAAGTCTTTGCGTTATGGCCTTTCGAACAGCCTTGACGCCTAAGTCTTTGACCATAGATTATTGGCCATAGTCAGCAGTTTTGAATGTCACTGTCCTTTAACAAAGTGTATTGTTAAGAACACCTTAAACAACGGATGACACCAATGCAAAGTACGATTAACTCTGCTCTATATGATAGCGAAAGTCTAATTCTAGTGAAGTCAGCTATGAGTGGCGCACACATAGAAAACGGAAGGAATATCGGGTCACCCTGACGTATGACGAAAGATGAGTAAACACTCTACTTTCGATTACCATGAGCATGAATACCCATATTTCAAGAGCGCAATAATACACAGCCATTATCACATTAAACAGCGATACTTGAAAAAACTCATTTCCATACTCCCAAAATTCCGTTTGTAACCACAAATTGATTGCGTAATTTTTTAAAGAATCCTCCAACCTGGTCTATTAGTAAAATAGAATTCGCCAAGTAACCATAAAGGTGCTCTCTTTTTATATTCCGATCGTGATATTCTCCATCTGCCATAAACAAGCGAAAACCAAACACTGTCGAATTTCTGCCGAACCGATGAACCAATAGCGATTTCGGATTCCGATGTACTAACATCATCATCATTCGTTTTCTTCGTCGTCGATCCACTCAGCAATGAACGCAGATTTATACTTGCTCTGAAAGCTTATTGCAATCAGTGTTTATAAACTAAAGCATCATCTTAGACCATCGAAAGCATAACAACTACCATTGCAATATTCTAGTTTCTGATTAAAGTTGTCATGTGATGCACAGATATGAGCATTTGCAAAAGAACTTATAATCGTTTAAGGAAGAGACGTTCGTTTAATGCAAAAAAGTCAACAACGCGGTATTTGCGTCACTCACATTGCGCCATTAGAGGTGATCGCACAATTTGACAACGCCAACGTTCTGAAACGTTAGTTGACTGATGGCGAAACAATAACTGTAATGTGGAAAAAGAGCCATGTTTTAAGTGCATAATTCGACGCTACACTTCTAAATTAATAAGAAATGTAAATTTTCGAGGCGCAACTGTCGTGGCTTTGAAAAAATCCGACCACCTCGAAATCTTTGATGAGGTTGCATTTGCGGCGCCCGAAAGGAGAGCTCCAACGGAATATTTCGATGTCGTATCGCAAATTTCGCAATCTCCGATCGTCAACTGTTCACGATCGGATTCATCATCACCATTCGTACGCAATGACAGCGTACTCATCAGCGAAGTAAACACCAGCGACCACACACTTCGTGCAGTGTTACTACAAGCCGTTGCAAGTCCCGTTGAAATTTCAAGTTCTTGAGCTTATTTAAGGATAACCTAGTGGTGCACGAACTCTGCAAATAAGAGTGTAATTGAACAAAAAACAGTCTTCCTTTTCAAGGGAATTTTACTTGTTTTTTTTTAAGTTCCCGGCTTCCAACAGTTGATGGCTTTTCAAAAACGACAACAATTCGAAACTGAACAAGCCTAGAAACGGGGCTGAAAATACAAACACGAACCAATGAATCAAGAATCGTCACTCGAGAGCTACAATAATTTGTTCGAACCCTTCTAATGCTTCAATCTTACGCAAAAGTGAGAGCAAATGGACCACCGTGCAGTCGCAAAAACATCTGACAACCTTTTCTCATCTTCCAACCTCAGCCGAATACCAAAACTGCCTTTTTGATGGGGCCGACGCCCTCCGCCGTAAGCACAGGCGGTCGAGAGAGACGGAGGGAGACCGCGCGCGTCCCAGGAGAACGGCGCGGTAGAAGTCACACGGCGATAAAGATATCGCAGTAAATATGAAATTATACCGTAAGGAATCAAAATTCGGAAGACAAGTTTCAACACATTCTAAAGAGCACAGAATGCTCTATCAGGATCGTTAATAACCTGTAACAAAAACAAAACCTTTTCCATGAGTTCAACTGTTTATTGACGTGCAAATGACAAAGATTGCACCGTTACCGACATATCAAGGCCTTGAACTGTATAAACGAACAAGACTTGGGAAAAGTGACTAGGTGCACTTTAAGGTGTACACAAAACTCTATCAGGATCAGTAATAAGCTGTAACAAAAACAAGAACTTTTCTATGACATCAATTTCTTATGTAACGTGCAACGGACATAATTTGCCGAGTCGAGATACTTGCTGTACGGACATTGACGTATGTTGACACTACTGACATATGTGAGCGGTTCAAGAAAGCAATCGCTCGACCGCCGAATTACTGAAACCCCATCGTTGACTAGAAGTGGCAACAGATGTTTCTCAGCATCATCGTGGGTCTCTGCCAGAGATGTGAAGCAAACATCTAAAATCTCAGATATGGTAGGGATCATGGCGAAAAGACGCTGTGTAAGTACCGCAAGTTTTGTGTTGCCTCAATCGTAAGTACTTAAGAAGTGATCCTCTCTCTGTCTTGAAACACAGCGAGTTTGGTGCTAGTTCAATTAATAGCTTGTTGTGGAAGAAATCAGAGGATGCTCTTTATGTTTGATGAGATGAAGAGGCCTATCGAGCCAGATGTAGCTAGGGAGAGGAGCAGTGGGAAGAGGCGCAAAACAAGGAGACATTTGTTCCCCAAAATCCTCATCTGCTCTCAAACGATTCGTGAGAAAGATGAAGACTACAGATGGTTTCAGTGCATTCAGCAAATAACTCCAGTTGCTTGTCTTTGCGGACGAAGTGGTACTCATTGCCGATGACCCAAAAAATTGGCATTACTCACTGAACGAGCTCAGTAAGAATGCCAAGAAAATTGGGCTCAGCATTGCAAACGCAAAATGAAGTGGATGAGAAATGTGTTTTATCGCTAATTTTCCATGAAGCTCGACAGTGAAAATATCCAACTTTTGGAACAGTTTGTAAAATTAGAATAGGCTTGCAAATGAGGGACAGTGGGTCAGAATCATGCGGATAAAAAAGATCGCACTGGCTAGCATTCATCAAGCTTGACAATATCTATTACGACAAAGATGAAAATGCCAACCAAGGGAGAACACTTCACCTCGACGGCTATCACTGTTCTTCCCCGTGGGCGAGAAGCGTGGAATATCTCACCCGCCGAAGAAAACAAACTGGCAAAACATAGCGAGCAATGGAAAGGGGAACGGAAAGTACCAACAAACTGCAATACACCACAAACGAAGAGTTGCTTTGTGGTTCCGCACTGAACGACGTTGTCGAAGAAATGTACGAAAGAAAACTGAAGTGAGCTGGTCACGTTGCCAGGTTAAATGGCTATAGATGGACCAAGTAGATCTTCTAGTGGTAACCAGGAGACGTAAAACGATCACGCCATAGGCACAACACGGCTAAGAGCCGATGATGCGCCTATGAGGATTACTTGAATATAGAACGCTCAGGATCGCTACAGATGGAAGAGTTGCCAGATGCATCAATGGAGGGAAAGATGAAATCGACGAAATTACGGCCCTTTATAATACTGAAAGTAAAGTAGCCTCGCCAGATGTCCTTGCCAGTTGCTAGATCTGTCGCAGTGCCACATAGTTGTCTAAGTCGAAACATAGAGTTGGAATCATCACGTCAATGTCGGCTCCCCAATGAAGAGTATCTACAGCGTTCAGCACGCGTTCCGTTTGCATCACAGAACTTCGCCCATACTGTTATACGTAGCTGTGGACACGAACATCTCTGAAGACTATTCCTACTCATTTATTATCTGAACTCTCATTTTAAAGCATTGTTTAGGGATTCCTCTGAAGAGGTAAAGTGTTTTGCAACATTCAAAATGATAGCTACCAAAAGCCCAGCCTTCTGCAATATGTGAAGGTGACGATAATCAATAACCGATATCTGGATGATGATATTTCGTTCCGTTGATGTATAACACGTATGCTTTGAAAGATCGAAATCAGTCACTAGCTACCTAATCCTGACGATACATTCCATTTGCCAGTAACCTTTCTTGAGCGAAATAAGCATCCTTGGAGCAGCCCTAAACATCTGACGAAAATGTGTTGTCCATTAACTTTCTGAAGATTGAGCACTACACGCGGCTTATGCTGTTAACAAGCTTCCGGTCCCTTTGGCCGACTTAATAATAGGTTGCACTGTCGAGTGCGCAAACTTTTTTCAATGGGCTGTGCCCTTGGAATGCTTCGGATGCGAGAAACTGCTTACCATGATACTGGGTGTAAAAACAGTTACCATCAACTCTGACTGCACCGTCGATTATTCTCCTGGTTTCTTAATCGACTTGGAATGAACACGAGTCTGTGGATAGGTAACTTGCATCCAAACGTTATCAGCCATTCTAGACTAGTGGCTCCAAACGAGTGCTCGATAGCCGCATCTTCATTACTATATCCTCCACGTCCTGCGAGCTGGCTTCTTTGGCTAGAGTTATTCACTTCAAATGACTGCTTGCATTGAGGATTTCCTTCTTTGTAATTCGCAATTCTTCAAAATGGGAGCATGTCGCTCTCACGCCGCTTTCTCCTTCACAGTCCTGACTTGTCTATGTCGGAGTGCAGGTGCTGCATGCAATCAAACTATGTCAGTGCAATTAATTAGACGCTGAAAGTGTCGATTGGCCTTTTTACCATCAAACGAACTTACAACGCCCGTTATCGATATGCCCATAGGGAAAGAAACGAAGTGATGAAAACCTGGAAGTGATGAATTTAAGAATTCATAATTGGTGCATATAACAATTGCCATTCATAGGGAGTTTAATGCAAATTAAGAACGATTGGGTCACTTAATTAAACCGTCGAGTGTAGTTTCGTGAATTCAGTTCACCAATAAGAACAGTGCCTCACGAATGCACGTGAACAACGCATAAGGCGATTTATGGCAATTGCGAGTCAATAAGCAATTGAACTCATGTTGAAACTCGTCTTTCGAATTTTGTTTATCTTGATATTTACTGCGGTTTTTATTGCCGTGTGCCCACCACCGCGCCGCTCTCCGAGGACGCGCGCCGTCTCTCTCCGTTTCTGCTTGCGCGTGCGCTTGTGGCTAAGTACATCCACTCCGTCTAGCATCATGAGAGTTGAGTCACTGCCAAGATTTGAAAGGGCATGATGATGAATTGTTGCAGCATAAAAATGAGGCACCCACAAGACCGTTAGTCGACGAGGAAAGGCGAAGGCGATGGGGGTTCAGGTGGGTCTGTGTTGAAAGTTTCTGGAATTCTCATATCGGACGCTATGTAAAGTCTACGACTTTATCGGCCGTTGTGCAAGTTCTATAATCCGTCTCCCGCGCACCATAACTAAACAGTCGACTCGGTGCGTAGCCGTACCCCGAAATATATGAGCGTTTGTTTCAATGTGAAAGAATTCAAAGAAAGATTTTCGGCTCGGTGGGCGCTTAATAAATGAGAGGAAGTAAACGTAGCCGCCAAAAAGCTTCATTTGGTTCCAGTGAGTGGGTCGTTGCACATAGCGAGGCAGTTATCATCATGCCGGTGTACTGAGTTGACGTTGTTGTGAGAGAATAGGACATGAAGCATTGCTTCCTTGACAGCTTGATCCTGAACAGTCACAAACTGTTCCTCTTTCAGCTTCTTAACCGACTCTTTAATCAGGTCTGGGAGTTGACCACTTGCGGCGCAAGGAATTGGCGCAGTTTTTTAAGTTATTGGAAGTCGACACTTTTCGCACCCGGTATACTAGCCGGAGTCGAATATATTCATCATAGAGTTTTTTAATTTTTAATGTCTAGAGCATCTACAGAGTTCGATTAATCGAAATAGCAGATGCACTAATGGGCAAATAACAATACGAACTCATTGTCCAACTTATTTGCTCGCAAAATATTACCTTTGGAGCTTGCGTGGTTGCCGAGTTAAGGCTACTAAATAGATATACAGACGCATACGAAAATGCCACAGACACGCCATAATAAAATTTTTTGCGGAACAAGTTTGCGGCTTTGCAAAAGTGCATGGAAACAGTGAAATTTTCGGTTGCTAATAATTTCCGAAATATAATAGCACATACAGTGTGCCCCTCACTTCGGATGTAAGATTAGGTCAGTGGAGTATGAGGGAGTGGGGGTATGATCGGAGTCTCATAGTAGGGTCCCTTTTATTGCCGGAGTCAGAGTCATCTCATTCCGTCAGCGTGACACATGATATATTTTTTCTACAAGTCCATTCATAATAAGTGACGTTATTGTGGAATGCGTTGTTTTCATAAAACGCTAATCGAGCAACTATCACATAAATGCTATTTCCATACATTCGAAAAAAAAAGAATATGCAAAAAAACTGCTTGAAATAAAAAGTCGAAAATTTGCATATGTCACTCATTCGAGCGATGAAAATGTTGGGGTGATCTTTATTTGTTACGCGTGTTCTATCATAAAGTGGTGTGGTGTTCTCTTGATCAGTTAAAGCCGAGTGCTGGGACCCCTCTTTGCTTAATTGCGATTGTGTTAGTTTCTCCCCAAAATTTTGCAATGTGTTCTTTAGTTTGTAAAATTCGCGCACATACTTTTTGGCTTCTCTGCTTCATATGTTTTCATTGATGTGAAATTTCCGGAAATGAACTTCGCTGTATGACGTTTTTTTCTACATGCAAATTTCAAACACCATTTTTTTTTGATTTTCTCCATTTTCTGAGAATGCTGTTGTATCGATTTTGTCGACACAATAGTATCTTCATTGAATTTGCTAGCGAAACAGAATAGCATCTACGTGTGTGCCCATCACTTTATTGCTGGTGAGATGTAATGCACATGGCATATGACACAAAGACGATTATTTCGTCCAGCGGATATTGGGAGGAGGGAAAGAAAATGCGGGAAAAAGGGAAAACAGATGAATAATAGAGATTTGAACAATGTGGGAATCAACAGCAGGAATCAACAGTTACGAGGTACGGCATATATATATATATATATATATATATATATATATATATATATATGTTATATGTGTTAATATTGCTTTTGCGGTTACATCAGGCACCGAATTCTACGCATTATATTCCCTTATTCGATAGAAAGCACGTGAATATACTCAGCCGCACCTGTGAACAATGGGCTTGGAAAAGTTTGCCGAGCGTATGCTGTCACTTGTAAGCAGTAATTTAAAAAGTCCATTAAGTGAAGAGTCGTTATTTTTACGACCAGTGTCTCACGCCGTAAAAAACCAACGTAGAAATGATACGGCTCAAGCTTGTATCTACAAACCTATAGCGTCAACTCGTTAATGAAGAAGGATGAGCAGTCGAAGATAATAGTTATTCGGCATTTCCTACATATTCTCATGAAACAGTAGGCTAGAATTACCGTTACCTAAAACTTCCTATGTAAAGTTGCTATCGGTGAAGCAGAAATTTTTGTTTCATTGAGAGCTTTTTTAACTGGTAAATCCGTTATAGAAGATGGCATTGCAAGATGCACGTGCACCAGGAGAGCAAGGAAATTCGTCGGGTAAAGCAGCAAAGGACGCCGTCGAGAAGGGCAAACAACGGCTCTTGCGATTGAGTAAAAAGCTTAAAAAAGCACCTGATCCTGTCGTCATGGAGGATCTTTCACCTGACGCACCCCCCGTCAACTGTCCTCCTCCACTCGAGGTAGTGAGCACTTCAAATGGACTTTAAACTCTTTGCAAATGTTCTGATTTCATTCAACCGGATCGCAGTAGTTGCAGAAAGCCAACTTTAACTGGAGCTTCCGCTTTCGTCGCACTGTGATACGAAAGAGTACTTGATATTGATACGTTACGATGCGAATTATTCCATTAAGAGAAGGAAGCTTTATATGACAATTTGGATTTTAAATGAGCTTGGACAAATTTTTGGAGAAAGGGAGAAGGAGAAGAGAAGGTAAATTTGATGAGGTGGGCATAAGAGCAGGAAATGACCGCTTGCATGGTGGAGACCCTACTGGAACTATTTGCAGTGATATTTTAGCTAGAACATGAGAAACAGACCTTATTCTCCTTTTTAAGGTTTTTAAGCACACCTTCGGCGTATGCACGAATCCTCAATAAATAGGCGTTCGCGTCAAATATACGTTGCACTTCAAATGTAGCGAGAACATTGAGTCCAGACGAGGTGGATGTGGCACAGGAATTGTTCTTATATTTTTTCTAATTTGAAATAATCAGCTTTTTAACAATAGGGCTATTTATCGATGAAGCCGTACAGGAAGCGTCGGATATCGGTGGCAAAACGCTATTGTGCCAAACTTGTTCGAGGATTGCTGAAGCTAACAAACGGTAAAGGGCAAAGAATGAGTTACGAGTGCTTAGCCTCCGAATATACCATCGATCTCTCAAATGTGAGTGTTTGTTTAGGTACCATATATACTGAAATAAGGTCCCATTTTCGATTAAGTCAGTAAATTTTCGAGTGCAGTGCACTTCACTTTCGACGAAGCTTCCTCCTGTCATAAAACTGTCAAATTCATTTACAACTATATTTATGCGTGTGACAAAACTTTTGTGGAATAAAAAACCTCCAGTCGCATGAATAAAGTGGCCCTCATTCGTGAATTTCAGCGTATAAAGTCACTCGGGAATTGACAGTTCTGGGCATTATTTGAGAGAGTATAACAGCAGAATGGTAGATTATTTATTGTCGTTGAGCATGGCTAATGTTAGCATCAATGCGCCTGTTGCTACTGAAAAATGCGGAATCATTTATTTTGGTGGACCTGAACATTTATGGACTCGAGACATAGATTTTCTGGTCCTCTGGAGTTCGTGGCCAAGCCAAGTCGTAGGAATGAAGGAGTTGCGCAATCTCATTGAAAGCGATGGATTCAAATAAAGGGGATGAAATTGGTTACCTAGCTGGACAACAGCGATTTCTTGCATAATTGCCGTCAAAGACACTGTAAATTTTTCCCCTACTGCAAAATGTCTGCGTTTTATGTGGTTTATTTTTTGTTTCAGCTATAATATTTCTGCTTCTGTTCTTCCACTATATGTCTGGAATTATATCACAGTTATATTCTACTTTATAGTATAGTAATATATATTCAGCATGCAGTACGTCATCAGCTGTTCGTAAAGCGCGTGGAGGTGATGCATATCATTCCACGAATTTCATGAGCTCGAATGCGTAATCACGTTTATGCAGAATTTTTCTTCATTTTAGAGATTTTTTTGCCATTGGGATTCGATCGATATATAAGTTTCGTGCCAAAAATTTGGTTGTTTAAATCATTATTGCAATAAATTTTCAGTGGTAGTTTAATGAAACTTTCCTTTAATAAAGTTTAAAACTGCAAATAAGTTGAGTTCGTTTATTAAGAAAGCATAAATTTGCAGGTGTCGGTAAAAACGGATGATGCTCGTAAAAGAATAATAGTCGCGTATAAAAGTGAGGCGTATCAACTAACTCCTGTGATTAGGGATGAATATGAAAAGTGGAAGACCAACATTCGTAAACATCGACTTTTTCGACAAAGCTTTAGACGACAAAGGTGATGTATAGCATTCCGATTTCGTCTACTCTTACTGGGAAATAGATCTTATTTCTTCAATTTATGTCGGCAAGTGAAAAACAAAAGTTCTGCTTTTATCGTCAATCGCTGCTGAAAAATTAATACAAAGTTTCATAATATTTTTCGCAAAAAAGTTTAAGTTCTATCATTAACGCATATTTCACCTTCATCAAAGTTCTTTCTGGTCCAAATCATCCCAAAAAATCAATCATGATAAATGAACTCATGAAAAATCCACTGAAAACGAAGATGAAGCTCATAGGAATTTCCATCACTCTTCTTCCTTGGCAAGTTCTTCGAGAATTAGAGCGAAATGAATTCGGGAATGGCATCAAAAAATTGAAATTAATAACCCTTAATGAATTCAAATCCCAACACGAACATGGAATCTGTACATACGAGCTAACGCCTACGGAATTAATGCAGAAAGAAAGAGCGTCAATATGCTCTGCATCTACATATTTGTTATTTGGGCTCAATATCTTGCTCTCAAACGTAGAAGCTTAAGATGCCTATAGCCCTCATATAATTTTTTCGCACAAAAAATGTGCTATTTATTAATGTTCGCTGTGAGGCCTGCATCGTTCAATTGTGGTCAAACATGAAGTCTCTAAAGTCATTCTGTGGCCATTATGTGCCACTTTCGAACTCATTTTGTTGCAACTATTTTCAAGACGTGTTGTCGTTGTCCAGTAAGCGTTCCATGATAACCGATTTGCTTTCACTCAGGCATCTCTCTCTTTAGTCATCCACTGTTATAGCGATTATTCCAGTAATTTTCTTAAATAATTTACAGTATTTTAAAATTCTTCAGTGAGCTTTACGCAACCTAAGGTTACTCCACAGTGGATGTGCTATCTCATTTACTGTTGAGAATTTCTGATACTAGACACGTTTCCTTCCTTCATTTCTTAGTTTTACAAGAAAACGATAAAGTCGCAAAGAAATTCTGCATTTTGAAACTACAAAATTTACTTCTTTCTAGTCTGTTCTCTGAAGTTGTCAGAAAAATTCCGGATCGAGAAAATTCCATTCCTCAACAGTGTTTTCTTTGAGTTAAAGTTGTTCCGTTCCATGGTTTCATATAAGTTTGTTTCTCATTTTACAGTTAATAGGAGATATTCATTATTACGAAGAATTATAATATAATCATTTGCAGTTTCTTTCTATTGGGTTTAACTTGTTCAGATTATCACTTCATATTTTCTTTCCGTTTGGTTGAAATTTCTATACAATATGTGATCGCTACCTTTCGACTTTTTGTCGTATCATCGTGGATATGAGAGATTTCTGAAGCAGAATTCATGATTAAAACTCTTTCACGGGTTAAAGTCTATACATTTTATCAAAAAGCCTTCCGTCCTTCATCGTTGTCTCGAATATCTGCCTGTTTCCTAATTTAATCAAATACTAACGCGGAATGTTTTGACGACCGCGTATATGAAATAGGCGCTCATGTCGAAGCTCCATAATAAACAAACGTACTCTTGAAGTATTTCTTTATCAGTTCTCGTTGTCATTTATGCACTAACATCAAGTCCATTAGCAAAAGTAAACATTTTAGAAGAAGACGATAATTTAACAGACATAGGTCTATGATAAGCTGTTAAATTGTTAATTAAATTGTACAGAAGTTCACGGACAAGTAAACGACTTGGATACACGCTTGCATTCTTCACTGTCTTCCTCGATTCGACCTTTTTTCCTTGTTGCTTATACAAATTAAATTTGTTTGTGTAACAGTCGCTTTCAGGAAAGAAGAGGTAGAATCTGAGCCATTAGAAACAACGCCTCTACTTGATATCAAGATGCCACATGCTCAAGAAAGCAGTTCCATGCCTTCCACAACTAATCACTCATTTAGTACAATCAAATCCGCAGCTCCATCGTTACCGTATGTCGTAACCTATTCATCGCGTTATATTATTTAATTGATCACCCGTCCGTTTTTATGCAGGTTGATTAATTGTTTATTGCAACTCTTCCTTCATACTGCTATCTACCGTGTGTAAACGGTGATAAAATGTTGTTCTTACGGTACAGAACATTTTTAGCTCATAAGAAGCATTCACGAGGGAATAAATAAGAGAAAGAACTATCTAATAGAACTAAACATCGACGAAAGATATAAGGAGAAAAGATAAGAAAATAAGAAGACCGTTCTTGTATTAAAAAAAAAAAAAATTATAATGCTCACAAAATGCGAAAAATTATAACGTTTTTCCGACATTTTAACTTCCTAGAGACGTTCTTTGTACATTTCAGTGGAAAACCGTGTTTCTAGTCGATTTATCCCTTCTCTCCTAGCTGAATTGAGAGCACATGACATCAACATATCTCTTGTTTTTGCTTAATGTAAGCTGGCAATTTCCAAATTTTTGCACTTTTGTGATATTGCTAGCTGCGGAGCTGATACGTCAAAAGCTTATTGCATCCTAATTTCTTTCTTGAAATTTTAGAAAACTTTCAGAATATCGGATCCTTTTACACAAATCTTTGCAGCTTTGACAATTTATTGATTTTTTTCTAAATTTTTAATACTATGAATGTCGTGATTCATGACCGTAATCGCTACGTTTCCTACTCTCTCTCCCGCTACGCTAGAGATTGCAAGAATAAAATATTTTCAAACTTTTTCAACAGTTTAATGTGAACTTAAATAAGTTGCTAAGCATCCGTACCATATTTCAAACGAGACCGTTGTCGATACTTTGGTTATTAAAATATCGAAATTTTCGTGTTAAAATACCCGCAATACACAGCTCGTAATTATAAAAAACTTTGTAAGCACAACAAAGCATTAAAATTGTTATGACATATTATACTCAGAGATTACAATGCACCTCATCGAGGACTGAAAGCATTTGATTCAACTGATGAATATACTCAAGTGAAATATTTGAGCATTTCCAGCTTAATAAAAATCTAGTTGGCATTTGAGCATTGGGAATGAAGCGCTCAATGCTTATTATGAATAAAGATTTACAAAAGTAGAGGGAAATTTCCGGAAAAGCGAACAAAAGTGAACTTGACGATCTCTATCGACAACCAAACTGAATATTCAAATGTTATGTTCCCACCGAGGAAATCTGAACGAAGTGATTTACTTTCGGCAACTGTCGTCGATTAGGGCCAATGTAGGGCAATTTCTTGCATATAGTTAGTTCTCCGAACTCGTTCCCAAATTCTGAGCGTCATTATATCAAGGAGACCTTTTTTTATTCGGAACTGAGGTCATAGTTGGCGATTACCTTCGATCTTTAGCAGTGTAAGTACAATAAATCAGGGCATTGTTCTCTGAAATATTGTGCTTTGATTCTGATAAATTAACTGCCATGCAAAATTTTAGGCATGTAGAAAAGTTATCGCTATTAGCTCGTTACTACTCGTTATAAGAACTGATGCAGGCATTGGATATTTGATTATCAGTGAGGTAATATTTTTCCAGATTTCCCTAAACTTATTGAATTTTCGCGTACGCTTTTATTTCAGTGAAGGTGAGGCGCCAGATTTACCAAATCTGGTGGAGGAGTGTCATAATGTACACGTGGGAAATGCGGAACTCTGCGAGAAGATATCAAAGCTAGTCGAGGACGTCAAAACTATGACAGCCGAAGTAAAGGAACTGTATTTAGAAGTTAAGGTGACTTTAGCCTCCCTTGCAGATCATACTCCGGCATAGTATGTAGGGATAAAAATTGTATTAGGATACATAAAGAGAGCACGGAGGAGTAATTGGAAAAAGGCAAGCATAGGAGATGGTGCGTAGGAGAGAAGGGGTAACAATAGGAAGAAAATGTTGCTTATATGGATTGAAATCAATGTGAAAGTGCTTATTGGAGCAGTACTATATCTCAAAGAGAAAACTCCAGAGTGATATGAATTAGTTGACCGGATGCAAATTTCAGTAATATATGTGCTTCTACGTCAATTTAGCACAGTTTCATTTCTACCATAACCATATTTGCTATAATTCTTAGCCCTTGCAAATTCGTTCTCCTCCTTTCCTTCTGTCGCTGCTGTGATGTATATTTAGTAATCATTATTGAGCATGTTTGTATTTCCATATGCTTACGAATTGATTTTTGAACTTTAATGTTACTCACATATGAACAGGTATGTGTCGCATTTTCATTCAGTGCCTGTTGTTTAATATGCTAAACCTCTCAGTGAACTCAAAAGACAGAACTACTTGTACGTCAACTTGAATTCGAGTTTCTCAATATTCGCCATGCTTTGATTTGTTTGCGCCAACATTTGATTATTGCAAGAATTTTATTTCATCTGAAATCTGCCTAATAAAGAGCTCGTTTAATTATTCATACTTCGAAATGCATGGCTTTCTTTATTCACTTTTGAGGCAACTGCTAAAGATTTTCCGAGTATTGCAAAATCGGCGATGATCGACTATTTGAAAGCATTAACGACAGCCACAGGAAACCAACAAAAAACACAATCTGGTAATTCCAATATATCATCACTAATGATGCAGTTGGTAACGTCACCAATAGTCGGTTTATGAGAGAGCCAACTAATAGTGAAAAAATCAGAATTTTAGGGATTTAATGCAGGGAACTTTGATTTTATAATTATTCACTTGTTGAATTTTTCGTAAATGTACTGCAATATAAGCATGTTTAATTATCTCTTCTTTTCTTCCAGTAACCGTTTTTAAAGTGAGTGTTTAATGCCTCATTGAGGCATCTCCAAATGTTATTCAATATGATATCTTTAAGCACAGGCATCATTGATCTGCGTATATAAAAAGCAGAAATGTAAAAGAAATAAAATGAAATCCAAATTGTCTCCTCAAATTTCATCGGAGTTATTTACTCGTTTGCCCGAAGAGTATCACCTTTCTTGAAGATTTATTGTATTCTAATTATTTTAAGGATCGACTTCGAAGGGCGATTCGGATACTGAATCTTCTGAAGAGGCATTCCCGTTTCCACCTTCCGAGCGAACCGTTTTCACCGATAGGGAGGGAGCTACCGATGTGAAGGAGAAGTGTGCATATTCCGCTCGTTGAATTTTTGAAGCTTTTATTGCCAGTCGAATAATCACGGATTGAACTTTCGGATTTCTCACTATGGGAATATAAACATCAAATCAATTGTAACAAAACTTTTACGAGATATGTGCTTTCACTGCCTCAAATCTTATCCCTACTTTAGATATGTCGAAGGTTTCTTTGATGATCTAAATGGCATCTGCCTCCTTCATGCGCATTTCATAATTCAATAACAAAAAACATCATCGAAACCCTGAGAGTTATCGCGATAATGCGGAAGACGAAACGTTGTTAGTGGAGACAGTTTTTGAATTTCGCTCTTCTGTTTTTTGTTCAGGCTGATCCGTCCAGCTCTCCTAATCATGTTTCTAAAACTCAAGAAGTTCAGACATATTTTTGTATTTAAGAAGAATCTTTCACAGAGCAGTGCAATAATAAAAATAGCTTAGTCGTTCCCGAACTGTCGGAGAAAAATTTTGGACCCGCTGTTGGCTATTTCAACGACCCCGTCATCGATGTCAACCTCTAGTGGTTAGATCTGAACATGTGCTCTGAATGATATTTACGCTGGCTTTGCATTCCAGGAAACCGTCAACGCATAGGATGGATGAATTTTATTATTTTTCTTTCGAAAGATCATAATTTAAAATGTGAAATTCGCTCACTTGAAACCACAAAAAACGATCGATTGCATAATTTAGAGAAGAGAAAGCGAGAGGTGAAAAATATAAGGAAATCAAAAAGAAAGAGGAAAAAACTAAAGAGGAGAAAAAGATGGAAGAATTTATCAAAGAGGAGAAAATGAAGAAAGAACAAGCTCGAGAAGTGAAGAGTATAGTGGAGAAAATAAAAGGAGAAAAAGCAAAAGAGGGTAATCCTTTTAAGGACATTAACTTTGACGCCGCTTGTAAAGAATACCAGCTGTTGAGAAGATGTATGAAGGCTTGGACTTTTGAAAGGCTTTTAGGTGATGTTTGACAGCTGCACTACCGCTGTTCACAAACGGTCGGGTTTTGGAGCTGCTGACCGACGTCTCTCAAACAGTAGACGAGGAAAAGTGGGCTAATTGGGAAGGGCTTTGTTCTCATTCGTTGCCATCGTAAGATACTTTCGTTAGTGGTTGAAATTTTCATCGTCGTTTATTTCCATCCCAATGCCTGTTGCGACCTTCGTGGCAAATTTTTATGTGAAACATCCCAAGTTAGCTGGCTGGAGCGGACGAAAGTGGAAGTTGTATGGGAACAGAGAGAAAGCAATGACAGAAGACTCATAATCCTCGTTTGTATATGTCGTTCGTGCAAATAGTGTTCCACAGTGCAGCCGATTGAAAAGCTCTGGATGTGATTCAGCAGCGTGGTATACCATGCCGCGCAATTTGCAATGGTTTTTGATTAGTGCTTCAGCAGTTTGTATGCCGGTTATTTTTCTTATTTCTTCGTTATGCGCCGAACTATTCATTCACTAGCAGAGTATTGACAAGCGTTTCAACATGAACATTAACCGTATTAACAGAAATAGCACCAATGTCACTGAGCGTTCTCATTGTAAGTTAAATTCAACGTTCATTCTGTTACTGTTATGATGTCCATATATTTTGCTCTTATTTAGACATATTTAGTTATTTCCAGTGTTTTTTCTAGTATCAGAGTTATACTGAAAACTTACTTCACTCGAGAAAATTTTTCATTATGAATTTATCTAAAAAGATTGCCCATTTCGACGGATACTAAGAAAATTCTTTTACGGAGCTGATGATTCTTACTTCTTACTTACTCCTTTACTTCACTCTTAAAATTCTTACTTTTTACTTCTTACTTCTTTTCTCTTAAAAAATTTCTTATTTCTTATTCTTACTTCACTCTTACTTAAAATTCTTACTTCACTCTTAAAATTTCTACTTCAAGCGTTCTCATGTACACAATATGGAAATGCACAGTAGGAAAAAAATTGCACGTTTTGAATCGATACTTGACCAAAAAATTTATGAAATAGGGAACCACATCGTTATAGATGTCGAGTGATAATAAAAGGTATTTTTCACTAACAGTTGGATGGTCCATAGCGGTTTTGATTCATCTCCATCTTCCTCCTCACCCTCCTTCTAAATCCAAGAGATGCAGCTGGTTCCTTATAGCTTGAGGCAAATAATTATTTTCAAAATTGCCGCTTTTAAGAAACAACCATCGAAATGCCTTCGGATTTGCGAACTGCTGCTGAGCAATGTTCAGCTGCGTGGAGGCCATCTGCGACGATAATCGCAACGAGCGATCTGTCCGTTATGATGGAAAAAGCGAAGGAAGCGAAACATGACGAAAGAAAAGCCGAGAAAGGAAAAGAGATGGCGAAAATAACCGAAACGAGATATGAGGAAAAGAAAGCCGACAACCGAAATGATAGTACGCAGAGCTCAGCCGAAGTGATGTAAGTTGAAGTTGAAGATTTCGTCTATTTTATTTCTTCGTTGTAAACTTCGCCATCGCGTATTTGCAAAATATTCAACGTTTGATTAACAACAGGATAACGTTGGTACAGTAAATTGTGTTTCAGTGGGCTAGTTGCGTTGATTCTTGGTTGTTAAATAGAATTTCAAGGCTGACATAGGAGAACTTGAAGTACATGTATGAAAAAGCCATGAGGTTTTTCTAAAAGGATATCGAGGTCATCTAATGAGTGGTCATTAAATTTTTACTTCCTCTTTTCAAACTTCACTTCCTCTTTTCAAACAAATAGTTTTAACTATGGCAGTATTTCGTTAATGGTTTTTACTTACGCAATATCCGCCGATATTCATTCATCAAGAAAGGAGGAAAAGTTATCATGTAAGGAAATAAAAACATAGGAGATTTTTCGCCGGAAGCATGGAAGGATATCGGTTTTGATAAAATAAAAGGTGCTGCTGGGTTAGAAATTGTTGAAGCAGTGGTCCGAGCGCATCGTGTTCTAATTTTAATCAATAAAAATCACACGCAGGGTAATTTGGTTGGATATTTCAATGAATGATTTCAATCATCGATACAAAGGCTTCACATAATGATTGCAGTGCATTACAAAAAACAGCTTCATCGATATCCTTGGCGCAAAAATCCGAACGAAAGGTTAACGCATATGGACAATCGCAGACTTATTTCAGCTAGAAATTTTTAAATTATTTTCGTTGTTGTGATGATATAAGCTTTTCGTTATTCATTTTTTACTCTTATATATCGTGTATGTGGGAGGTCTCTGAATTTGATTTTTTTAAGATAACAAAAGGTAATTAAAAAATCATTATATATCGCCTCCATTTGGCACCTGAGGAAAAAACTTAGCTCTCCGTAGTCAGTCGAATTATATGATATTTTAAGAAACAGAAGGATGGTTTGAATTATGAGTATTTGATGGCATTGCTACTCAGCAGAAGGTAAACATTACAGCAGTAATGTGTATTACAACTGTGGGACATAAGGCAAGAAAAGAAAGGAAGTTTCATGCCTATTCTTGAAAATCAGTCAAAATCATGTGTTTGTCAGAGTCATGTGTTTTTTCAAATGCAACATGTGTTAAGGGAGAAACATATGCATGTGGGATCTCGAACAGGTGTTCCGTGGTCTAAAATGACGTTGACTCAAAGGCATTTTTAATTCCTTAATTAACGAGAATTAAGTGCTGGCTTCATAAACCGAAGTGTTTTTCAGAAATGGGCATAATCGGCTGTAGAAATAAGCCAATACAGTATAAGAAAAAGCTGTTTTTAAATTAGATTTTCCAAGCAGTTCAATGTGTAAAACTCTGGAGTGTACTGACATTGACTTCCAATGCGAAAGGATGATGCGTCTTACGATACTGAAGAGGTGAGATAGGGAAGGGACTCCTGTGTATTCATGTCATCTAATAATTTTGTTTGGTATCCTCCAAATAATAATTATTATATTAACTATTAAATTTTTTTGCAAACCCCACCGCCCTCTTCGGTTATATTACTTTCAGTACCACAACCCTACATCCATCTTCACTCCCTTTCGCCCTTCCATCCTCTCCTTGAATACTCTCTCGTCCTCTTTTAGTTTCTGTAGACATAGGTAGTTCCCATCATTCACTGCTAGAAAGAGGCAATTTCAAGGCAATGGAGGAATTGCCGTTGTCTTCATTCATCGCTTCACCTGTGCCCTCACCGCGAAAAAAGCGTCGTGAACGCCTGCCTCGGGAGGCAATTTCCCCTGAAGAGCTTGGTCTTCGCACTCTGTTACAAATCGCCGCAAAACGTCTTCCTCTACCAATAACCTATTTCGAACCACTCACCGTGGCACAGGTGACTGATTTTGCTTTCCGGTTTCATTTTATGATGCTTCCGAAAGAATATATCCTTATCAAAGGTATATGGTTCACAAATTCGCTGCAAATCGCCTTTGAAATCAAAGATCGAGCATTTCTTAACATTGCCGGGAAACATCTAGCTGAATTTTCTTAGTGCTCGTTCCCTTACGTGGAGTGTCGGCGTCGACTTATTAAGGAACTGGATGAGGCTCGATGAATATATCCCTGGGCAAATTCCTAGTTTGCTGAGCCCAGCACAGCTCACAATTCCCTTCTGGGTCTCGCGATAACCAATAACCGAAATGTTTCTTAACAGAGACCAGGATGAATGAGCACACAATAAATAGGACCAAATAAGAGACATGTATGAGGGGGAAGGGATGGAGAACACCATCATAAAAACCTGAGAACTTCAGATTTCTCCACGTCGTATGCCGCGAATTCGTCTAGATCGTACACGTTATTGGTTGATTTTTATTACAGTCGAACTGGACGCAAAATTCTACAGCTAAGGATTTAGGAGGATTTAAAATGTTTCTATATTTCCTGGTTTCTTTCTTGTTTCGACAGTCATTTTGCAATGGAAACTTCTGAATAATGAGATATTCTCACATGATTTTGATAAAAAATAAATTTTTAAGGCAATCTGTGAGGAGCTGCGATACGCGGACAGGACTCTTAACAAAGCCGCAGCCTTAAATGATCCACTCGAGAGACAAGCTCTAGTGACTGCATTCGCAGTCAGTGGCTATGCGGCAGCAATAACACGGAAGCAGAAGCCCTTCAATCCGTTGCTCGGTGAAACTTACGATTACAGTTCAGACTGCGGATGGCGTTATCATGCCGAACAGGTGCAGTAATTTCAGGAGAATTAAGTATTTTGCGATGCGCAACCAAAGAAATATAAGCTGCTTGTTTATCCACCTTTATTGAAGGGAAATCTTATCACTGTATATGCACGTATGATCCTCCACATTATTTTCCATAAGAGGATATCTATCGTCTTTGCACTAGCGACCTAAGTGCTTATCGGCTTTCAAAGATTGCAATGATTTGATGATTGCAGCGCTCTTATGAATTTTAACGTTTGAGGTATTTGCTAATGTAGGGATTCCTATGGGGGGTGTCAAGCTTTTTTCCATTTCATGCAACGTCCTGCTGAATGATGTCAACGTTTTATGGGGGAATTTTATCCCTTACGAGATACAACTAGGTTATATGCACCATCATCGGTTAGATTTGTTTATTTATCAATATTGATGCAACTTTCGTGCAGAGTTAAGATGATTTCGTGTATGTATATAGGTCAAGTATCGGCAGCCCGGAGACTCGACAAACAGATTACCTGAGCTTTGAGAACTTTATTGACGATATTCACCTGGACACATCAATCTACGAGGGTAAACTCATTGTGAATATCAGTGGTATATAGAAGTGATTCAGGTGAATCATCATCCACCAGTTCTAGCTGCTCACGCAGATGGCCCAGGTTGGACATGGTGGCAAACGCTCATCTCAGCAACCAAAATCACTTGGAGTGGTACCGCTGAGGTAAACACCGAATTGTCAGTGCGACTGCGTTTGGGAAAAGATGACTATTCGTGGAATAAGGTCTATTTTGCTAATTTCGTTCCGAAAGAGTGGTTCCCTTATAATGGATTTATTGTTTCGTCCAACAAAATATTTCTTCGAGGTTACATGGATGTGTGCTATTTATAGCAATATGCGATTACCTGAATTTTAATGGAAAAGTGTGAGGAGCACTGTGACAGTGCTCGTGTCAGTTTGTTGCGCAATGAACTCATTCGAGAACCAAGATTTATTCACTTTGCGTATAGTGCAAGATAATGATATATGGTTAGTAATATTGTGTATTGAGTGAAAGCGGAAGAAATGAAATATTAGATGTGTTATCTACCAAGTGATGAGCTAATATTGAAGGATAACGAAGGGTACGCGGGCAGAAAAACCTTTCAGAATGTTGCTAGGAAGTAAACGAAGAAAAGCGGACGTAATAAGAGAGCACTATCCACGAAATTCGAGCAACTTGCTCGTTAGCTCGTAGTTCTTTGGTTATGTTCATCGTTTTCTCAGTTGAAGACACTATCATTTGATAGTGACTTCAACTGAGAAAGTGGAACCATCTATGATAAAATCTTTAAGTTGATCAGAATGAATTAACGTAGAAGCCGCAAATACAATGTTCAAACACGTGGTAGTCTTGCAAATTCCAGTGTTCATATCTCAGCCATATCTATCAATAATTCATCGCCTTTTCTTAGCACAGCTTTGTTATCCTCAAAAAGATTCTTTTGATTTCCATGATAACAAAACAGTGTTTAAGCCTACTAGCGCAAGAAGTTAGTGCAGCAAGTTATTTAGCTGCTGTTTCGTTTTGAATAAATTCTCAGTGAATCCCTCACGAATATCCCTTCCTGATCTAAAAATGTGGGGCAAGAGCTGCAGCCTTGGAAAAGTTTTGTACCCTTCCTCGCCCTTCTGCATTCTCTTCTTTCCTTGCGTCTTCAGGTTTGATAAGTGTTATATGGTTCACAGAACGGTCTTGATTTCATGTACATTCGCATTTCGGAAAAAGTGGGGAACAAAATATACAGTTGCAGTCGAGCTCTCCATCACAACATAGGAATGCATGCTGCCCTTTTTTTGAGGTAACACGATACACTGGTTAAATTCTGTGATAGTCCTTTAATGTTAAAATGTTTCCAGGTTAAGTTTATCTTCGAAAATGCATCAGCAGCACCTGAGCATCGTAAATTGAAAGCGCATGGAACAATGCTTATACGATGCACGAATGGCTTCTCGAGTACAATCATTTTTCATAAGGACAAAAAGACTGAAATCACTGGATCATTGATAAACAAAAGTGGTGTTCATGTCGTTCGACTTATTGGCCATTGGGATCAATGCCTTAAAAGGTTCGGATCATTGGTGGCATTCGCCCTGTGGTCGTTCAGTTAAACCTTCTTGAATGATCGCCACAAGCTCAATTGGCATTTGTCATTGATGAAGGGTTAAATCAAAGGTATCATAACTTGCTTATGCGCAATAATGGCGACGCATACGTGTATGCATCTTTCAAAACTCTTCTGTCCATGAAAATACATCATTGAAGTAGTTCGTAATTTCATTTACTTTACCTCGCTTAAATGAAGCATCGTTTCAGAGCGGACGGTACAGTTCTATTCGAGGCGATACCGCCACCAAAAGATGCTCTTAAATATTACGGTTTTTCGCAATTTACATGTGGTTTGAACGACTTATCTCCTGATGAAAAAGCATTTTTACCACCTACTGATAGTAGATTACGTCCCGATGTGAGAGCGCTTGAATTGGGTGACGCTGCTAAAGCACTTGCCTACAAAACAGCTCTCGAAAAGGTTCTTTTATACATATCTACTACCTGTATCACGATCATCTATGTTCCATGCTTATCATACTCCAACGTGACTACAGGTAGCACGCTGTAGGCACCGTATTAATAATGAGTGCTCTATCCTCGGTTGCTTTTTGACCTGTTGTCTATCGCGAACTAGCTAGTTTACCGTTTTTGCTTATGAGGCACAAGTATTTGGCTTAATACTCTTGGTGGTGTGTGCCATGAATGAGCAACCAGAACCGTCCCTCTCCTTTTCAATTAAGAGAATGAAATAAACTTTCGAGTTAAAGATTCTTATCTCTGTGCCTCATACACGTTCGTTTTCTGTGTTCAAATCACTTTTGTTTTTCACGTTTTCATTACACAGTGAATTCATATAATCTGCATATTAATTATTTGTATTTTATGTTTTTTGAGGGGTTTTATGCTCATTTTTCTTAGTCTCAAAGCGTTTCAAAGGGCTCTAAAGAGCCTTCGTATATGTTGAGAGGCTATGTGAGGATCGACTACTTTGCTGGTACGATAGTTTTGTAGCTTTCGGCCTGGAATTCTCAACTTGAATCTCCTGTATTTAAAGAATCTCTTGATGCTTTTTCGAGCGAAGAAGTTTGAGATATAAATGTCAGTATATATGAACGATATTCTCCTACAAGCGCAAGAAATCCTTACCATTTTCATTGCCTTATATTCATTATGTGGATTTCTTTTTTCCCATTTTTTTGTGACATATCGATCGATCAAAAGTAAACGATGCATTGGAATGCATCATTGCAATGATGGCAAAGAAAATCAAAAGCAAATGACAGCATAAATCTGCGAAGTTGGTGATAACATGAAAGAAACTGACTAAAAGAATTTTTATGGAACGTAACAAAATTTCAGGCTCAACGTTCTCGAAGTGAACAAAAACACAAACGTTTATGGTTCGAGCAGAAACAAGATGCGATGACTTATACGACAATGTGGGTCAGCAATAGTAAATATTGGGCTGCGAAAGAAAAAAAATTTAGAGATTTCCCTGATATTGTTCAGTTGTTTACTTGAGATATCATTGGCGAAAAGATAGCGTATGATTGGGTTGACTTTAAAAATCCGTCGGATTTGGATGATATGTGTGAGTCGTACTCCTTCGAGTTAATAAAATGTCGTCTTTCGCTGTCTGTTAGTATTAGTGTCATCCATTCTAAGAAATTTGTCGGCACAGCAAAGCCATGCACCAGGTTTTCAATCAAAATTTATTTACATCTAAAAGTAGTGTTAGTGTTAAATAATAAACGAAAAAATCCTGTAGAGCAGAACTCCGGAGTCACCTATGGTATTCATAGACACAGTTAATCCATGGTCATATGGATACTTAGAGGCGAAGCGAACAGCGGGCAAGGAAACCAATGGGATGTTTATGAAATGAAGGTAAACATGGAAGAGGCTGAACATGCTAGTCGCAATCAGTGACTCTGAAAGCTCATCAACACTCCCAAAGTCCAACATATCCGGTTAAGATTAAGAATGATCAGGATGTATAGTTAAAAGTAGAAGAAATGGGACAGCACATCAGTGAAGGTGATGCGGTAAAAGGTGTCTTTGTAATTTATTGCGACATAAAATTTAAACAGCCATGATGTGGTCTAATATCGTAGTTTTCTATGGTTAAAAAAAGCAAACAATAATGCTTGAGGTCTCACTGTGCTAATCTAAGTGAAATTCGGAGTTGCCTCTGGTATGGCGTGAACATTTTTACACACAGTCAGTAGTGCAGATAGCAATTGCGGAAATTTTTCGTTTTATGTCCTTCGGGGAGCATAGGTTCTCAACCTGAATTAAATTTCATCTAATGTAGAGGCTGTCGGCCGATATGCTCATGGAGGATGCTGGATTATTATACCGGAATAACGCTGGGTCTCACCTGACTCATTGCTTTCTGAACTCTCGATGTTCTCTAAAGCGTTTAGCAGTTAGCAATGAATCTACCCAGAAGCTCAAATTCAGCATTAGGTAGGCAGAGATCAATTTCAAAGACTGTGCTATGAATGAATTCATCTCCATCGCGAATTCCAGTTCTTCCCTTTTCAAGGCATATTTCAACGTTTCATAAATATTGCGGCTGGCCAGTCTAGGCGTCGGCATCCTCTGTAAAGGAATTTTCCTTTTTGCAAGTCTGAGCGCGATATTGCAAATCACTCCTCTCCGATTCCTCACTAATTAAAAGCCGTTTCTAGGGAGTTAGCTTCAAAAAATTGCCTACTTTTCAGGCATCAAATTTTGTAAAAACCTCATTGCTACGAAGATAATCGATTTCTCAATTGTTCGCCTGCTTTCTTTTTCATGTTGATTCAGTCAAACGTCCATTCTTTCGACGGTTGTCATTCGCGTTTAATGTGTACCGCTGTGAGGCAGTGGTCGGTAGTGGAACCTGTCTGCGTCTGCAATGTTTCGAGGGTTGACTGACACATCAAAATAAAAGCAAATTTCTAGTTTTGCAATTCACTTTCTGCAGTGTAAATTTATTCTTCAATATGCGCTGTTATTGCTCACTGGTGTCACAAATTCCCCTCCATTCCGTCTTCTAATTCGCTTTTAAGAAGTCGAAGAAATCCCTCCCTTCCGCTCTTCCCCTCTTAAAGTAACTTAGGTCACTCTTGTATGCCTATTAAGCAACATTCGCTTTTGGAAAGGGCTCCCGTTGAATGAATGTATTCGAAGATAAAAAAAATGGAAAAACTCTGCGACAGAGTGCGAGTTTCGGATCATAACCGTTTCTAATTTTATTCGGGGTTGCATTGGTTTCCCATGGCGACATGAGCATAACCGAAGTTTTCGAAAATGTCGAAGAAAATAGAGCGTTCGCTCATTTGTTTATTTGACCGTCGGAAAAACTTCATGGGATTCGCTCCTGATGTCCTTTGTTTTTTTTACTGCAGAAAATATTATAAAGATTCACTTTTTGCAACTGGTATTTACCTATAAATATTACTCACAAATTGACAGGCCCTTCTAAGGTACCTTACAGTTAGGGCGAGAATTAAATTCTAAATTAGTAATTAACCGTCGTTTGCTTCATGAATGCCAGCTTCATGAATGCCAGCACATCCTCATTTTTTTCACGTGCTAAACATTGGTAAATACATTGATAATTACCAAGTAGAAACCCATGAGGAGCGGACGTTGATAAATATGTTGAAATTTCAGATGAATACCTGGTTATTTGTGATTGCACTTCCGTTTGTTTTTAGTCTGCCATCATTAAAGATTGGTCGGCTACAGAGTGCAGCCGTTAAGGGTGTTCTCATCTGCAATGGCAGACCAGCAGTCGGGGTAAAAGTTAAGCTCTATGACGATGATCGAGGCGAGTTGAACATCTTAAATGTCATTCACTTAGTACTACACAGATGTAGTGCAATCCATTAAAAATTCTATGCCACAGATTTCGTTCAGTTGTTTCATTAGTTCAGTTACTGTTTTTCTATAGCTCCTAGTGAGTATAAGCCCCACGCCCCACTTTGAAGTCAAGAACTTCACAACTTTGTTAGCTTGTAAATTGCTATGATGCCTGAAGCATAATACCTATAGCTCTAACGGAAGGTAGCAAGAAAAGCTGATTGACTGATGTTTGACACAGCAGACTTAGGTCTTTCTGCTCCCAGAGCAGTTAAAATTGTACATCTGCGGTGAGTGATGATTTCACATTTATCGTTGGGACAAGGTTCACATCAAATAAAAGCTAAAAATATTGCCAGTTTATCTGCCAGCAATGACTGTAGGCATCTGTTGTAAACATCTAATTGGTTTACCTAATTTTTCGCCCACAATTTTTCGCACTGAGTTTTTTTGCAGAAATATTTCTTTTTTTTGCAAAGAGAAAAAGGAAACTGAATTTTTCATTGAAAAGCTACAAGGTTTGTGACGTTGAAGAAACAGTGACTGGGAAAAATGAGTGAGTATTTATTCGCCATTAGATGTTTACAGCAGTTGCCTACAATCATTGCTAGCAAAGAAATTGGCAATATTTTTAGCTTTTATATAATGTGAAATGACCCGCCTATGTCCTCTCATCAACCAAATGTCCCACCACTGCGTGTTCGTTTGATCGGTGTGCCTGGAATAGCTTAGTGGTACTCCAATCAATCGGTTTGCGAAAGTACGGTATTTTGCCGTTCGCTGTAGACAAGTTTCCCTTTGGTCATCAAACTGTTTAACATCTGAGTCTTAGATAGGCCAAGGTAGTCGACTATAAGCAACATCTTCAGCTCGTTAACGTCTTAGAATCAAGTATCTGGCCTGGTATTCGATGGTGCAGTTTTATTTCGAGTCCTTCATGAATGCAAAGATTTCACTCATTATAAGGATATATGCTCAAACTATTTTCTGATGCAATGTCACCTCCGTAGACAACATGGAATATCTACCTATTTGGCAGGAATCGATTTGGATGATCTCATGGATGAAGGGATCACGGACTCGCAAGGACGCTTTCAACTTAGCGGTCACGAAACCGAAATAACGAATATCGATCCGAAGCTAAACGTTTATCACGACTGCAACGATGAGAATACGGTGAACCTTTTATGCGTTATCATCTTTATTAGAATCTTTCACTGTATGCAACATCTTCACGACCTTTGTTCGCTATGCCTACTTTTTTGCAAACCTTAAAAGAAATTCTTTTTATCAACTAGTCGAAATGTTTTTTTTTTGAATTCGTTAAACTACAGACTGTGATATGGTCGCAACTCTGTTCAAAGATGTTTGAATGTGCGATGTGTCTGTGCATCTGCGCGATGTTTGTCTTTATGTGTGCATTTCGGAAACCATAAACTGACTAATGTGAAAGGGTCTTATTAGCAAGGTTAATGTATGTAGAATATACTATAATGCCTTCATCAAATTCAATTTTCTTTCGCTCTCTCCACCATCAAAACACTATTTGACACTTTAAGATATGAGAAAATTTTGTACATTTTAAATATCGTTAGGCCTTCATGGCATTATCATGAGACGACTGGTGGCTTTTCACTTTTTATTAAATGCTGTGGTTTACTTTCTTGTTAATTCATTCATTCATTTCTGTCATCGTAATTATTTTCTCAAAAAATGACTTTTGGTTAGTTATGTTATCAAAGACAAAAGATGAACGCAACTGACCAATTTCAGCCATGCTTGAAAAAGTTTTCAATCATGATTCCGGATAGCTTCATAACGGAAGGCGAGAAACCAAAAAAGGTATTCGATGCGGGCACGCTGAACCTTGCCGGAAAGTTTTCAGGCGAGTCACGTGATTGTCTCAATTGATTGATTGTCACAAGATGTATTCAGTCTATATTTTCAATGTTATATTACTATCCTTCTTATGAAATAAATTCTTCGATTACAATGTTTCCTTAATTTCTAATTTTAATAATTCTTTAATAAATTCAATGTCTTTACTGAATTAATTTCCTAATTAATATGATTTATTGATGATATCAGTTCAAATAGAGCTAGTGCAGTAATTTCATTAAACGGACGAAAATATTTATTTTTGCATGTTCCATTTTCATTCAAGCAAACTCATCGGCATTAACTATAGAGACAACTGGACAGCCTACTGAGCAGCAATGCCTGAGAAATATTTCGTCATATCGTGAAAGGGAAGCAAAATTGTTGGAAAGGCCAATCAAAGAGCAGACGTAGAATGTGGATTCTGCAGTTTAGTCGAACAGTGCTCATAATTCAAAAGCATGAAAAAATTGATGAGATATAAAGGGAATGTTTTGATGCTCAGTTGAGCAATTATATTGATCGTTCCTATGCAAATTTCGTAACATCTCATCTTAGCTGTTACTGAGTACAAAACCCCTCCTGATTATCAACAAAATGCATTTATATAATCAGAACACTGCTGTGTATTTTTAAAACCTCAATGTATTCGACGTACAAATACGTAAACAACGTCACAAACAAATGACATCAATATAAAGTACTATAGATAAATCTGACGAAGGTGCATAACACTCGGTCGGTACAGATGATTAAGAGACCTCAAATAAACGGGAAATTCAGAAAAAAAGTTCATTGATGCGCTATATCTACAATTATTACGGGTGTGGTTATAATAAATAAGCTTTAAAAGTTTTACTGCGGCACGCTCCTCACCTCTTTTAATCTTCTCTCAAGTTTTATTCCCCATGATAAATTTTCACTGATGAGATTCTAATCAGCGGTGTTGGAAGTTCGCAGAAGACTTAACAATAATGTAAAATTTGAACACTTCCTTTTCGTTTTTAAATTTTTTTCATCAAACGGCCGGTGATCGAGCTATCAACTAGCGCAATTTTTGGCTATTCACCATCGATCAGTCATTGCCTCATCAAGTAGCGAAGGGTATGTGGAGCAATCCACTGCATTTATAGAAAGTTTGCAATGGGGTTTGGGAGTGATGTAATTTAATTTGCCTTCTTGTCGAAACCCTCTCAATTATGCATGTGCCCGTTATTTTGACTCCATTAATAGAGCGAATTTCCATTGACTGATAAAAATGCTAGTCAAAAAACGGTAATTTAATACTCGAATCAAAATCCAATTCCTGAGCTTTCGAATATGTTCCTGCCGCTATGTTTGCATTTTCAGTGCATAATAAATGAAATTTTTCAAGTTGAACGTTTCGTTATTCCAAGTTTGGTTGGGAACATCGATTTTCATGCAACGTTTTTTCTTTTTTAATCACAAATCTTGGTTTTTCCAATTTCTTGGAGTATTTCTCTACGATGAATATATCCCATTGATGGGCCAATAAATTTCGTCCCGAAAAAACTAAAAAAATAAATGATAGGGTTTATTTCACCACTTAAAAACTGGTTCAGTGATGCGATGCAACCGAATTTGAACGCAATGTGACATCATTACACATTGCGCTTGCGTTTCGGACCTCTCCTTCGGCTTCTATGTTCTTTCTTGTCATCTTACCATTAGCGTTTCCGATTTACTTATGCTGATAGCAAAGAGGGAATCCCATTTCGCAATCATGCCTGAGGCAGATGATAACTTTGCCAGTTTTATTATCGAATAAAGGAAAAATTTCGACGCAGGATAGACATTACTTGAAGAAAAGCGTTTCTAAACTGCAAATTAACAGCTAATAATAGAAAAAGAGGCTTTCAGGGAAGCGAACGTATCAAGAGCAGAGTTAAAATTGTAGCTTTAATATCTTGAGTTTTCAAGTTTATTTTTAAACAAGAACAAGTGTGGAATAAGTCAGAAGGATTATTGCTTGGAACATCTCCTCCATTCTACGGAAAAAATCGAAAAACTTCTCCTCTTAGCTCAGTAACCGTTCAGATTCATTACCTTCCTCGTTTGTTCATTCTTTGGCGTCATCTGAAACTTTTCGAGCCCACTTTGTCCAATGCAAACATGCCGGAAATATGGAGCATGATGTTGATTCTATTCTGTTCATTACTGCAAGCAATAGTGCAGGGCGCATTAGAAGAGGGGGATGAAGGGAGGAGGGGAGGCGATGCAGTGAGGAAGGAGAGAAAGTATGGAACATGATACGTTTTCTATTTGCTCCAGTACAGCTCATGAAATGACAACCAAAATGTCATCGAACATCACCATTTATGAGAACTCGTTCAGAAATGTGTCGAATAGATCTCCTTTTTTCGATGTTTACACTTTTAGATAATTTTTCGATTCTGGCATCTCCAGTTAACTACTCTCCCTCTCACATTCTTTCTATGCAGCGGGATTTCTCTCCTGCATGCCTCACAATCCAAACTCTCGAGAAACTGCATCCATGCTACATGAATGTTAGATATTTTCTCCCCGTCCAATTTCAGCATTGTAAGGTTCATCTGCACTGTGGGTCTCATATTTTCAACGTGCTCCTCACTTTCTGGATTCTCACTGCAATCTCTCAGATTATTCAATTGTCTTTGTAGTCCTCTTGTGGTCAGCAGAAGTTGTTTATCGAACCTGGTAGACCTCCTTCCGATTTGACCGAGCCTATGATTGGGTCCCTGGCACCAGATGTTCCTGATGTGGAAACCAAAAAAGATCCCCGGAAATCTAGAAGACCGCAAAATCACCAGTAAAACGAAATCTGCGAAGAACCGAAAAAAAATTCACGTCCTGGTGTTCGTTTTCCACATTTTGCCTTAGTCAGAATGTGTGGTGCTCCCAACTCACCGTGCGTGCTGATCGATTTACGATCACAGCAGAAACCGTCGATCCCGGTTGCTTTGTCTGCGTTTCCTGCTAATTGACTCTTTTCGCTAGAGGATCGGTTGCTGCTTCGGTCAGTTTTTCGCATCACTTGCAAACTTCTCTCCGCCTCCATTCATAATTAAATAACAAGAAACATAATCGAAACCTCGTGATAATGCACAAAGCGAAAAGCTGTTATTTTTGAATTTGGCTCTTCTATTCTTTGATCAGGTGCATCCTTCCACCTCTCATGATCACATGTTTCTAAAACTCAAGAAGTTCAGACATATTTTTGTATTTAAGAAGAATCTTTCACAGAGCAGTGCAATAATAAAAATAGCTTAGTCGTTCCCGAACTGTCGGAGAAAAATTTTGGACCCGCTGTTGGCTATTTCAACGACCCCGTCATCGATGTCAACCTCTAGTGGTTAGATCTGAACATGTGCTGTGAATGATATTTACGCTGGCTTTGCATTCCAGGAAACCGTCAACGCATAGGATGGATGAATTTTATTATTTTTCTTTCGAAAGATCATAATTTAAAATGTGAAATTCGCTCACTTGAAACCACAAAAAACGATCGATTGCATAATTTAGAGAAGAGAAAGCGAGAGGTGAAAAATACAAGGAAATCAAAAAGAAAGAGGAAAAAACTAAAGAGGAGAAAAAGATGGAAGAATTTATCAAAGAGGAGAAAATGAAGAAAGAACAAGCTCGAGAAGCGAAGAGTATAGTGGAGAAAATAAAAGGAGAAAAAGCAAAAAAGGGTAATCCTTTTAAGGACATTAACTTTGACGCCGCTTGTAAAGAATACCAGCTGTTGAGAAGATGTATGAAGGATGGACTTTTGAAAGGCTTTTAGGTGATGTTTGACAGCTGCACTACCGCTGTTCACAAACGGTCGGGTTTTGGAGCTGCTGACCGACGTCTCTCAAACAGTAGACGAGGAAAAGTGGGCTAATTGGGAAGGGCTTTCTTCTCATTCGTTGCCATCGCAAGATACTTTCGTTAGTGGTTGAAATTTTCATCGTCGTTTATTTCCATCGTAATGCTCGTTTCGACCTTCGTGGCAAGTTTTTATGTGAAACAGCCCAAGCTAGTTGGCTGGAGGGGATGAAAGTGGAAGCTATATGGGAAGAGAGAGGAAGCAGTGGCCGCGCCCTTTGCAGCTGGTTAACCAGGTGCATAACGAGGTTATACTATCATCACTCCCATGCACGTCATGCGTTTGCTATGTAGGGCTGTCACCCGCACCTACCGTCTGCTAACCCTCCACATCAAATCATTGCAAACTTAAGCGGAAGAAGATCCTCATATCTGAAGTTTCCATAGCCCATGCCAGATCGCTAATTAAGCAGTGGGAAATCAAGATAAACCGGTATACGGTGAACTCGAATGAGTTACCTGATGAGACCGCCACATCGTATCCGCCTGGGCCGAATTTGGCCGCTGACCTAGCCGTTAACTAGGTCGAATTTGTCCCAGTGGTGGTCGGAACGTGTGGAGGGCATGTACCCGCTGTCAAAGAGGACCTGAAGAGAATGTTGGATCCAAAAGCTCACCGAGTGGGAGCCTTTCTACAAAGGATATCCCGATGGGTGGTGGTCGGAACCGCAAGAGTAGTTCGAGCACACCTCGCCTGCTCTTAGTCGCCAACGAATCTGTAAAGGCGCCGCTCTACCGGCCCAGGTAACACGTTCAATCGCACAGTATCCTGCCTTGTGGGCAGTACATGAGCGGCAATCGCTTTTTCGAAACAGATGTGGAGGGTTAGCAGACGGTAGGTGCGGGTGACAGCCCTACATAGCAAACGCATGACGTGCATGGGAGTGATGATAGTATAACCTCGTTATGCACCTGGTTAACCAGCTGCAAAGGGCGCGGCCACTGCTTCCTCTCTCTTCCCATATAGCTTCCACTTTCATCCCCTCCAGCCAACTAGCTTGGGTTGTTTCACATAAAAATTTGCCACGAAGGTTGAAACGAGCATTACGATGGAAATAAACGACGATGAAAATTTCAACCACTAACGAAAGTATCTTGCGATGGCAACGAATGAGAAGAAAGCCCTTCCCAATTAGCCCACCTTTCCTCGTCTACTGTTTGAGAGACGTCGGTCAGCAGCTCCAAAACCCGACCGTTTGTGAACAGCGGTAGTGCAGCTGTCAAACATCACCTAAAAGCCTTTCAAAAGTCCATCCTTCATACATCTTCTCAACAGCTGGTATTCTTTACAAGCGGCGTCAAAGTTAATGTCCTTAAAAGGATTACCCTTTTTTGCTTTTTCTCCTTTTATTTTCTCCACTATACTCTTCATTTCTCCAGCTTGTTCTTTCTTCATTTTCTCCTCCTTCATAAATTCTTCCATCTTTTTCTCCTCTTTAGTTTTTTCCTCTTTCTTTTTGATTTCTTTGTATTTTTCACCTCTCGCTTTCTCTTCTCTAAATTATGCAATCGATCGTTTTTTGTGGTTTCAAGTGAGCGAATTTCACATTTTAGATTATGATCTTTCGAAAGAAAAATAATAAAATTCATCCATCCTATGCGTTGACGGTTTCCTGGAATGCAAAGACAGCGTAAATATCATTCACAGCACATGTTCAGATCTAACCACTAGAGGTTGACATCGATGACGGGGTCGCTGAAACAGTCAACAGCGAGACTAAAATTTTTCTTTCAAAAACTGATGAGAAACCAATGCAACCCCGAATAAAATTAGAAACGGTTATGATCCGAAACTCGCACTCTGTCGCAGAGTTTTTCCATTTTTTTTATTTTCGAATACATTCATTCAACGGGAGCCCTTTCCAAAAGCGAATGTTGCTTAATAGGCATACAAGAGTGACCTAAGTTACTTTAAGAGGGGAAGAGCGGAAGGGAGGGATTTCTTCGACTTCTTAAAAGCGAATTAGAAGACGGAATGGAGGGGAATTTGTGACACCAGTGAGCAATAACAGCGCATATTGAAGAATAAATTTACACTGCAGAAAGTGAATTGCAAAACTAGAAATTTGCTTTTATTTTGATGTGTCAGTCAACCCTCGAAACATTGCAGACGCAGACAGGTTCCACTACCGACCACTGCCTCACAGCGGTACACATTAAACGCGAATGACAACCGTCGAAAGAATGGACGTTTGACTGAATCAACATGAAAAAGAAAGCAGGCGAACAATTGAGAAATCGATTATCTTCGTAGCAATGAGGTTTTTACAAAATTTGATGCCTGAAAAGTAGGCAATTTTTTGAAGCTAACTCCCTAGAAACGGCTTTTAATTAGTGAGGAATCGGAGAGGAGTGATTTGCAATATCGCGCTCAGACTTGCAAAAAGGAAAATTCCTTTACAGAGGATGCCGACGCCTAGACTGGCCAGCCGCAATATTTATGAAACGTTGAAATATGCCTTGAAAAGGGAAGAACTGGAATTCGCGATGGAGATGAATTCATTCATAGCACAGTCTTTGAAATTGATCTCTGCCTACCTAATGCTGAATTTGAGCTTCTGGGTAGATTCATTGCTAACTGCTAAACGCTTTAGAGAACATCGAGAGTTCAGAAAGCAATGAGTCAGGTGAGACCCAGCGTTATTCCGGTATAATAATCCAGCATCCTCCATGAGCATATCGGCCGACAGCCTCTACATTAGATGAAATTTAATTCAGGTTGAGAACCTATGCTCCCCGAAGGACATAAAACGAAAAATTTCCGCAATTGCTATCTGCACTACTGACTGTGTGTAAAAATGTTCACGCCATACCAGAGGCAACTCCGAATTTCACTTAGATTAGCACAGTGAGACCTCAAGCATTATTGTTTGCTTTTTTTAACCATAGAAAACTACGATATTAGACCACATCATGGCTGTTTAAATTTTATGTCGCAATAAATTACAAAGACACCTTTTACCGCATCACCTTCACTGATGTGCTGTCCCATTTCTTCTACTTTTAACTATACATCCTGATCATTCTTAATCTTAACCGGATATGTTGGACTTTGGGAGTGTTGATGAGCTTTCAGAGTCACTGATTGCGACTAGCATGTTCAGCCTCTTCCATGTTTACCTTCATTTCATAAACATCCCATTGGTTTCCTTGCCCGCTGTTCGCTTCGCCTCTAAGTATCCATATGACCATGGATTAACTGTGTCTATGAATACCATAGGTGACTCCGGAGTTCTGCTCTACAGGATTTTTTCGTTTATTATTTAACACTAACACTACTTTTAGATGTAAATAAATTTTGATTGAAAACCTGGTGCATGGCTTTGCTGTGCCGACAAATTTCTTAGAATGGATGACACTAATACTAACAGACAGCGAAAGACGACATTTTATTAACTCGAAGGAGTACGACTCACACATATCATCCAAATCCGACGGATTTTTAAAGTCAACCCAATCATACGCTATCTTTTCGCCAATGATATCTCAAGTAAACAACTGAACAATATCAGGGAAATCTCTAAATTTTTTTTCTTTCGCAGCCCAATATTTACTATTGCTGACCCACATTGTCGTATAAGTCATCGCATCTTGTTTCTGCTCGAACCATAAACGTTTGTGTTTTTGTTCACTTCGAGAACGTTGAGCCTGAAATTTTGTTACGTTCCATAAAAATTCTTTTAGTCAGTTTCTTTCATGTTATCACCAACTTCGCAGATTTATGCTGTCATTTGCTTTTGATTTTCTTTGCCATCATTGCAATGATGCATTCCAATGCATCGTTTACTTTTGATCGATCGATATGTCACAAAAAAATGGGAAAAAAGAAATCCACATAATGAATATAAGGCAATGAAAATGGTAAGGATTTCTTGCGCTTGTAGGAGAATATCGTTCATATATACTGACATTTATATCTCAAACTTCTTCGCTCGAAAAAGCATCAAGAGATTCTTTAAATACAGGAGATTCAAGTTGAGAATTCCAGGCCGAAAGCTACAAAACTATCGTACCAGCAAAGTAGTCGATCCTCACATAGCCTCTCAACATATACGAAGGCTCTTTAGAGCCCTTTGAAACGCTTTGAGACTAAGAAAAATGAGCATAAAACCCCTCAAAAAACATAAAATACAAATAATTAATATGCAGATTATATGAATTCACTGTGTAATGAAAACGTGAAAAACAAAAGTGATTTGAACACAGAAAACGAACGTGTATGAGGCACAGAGATAAGAATCTTTAACTCGAAAGTTTATTTCATTCTCTTAATTGAAAAGGAGAGGGACGGTTCTGGTTGCTCATTCATGGCACACACCACCAAGAGTATTAAGCCAAATACTTGTGCCTCATAAGCAAAAACGGTAAACTAGCTAGTTCGCGATAGACAACAGGTCAAAAAGCAACCGAGGATAGAGCACTCATTATTAATACGGTGCCTACAGCGTGCTACCTGTAGTCACGTTGGAGTATGATAAGCATGGAACATAGATGATCGTGATACAGGTAGTAGATATGTATAAAAGAACCTTTTCGAGAGCTGTTTTGTAGGCAAGTGCTTTAGCAGCGTCACCCAATTCAAGCGCTCTCACATCGGGACGTAATCTACTATCAGTAGGTGGTAAAAATGCTTTTTCATCAGGAGATAAGTCGTTCAAACCACATGTAAATTGCGAAAAACCGTAATATTTAAGAGCATCTTTTGGTGGCGGTATCGCCTCGAATAGAACTGTACCGTCCGCTCTGAAACGATGCTTCATTTAAGCGAGGTAAAGTAAATGAAATTACGAACTACTTCAATGATGTATTTTCATGGACAGAAGAGTTTTGAAAGATGCATACACGTATGCGTCGCCATTATTGCGCATAAGCAAGTTATGATACCTTTGATTTAACCCTTCATCAATGACAAATGCCAATTGAGCTTGTGGCGATCATTCAAGAAGGTTTAACTGAACGACCACAGGGCGAATGCCACCAATGATCCGAACCTTTTAAGGCATTGATCCCAATGGCCAATAAGTCGAACGACATGAACACCACTTTTGTTTATCAATGATCCAGTGATTTCAGTCTTTTTGTCCTTATGAAAAATGATTGTACTCGAGAAGCCATTCGTGCATCGTATAAGCATTGTTCCATGCGCTTTCAATTTACGATGCTCAGGTGCTGCTGATGCATTTTCGAAGATAAACTTAACCTGGAAACATTTTAACATTAAAGGACTATCACAGAATTTAACCAGTGTATCGTGTTACCTCAAAAAAAGGGCAGCATGCATTCCTATGTTGTGATGGAGAGCTCGACTGCAACTGTATATTTTGTTCCCCACTTTTTCCGAAATGCGAATGTACATGAAATCAAGACCGTTCTGTGAACCATATAACACTTATCAAACCTGAAGACGCAAGGAAAGAAGAGAATGCAGAAGGGCGAGGAAGGGTACAAAACTTTTCCAAGGCTGCAGCTCTTGCCCCACATTTTTAGATCAGGAAGGGATATTCGTGAGGGATTCACTGAGAATTTATTCAAAACGAAACAGCAGCTAAATAACTTGCTGCACTAACTTCTTGCGCTAGTAGGCTTAAACACTGTTTTGTTATCATGGAAATCAAAAGAATCTTTTTGAGGATAACAAAGCTGTGCTAAGAAAAGGCGATGAATTATTGATAGATATGGCTGAGATATGAACACTGGAATTTGCAAGACTACCACGTGTTTGAACATTGTATTTGCGGCTTCTACGTTAATTCATTCTGATCAACTTAAAGATTTTATCATAGATGGTTCCACTTTCTCAGTTGAAGTCACTATCAAATGATAGTGTCTTCAACTGAGAAAACGATGAACATAACCAAAGAACTACGAGCTAACGAGCAAGTTGCTCGAATTTCGTGGATAGTGCTCTCTTATTACGTCCGCTTTTCTTCGTTTACTTCCTAGCAACATTCTGAAAGGTTTTTCTGCCCGCGTACCCTTCGTTATCCTTCAATATTAGCTCATCACTTGGTAGATAACACATCTAATATTTCATTTCTTCCGCTTTCACTCAATACACAATATTACTAACCATATATCATTATCTTGCACTATACGCAAAGTGAATAAATCTTGGTTCTCGAATGAGTTCATTGCGCAACAAACTGACACGAGCACTGTCACAGTGCTCCTCACACTTTTCCATTAAAATTCAGGTAATCGCATATTGCTATAAATAGCACACATCCATGTAACCTCGAAGAAATATTTTGTTGGACGAAACAATAAATCCATTATAAGGGAACCACTCTTTCGGAACGAAATTAGCAAAATAGACCTTATTCCACGAATAGTCATCTTTTCCCAAACGCAGTCGCACTGACAATTCGGTGTTTACCTCAGCGGTACCACTCCAAGTGATTTTGGTTGCTGAGATGAGCGTTTGCCACCATGTCCAACCTGGGCCATCTGCGTGAGCAGCTAGAACTGGTGGATGATGATTCACCTGAATCACTTCTATATACCACTGATATTCACAATGAGTTTACCCTCGTAGATTGATGTGTCCAGGTGAATATCGTCAATAAAGTTCTCAAAGCTCAGGTAATCTGTTTGTCGAGTCTCCGGGCTGCCGATACTTGACCTATATACATACACGAAATCATCTTAACTCTGCACGAAAGTTGCATCAATATTGATAAATAAACAAATCTAACCGATGATGGTGCATATAACCTAGTTGTATCTCGTAAGGGATAAAATTCCCCCATAAAACGTTGACATCATTCAGCAGGACGTTGCATGAAATGGAAAAAAGCTTGACACCCCCCATAGGAATCCCTACATTAGCAAATACCTCAAACGTTAAAATTCATAAGAGCGCTGCAATCATCAAATCATTGCAATCTTTGAAAGCCGATAAGCACTTAGGTCGCTAGTGCAAAGACGATAGATATCCTCTTATGGAAAATAATGTGGAGGATCATACGTGCATATACAGTGATAAGATTTCCCTTCAATAAAGGTGGATAAACAAGCAGCTTATATTTCTTTGGTTGCGCATCGCAAAATACTTAATTCTCCTGAAATTACTGCACCTGTTCGGCATGATAACGCCATCCGCAGTCTGAACTGTAATCGTAAGTTTCACCGAGCAACGGATTGAAGGGCTTCTGCTTCCGTGTTATTGCTGCCGCATAGCCACTGACTGCGAATGCAGTCACTAGAGCTTGTCTCTCGAGTGGATCATTTAAGGCTGCGGCTTTGTTAAGAGTCCTGTCCGCGTATCGCAGCTCCTCACAGATTGCCTTAAAAATTTATTTTTTATCAAAATCATGTGAGAATATCTCATTATTCAGAAGTTTCCATTGCAAAATGACTGTCGAAACAAGAAAGAAACCAGGAAATATAGAAACATTTTAAATCCTCCTAAATCCTTAGCTGTAGAATTTTGCGTCCAGTTCGACTGTAATAAAAATCAACCAATAACGTGTACGATCTAGACGAATTCGCGGCATACGACGTGGAGAAATCTGAAGTTCTCAGGTTTTTATGATGGTGTTCTCCATCCCTTCCCCCTCATACATGTCTCTTATTTGGTCCTATTTATTGTGTGCTCATTCATCCTGGTCTCTGTTAAGAAACATTTCGGTTATTGGTTATCGCGAGACCCAGAAGGGAATTGTGAGCTGTGCTGGGCTCAGCAAACTAGGAATTTGCCCAGGGATATATTCATCGAGCCTCATCCAGTTCCTTAATAAGTCGACGCCGACACTCCACGTAAGGGAACGAGCACTAAGAAAATTCAGCTAGATGTTTCCCGGCAATGTTAAGAAATGCTCGATCTTTGATTTCAAAGGCGATTTGCAGCGAATTTGTGAACCATATACCTTTGATAAGGATATATTCTTTCGGAAGCATCATAAAATGAAACCGGAAAGCAAAATCAGTCACCTGTGCCACGGTGAGTGGTTCGAAATAGGTTATTGGTAGAGGAAGACGTTTTGCGGCGATTTGTAACAGAGTGCGAAGACCAAGCTCTTCAGGGGAAATTGCCTCCCGAGGCAGGCGTTCACGACGCTTTTTTCGCGGTGAGGGCACAGGTGAAGCGATGAATGAAGACAACGGCAATTCCTCCATTGCCTTGAAATTGCCTCTTTCTAGCAGTGAATGATGGGAACTACCTATGTCTACAGAAACTAAAAGAGGACGAGAGAGTATTCAAGGAGAGGATGGAAGGGCGAAAGGGAGTGAAGATGGATGTAGGGTTGTGGTACTGAAAGTAATATAACCGAAGAGGGCGGTGGGGTTTGCAAAAAAATTTAATAGTTAATATAATAATTATTATTTGGAGGATACCAAACAAAATTATTAGATGACATGAATACACAGGAGTCCCTTCCCTATCTCACCTCTTCAGTATCGTAAGACGCATCATCCTTTCGCATTGGAAGTCAATGTCAGTACACTCCAGAGTTTTACACATTGAACTGCTTGGAAAATCTAATTTAAAAACAGCTTTTTCTTATACTGTATTGGCTTATTTCTACAGCCGATTATGCCCATTTCTGAAAAACACTTCGGTTTATGAAGCCAGCACTTAATTCTCGTTAATTAAGGAATTAAAAATGCCTTTGAGTCAACGTCATTTTAGACCACGGAACACCTGTTCGAGATCCCACATGCATATGTTTCTCCCTTAACACATGTTGCATTTGAAAAAACACATGACTCTGACAAACACATGATTTTGACTGATTTTCAAGAATAGGCATGAAACTTCCTTTCTTTTCTTGCCTTATGTCCCACAGTTGTAATACACATTACTGCTGTAATGTTTACCTTCTGCTGAGTAGCAATGCCATCAAATACTCATAATTCAAACCATCCTTCTGTTTCTTAAAATATCATATAATTCGACTGACTACGGAGAGCTAAGTTTTTTCCTCAGGTGCCAAATGGAGGCGATATATAATGATTTTTTAATTACCTTTTGTTATCTTAAAAAAATCAAATTCAGAGACCTCCCACATACACGATATATAAGAGTAAAAAATGAATAACGAAAAGCTTATATCATCACAACAACGAAAATAATTTAAAAATTTCTAGCTGAAATAAGTCTGCGATTGTCCATATGCGTTAACCTTTCGTTCGGATTTTTGCGCCAAGGATATCGATGAAGCTGTTTTTTGTAATGCACTGCAATCATTATGTGAAGCCTTTGTATCGATGATTGAAATCATTCATTGAAATATCCAACCAAATTACCCTGCGTGTGATTTTTATTGATTAAAATTAGAACACGATGCGCTCGGACCACTGCTTCAACAATTTCTAACCCAGCAGCACCTTTTATTTTATCAAAACCGATATCCTTCCATGCTTCCGGCGAAAAATCTCCTATGTTTTTATTTCCTTACATGATAACTTTTCCTCCTTTCTTGATGAATGAATATCGGCGGATATTGCGTAAGTAAAAACCATTAACGAAATACTGCCATAGTTAAAACTATTTGTTTGAAAAGAGGAAGTGAAGTTTGAAAAGAGGAAGTAAAAATTTAATGACCACTCATTAGATGACCTCGATATCCTTTTAGAAAAACCTCATGGCTTTTTCATACATGTACTTCAAGTTCTCCTATGTCAGCCTTGAAATTCTATTTAACAACCAAGAATCAACGCAACTAGCCCACTGAAACACAATTTACTGTACCAACGTTATCCTGTTGTTAATCAAACGTTGAATATTTTGCAAATACGCGATGGCGAAGTTTACAACGAAGAAATAAAATAGACGAAATCTTCAACTTCAACTTACATCACTTCGGCTGAGCTCTGCGTACTATCATTTCGGTTGTCGGCTTTCTTTTCCTCATATCTCGTTTCGGTTATTTTCGCCATCTCTTTTCCTTTCTCGGCTTTTCTTTCGTCATGTTTCGCTTCCTTCGCTTTTTCCATCATAACGGACAGATCGCTCGTTGCGATTATCGTCGCAGATGGCCTCCACGCAGCTGAACATTGCTCAGCAGCAGTTCGCAAATCCGAAGGCATTTCGATGGTTGTTTCTTAAAAGCGGCAATTTTGAAAATAATTATTTGCCTCAAGCTATAAGGAACCAGCTGCATCTCTTGGATTTAGAAGGAGGGTGAGGAGGAAGATGGAGATGAATCAAAACCGCTATGGACCATCCAACTGTTAGTGAAAAATACCTTTTATTATCACTCGACATCTATAACGATGTGGTTCCCTATTTCATAAATTTTTTGGTCAAGTATCGATTCAAAACGTGCAATTTTTTTCCTACTGTGCATTTCCATATTGTGTACATGAGAACGCTTGAAGTAGAAATTTTAAGAGTGAAGTAAGAATTTTAAGTAAGAGTGAAGTAAGAATAAGAAATAAGAAATTTTTTAAGAGAAAAGAAGTAAGAAGTAAAAAGTAAGAATTTTAAGAGTGAAGTAAAGGAGTAAGTAAGAAGTAAGAATCATCAGCTCCGTAAAAGAATTTTCTTAGTATCCGTCGAAATGGGCAATCTTTTTAGATAAATTCATAATGAAAAATTTTCTCGAGTGAAGTAAGTTTTCAGTATAACTCTGATACTAGAAAAAACACTGGAAATAACTAAATATGTCTAAATAAGAGCAAAATATATGGACATCATAACAGTAACAGAATGAACGTTGAATTTAACTTACAATGAGAACGCTCAGTGACATTGGTGCTATTTCTGTTAATACGGTTAATGTTCATGTTGAAACGCTTGTCAATACTCTGCTAGTGAATGAATAGTTCGGCGCATAACGAAGAAATAAGAAAAATAACCGGCATACAAACTGCTGAAGCACTAATCAAAAACCATTGCAAATTGCGCGGCATGGTATACCACGCTGCTGAATCACATCCAGAGCTTTTCAATCGGCTGCACTGTGGAACACTATTTGCACGAACGACATATACAAACGAGGATTATGAGTCTTCTGTCATTGCTTTCTCTCTGTTCCCATACAACTTCCACTTTCGTCCGCTCCAGCCAGCTAACTTGGGATGTTTCACATAAAAATTTGCCACGAAGGTCGCAACAGGCATTGGGATGGAAATAAACGACGATGAAAATTTCAACCACTAACGAAAGTATCTTACGATGGCAACGAATGAGAACAAAGCCCTTCCCAATTAGCCCACTTTTCCTCGTCTACTGTTTGAGAGACGTCGGTCAGCAGCTCCAAAACCCGACCGTTTGTGAACAGCGGTAGTGCAGCTGTCAAACATCACCTAAAAGCCTTTCAAAAGTCCAAGCCTTCATACATCTTCTCAACAGCTGGTATTCTTTACAAGCGGCGTCAAAGTTAATGTCCTTAAAAGGATTACCCTCTTTTGCTTTTTCTCCTTTTATTTTCTCCACTATACTCTTCACTTCTCGAGCTTGTTCTTTCTTCATTTTCTCCTCTTTGATAAATTCTTCCATCTTTTTCTCCTCTTTAGTTTTTTCCTCTTTCTTTTTGATTTCCTTATATTTTTCACCTCTCGCTTTCTCTTCTCTAAATTATGCAATCGATCGTTTTTTGTGGTTTCAAGTGAGCGAATTTCACATTTTAAATTATGATCTTTCGAAAGAAAAATAATAAAATTCATCCATCCTATGCGTTGACGGTTTCCTGGAATGCAAAGCCAGCGTAAATATCATTCAGAGCACATGTTCAGATCTAACCACTAGAGGTTGACATCGATGACGGGGTCGTTGAAATAGCCAACAGCGGGTCCAAAATTTTTCTCCGACAGTTCGGGAACGACTAAGCTATTTTTATTATTGCACTGCTCTGTGAAAGATTCTTCTTAAATACAAAAATATGTCTGAACTTCTTGAGTTTTAGAAACATGATTAGGAGAGCTGGACGGATCAGCCTGAACAAAAAACAGAAGAGCGAAATTCAAAAACTGTCTCCACTAACAACGTTTCGTCTTCCGCATTATCGCGATAACTCTCAGGGTTTCGATGATGTTTTTTGTTATTGAATTATGAAATGCGCATGAAGGAGGCAGATGCCATTTAGATCATCAAAGAAACCTTCGACATATCTAAAGTAGGGATAAGATTTGAGGCAGTGAAAGCACATATCTCGTAAAAGTTTTGTTACAATTGATTTGATGTTTATATTCCCATAGTGAGAAATCCGAAAGTTCAATCCGTGATTATTCGACTGGCAATAAAAGCTTCAAAAATTCAACGAGCGGAATATGCACACTTCTCCTTCACATCGGTAGCTCCCTCCCTATCGGTGAAAACGGTTCGCTCGGAAGGTGGAAACGGGAATGCCTCTTCAGAAGATTCAGTATCCGAATCGCCCTTCGAAGTCGATCCTTAAAATAATTAGAATACAATAAATCTTCAAGAAAGGTGATACTCTTCGGGCAAACGAGTAAATAACTCCGATGAAATTTGAGGAGACAATTTGGATTTCATTTTATTTCTTTTACATTTCTGCTTTTTATATACGCAGATCAATGATGCCTGTGCTTAAAGATATCATATTGAATAACATTTGGAGATGCCTCAATGAGGCATTAAACACTCACTTTAAAAACGGTTACTGGAAGAAAAGAAGAGATAATTAAACATGCTTATATTGCAGTACATTTACGAAAAATTCAACAAGTGAATAATTATAAAATCAAAGTTCCCTGCATTAAATCCCTAAAATTCTGATTTTTTCACTATTAGTTGGCTCTCTCATAAACCGACTATTGGTGACGTTACCAACTGCATCATTAGTGATGATATATTGGAATTACCAGATTGTGTTTTTTGTTGGTTTCCTGTGGCTGTCGTTAATGCTTTCAAATAGTCGATCATCGCCGATTTTGCAATACTCGGAAAATCTTTAGCAGTTGCCTCAAAAGTGAATAAAGAAAGCCATGCATTTCGAAGTATGAATAATTAAACGAGCTCTTTATTAGGCAGATTTCAGATGAAATAAAATTCTTGCAATAATCAAATGTTGGCGCAAACAAATCAAAGCATGGCGAATATTGAGAAACTCGAATTCAAGTTGACGTACAAGTAGTTCTGTCTTTTGAGTTCACTGAGAGGTTTAGCATATTAAACAACAGGCACTGAATGAAAATGCGACACATACCTGTTCATATGTGAGTAACATTAAAGTTCAAAAATCAATTCGTAAGCATATGGAAATACAAACATGCTCAATAATGATTACTAAATATACATCACAGCAGCGACAGAAGGAAAGGAGGAGAACGAATTTGCAAGGGCTAAGAATTATAGCAAATATGGTTATGGTAGAAATGAAACTGTGCTAAATTGACGTAGAAGCACATATATTACTGAAATTTGCATCCGGTCAACTAATTCATATCACTCTGGAGTTTTCTCTTTGAGATATAGTACTGCTCCAATAAGCACTTTCACATTGATTTCAATCCATATAAGCAACATTTTCTTCCTATTGTTACCCCTTCTCTCCTACGCACCATCTCCTATGCTTGCCTTTTTCCAATTACTCCTCCGTGCTCTCTTTATGTATCCTAATACAATTTTTATCCCTACATACTATGCCGGAGTATGATCTGCAAGGGAGGCTAAAGTCACCTTAACTTCTAAATACAGTTCCTTTACTTCGGCTGTCATAGTTTTGACGTCCTCGACTAGCTTTGATATCTTCTCGCAGAGTTCCGCATTTCCCACGTGTACATTATGACACTCCTCCACCAGATTTGGTAAATCTGGCGCCTCACCTTCACTGAAATAAAAGCGTACGCGAAAATTCAATAAGTTTAGGGAAATCTGGAAAAATATTACCTCACTGATAATCAAATATCCAATGCCTGCATCAGTTCTTATAACGAGTAGTAACGAGCTAATAGCGATAACTTTTCTACATGCCTAAAATTTTGCATGGCAGTTAATTTATCAGAATCAAAGCACAATATTTCAGAGAACAATGCCCTGATTTATTGTACTTACACTGCTAAAGATCGAAGGTAATCGCCAACTATGACCTCAGTTCCGAATAAAAAAAGGTCTCCTTGATATAATGACGCTCAGAATTTGGGAACGAGTTCGGAGAACTAACTATATGCAAGAAATTGCCCTACATTGGCCCTAATCGACGACAGTTGCCGAAAGTAAATCACTTCGTTCAGATTTCCTCGGTGGGAACATAACATTTGAATATTCAGTTTGGTTGTCGATAGAGATCGTCAAGTTCACTTTTGTTCGCTTTTCCGGAAATTTCCCTCTACTTTTGTAAATCTTTATTCATAATAAGCATTGAGCGCTTCATTCCCAATGCTCAAATGCCAACTAGATTTTTATTAAGCTGGAAATGCTCAAATATTTCACTTGAGTATATTCATCAGTTGAATCAAATGCTTTCAGTCCTCGATGAGGTGCATTGTAATCTCTGAGTATAATATGTCATAACAATTTTAATGCTTTGTTGTGCTTACAAAGTTTTTTATAATTACGAGCTGTGTATTGCGGGTATTTTAACACGAAAATTTCGATATTTTAATAACCAAAGTATCGACAACGGTCTCGTTTGAAATATGGTACGGATGCTTAGCAACTTATTTAAGTTCACATTAAACTGTTGAAAAAGTTTGAAAATATTTTATTCTTGCAATCTCTAGCGTAGCGGGAGAGAGAGTAGGAAACGTAGCGATTACGGTCATGAATCACGACATTCATAGTATTAAAAATTTAGAAAAAAATCAATAAATTGTCAAAGCTGCAAAGATTTGTGTAAAAGGATCCGATATTCTGAAAGTTTTCTAAAATTTCAAGAAAGAAATTAGGATGCAATAAGCTTTTGACGTATCAGCTCCGCAGCTAGCAATATCACAAAAGTGCAAAAATTTGGAAATTGCCAGCTTACATTAAGCAAAAACAAGAGATATGTTGATGTCATGTGCTCTCAATTCAGCTAGGAGAGAAGGGATAAATCGACTAGAAACACGGTTTTCCACTGAAATGTACAAAGAACGTCTCTAGGAAGTTAAAATGTCGGAAAAACGTTATAATTTTTCGCATTTTGTGAGCATTATAATTTTTTTTTTTTTTAATACAAGAACGGTCTTCTTATTTTCTTATCTTTTCTCCTTATATCTTTCGTCGATGTTTAGTTCTATTAGATAGTTCTTTCTCTTATTTATTCCCTCGTGAATGCTTCTTATGAGCTAAAAATGTTCTGTACCGTAAGAACAACATTTTATCACCGTTTACACACGGTAGATAGCAGTATGAAGGAAGAGTTGCAATAAACAATTAATCAACCTGCATAAAAACGGACGGGTGATCAATTAAATAATATAACGCGATGAATAGGTTACGACATACGGTAACGATGGAGCTGCGGATTTGATTGTACTAAATGAGTGATTAGTTGTGGAAGGCATGGAACTGCTTTCTTGAGCATGTGGCATCTTGATATCAAGTAGAGGCGTTGTTTCTAATGGCTCAGATTCTACCTCTTCTTTCCTGAAAGCGACTGTTACACAAACAAATTTAATTTGTATAAGCAACAAGGAAAAAAGGTCGAATCGAGGAAGACAGTGAAGAATGCAAGCGTGTATCCAAGTCGTTTACTTGTCCGTGAACTTCTGTACAATTTAATTAACAATTTAACAGCTTATCATAGACCTATGTCTGTTAAATTATCGTCTTCTTCTAAAATGTTTACTTTTGCTAATGGACTTGATGTTAGTGCATAAATGACAACGAGAACTGATAAAGAAATACTTCAAGAGTACGTTTGTTTATTATGGAGCTTCGACATGAGCGCCTATTTCATATACGCGGTCGTCAAAACATTCCGCGTTAGTATTTGATTAAATTAGGAAACAGGCAGATATTCGAGACAACGATGAAGGACGGAAGGCTTTTTGATAAAATGTATAGACTTTAACCCGTGAAAGAGTTTTAATCATGAATTCTGCTTCAGAAATCTCTCATATCCACGATGATACGACAAAAAGTCGAAAGGTAGCGATCACATATTGTATAGAAATTTCAACCAAACGGAAAGAAAATATGAAGTGATAATCTGAACAAGTTAAACCCAATAGAAAGAAACTGCAAATGATTATATTATAATTCTTCGTAATAATGAATATCTCCTATTAACTGTAAAATGAGAAACAAACTTATATGAAACCATGGAACGGAACAACTTTAACTCAAAGAAAACACTGTTGAGGAATGGAATTTTCTCGATCCGGAATTTTTCTGACAACTTCAGAGAACAGACTAGAAAGAAGTAAATTTTGTAGTTTCAAAATGCAGAATTTCTTTGCGACTTTATCGTTTTCTTGTAAAACTAAGAAATGAAGGAAGGAAACGTGTCTAGTATCAGAAATTCTCAACAGTAAATGAGATAGCACATCCACTGTGGAGTAACCTTAGGTTGCGTAAAGCTCACTGAAGAATTTTAAAATACTGTAAATTATTTAAGAAAATTACTGGAATAATCGCTATAACAGTGGATGACTAAAGAGAGAGATGCCTGAGTGAAAGCAAATCGGTTATCATGGAACGCTTACTGGACAACGACAACACGTCTTGAAAATAGTTGCAACAAAATGAGTTCGAAAGTGGCACATAATGGCCACAGAATGACTTTAGAGACTTCATGTTTGACCACAATTGAACGATGCAGGCCTCACAGCGAACATTAATAAATAGCACATTTTTTGTGCGAAAAAATTATATGAGGGCTATAGGCATCTTAAGCTTCTACGTTTGAGAGCAAGATATTGAGCCCAAATAACAAATATGTAGATGCAGAGCATATTGACGCTCTTTCTTTCTGCATTAATTCCGTAGGCGTTAGCTCGTATGTACAGATTCCATGTTCGTGTTGGGATTTGAATTCATTAAGGGTTATTAATTTCAATTTTTTGATGCCATTCCCGAATTCATTTCGCTCTAATTCTCGAAGAACTTGCCAAGGAAGAAGAGTGATGGAAATTCCTATGAGCTTCATCTTCGTTTTCAGTGGATTTTTCATGAGTTCATTTATCATGATTGATTTTTTGGGATGATTTGGACCAGAAAGAACTTTGATGAAGGTGAAATATGCGTTAATGATAGAACTTAAACTTTTTTGCGAAAAATATTATGAAACTTTGTATTAATTTTTCAGCAGCGATTGACGATAAAAGCAGAACTTTTGTTTTTCACTTGCCGACATAAATTGAAGAAATAAGATCTATTTCCCAGTAAGAGTAGACGAAATCGGAATGCTATACATCACCTTTGTCGTCTAAAGCTTTGTCGAAAAAGTCGATGTTTACGAATGTTGGTCTTCCACTTTTCATATTCATCCCTAATCACAGGAGTTAGTTGATACGCCTCACTTTTATACGCGACTATTATTCTTTTACGAGCATCATCCGTTTTTACCGACACCTGCAAATTTATGCTTTCTTAATAAACGAACTCAACTTATTTGCAGTTTTAAACTTTATTAAAGGAAAGTTTCATTAAACTACCACTGAAAATTTATTGCAATAATGATTTAAACAACCAAATTTTTGGCACGAAACTTATATATCGATCGAATCCCAATGGCAAAAAAATCTCTAAAATGAAGAAAAATTCTGCATAAACGTGATTACGCATTCGAGCTCATGAAATTCGTGGAATGATATGCATCACCTCCACGCGCTTTACGAACAGCTGATGACGTACTGCATGCTGAATATATATTACTATACTATAAAGTAGAATATAACTGTGATATAATTCCAGACATATAGTGGAAGAACAGAAGCAGAAATATTATAGCTGAAACAAAAAATAAACCACATAAAACGCAGACATTTTGCAGTAGGGGAAAAATTTACAGTGTCTTTGACGGCAATTATGCAAGAAATCGCTGTTGTCCAGCTAGGTAACCAATTTCATCCCCTTTATTTGAATCCATCGCTTTCAATGAGATTGCGCAACTCCTTCATTCCTACGACTTGGCTTGGCCACGAACTCCAGAGGACCAGAAAATCTATGTCTCGAGTCCATAAATGTTCAGGTCCACCAAAATAAATGATTCCGCATTTTTCAGTAGCAACAGGCGCATTGATGCTAACATTAGCCATGCTCAACGACAATAAATAATCTACCATTCTGCTGTTATACTCTCTCAAATAATGCCCAGAACTGTCAATTCCCGAGTGACTTTATACGCTGAAATTCACGAATGAGGGCCACTTTATTCATGCGACTGGAGGTTTTTTATTCCACAAAAGTTTTGTCACACGCATAAATATAGTTGTAAATGAATTTGACAGTTTTATGACAGGAGGAAGCTTCGTCGAAAGTGAAGTGCACTGCACTCGAAAATTTACTGACTTAATCGAAAATGGGACCTTATTTCAGTATATATGGTACCTAAACAAACACTCACATTTGAGAGATCGATGGTATATTCGGAGGCTAAGCACTCGTAACTCATTCTTTGCCCTTTACCGTTTGTTAGCTTCAGCAATCCTCGAACAAGTTTGGCACAATAGCGTTTTGCCACCGATATCCGACGCTTCCTGTACGGCTTCATCGATAAATAGCCCTATTGTTAAAAAGCTGATTATTTCAAATTAGAAAAAATATAAGAACAATTCCTGTGCCACATCCACCTCGTCTGGACTCAATGTTCTCGCTACATTTGAAGTGCAACGTATATTTGACGCGAACGCCTATTTATTGAGGATTCGTGCATACGCCGAAGGTGTGCTTAAAAACCTTAAAAAGGAGAATAAGGTCTGTTTCTCATGTTCTAGCTAAAATATCACTGCAAATAGTTCCAGTAGGGTCTCCACCATGCAAGCGGTCATTTCCTGCTCTTATGCCCACCTCATCAAATTTACCTTCTCTTCTCCTTCTCCCTTTCTCCAAAAATTTGTCCAAGCTCATTTAAAATCCAAATTGTCATATAAAGCTTCCTTCTCTTAATGGAATAATTCGCATCGTAACGTATCAATATCAAGTACTCTTTCGTATCACAGTGCGACGAAAGCGGAAGCTCCAGTTAAAGTTGGCTTTCTGCAACTACTGCGATCCGGTTGAATGAAATCAGAACATTTGCAAAGAGTTTAAAGTCCATTTGAAGTGCTCACTACCTCGAGTGGAGGAGGACAGTTGACGGGGGGTGCGTCAGGTGAAAGATCCTCCATGACGACAGGATCAGGTGCTTTTTTAAGCTTTTTACTCAATCGCAAGAGCCGTTGTTTGCCCTTCTCGACGGCGTCCTTTGCTGCTTTACCCGACGAATTTCCTTGCTCTCCTGGTGCACGTGCATCTTGCAATGCCATCTTCTATAACGGATTTACCAGTTAAAAAAGCTCTCAATGAAACAAAAATTTCTGCTTCACCGATAGCAACTTTACATAGGAAGTTTTAGGTAACGGTAATTCTAGCCTACTGTTTCATGAGAATATGTAGGAAATGCCGAATAACTATTATCTTCGACTGCTCATCCTTCTTCATTAACGAGTTGACGCTATAGGTTTGTAGATACAAGCTTGAGCCGTATCATTTCTACGTTGGTTTTTTACGGCGTGAGACACTGGTCGTAAAAATAACGACTCTTCACTTAATGGACTTTTTAAATTACTGCTTACAAGTGACAGCATACGCTCGGCAAACTTTTCCAAGCCCATTGTTCACAGGTGCGGCTGAGTATATTCACGTGCTTTCTATCGAATAAGGGAATATAATGCGTAGAATTCGGTGCCTGATGTAACCGCAAAAGCAATATTAACACATATAACATATATATATATATATATATATATATATATATATATATATATATATATATATATATATATATATATATATATATATATATATATATATATATATATATATATATATATATATATATATATGCCGTACCTCGTAACTGTTGATTCCTGCTGTTGATTCCCACATTGTTCAAATCTCTATTATTCATCTGTTTTCCCTTTTTCCCGCATTTTCTTTCCCTCCTCCCAATATCCGCTGGACGAAATAATCGTCTTTGTGTCATATGCCATGTGCATTACATCTCACCAGCAATAAAGTGATGGGCACACACGTAGATGCTATTCTGTTTCGCTAGCAAATTCAATGAAGATACTATTGTGTCGACAAAATCGATACAACAGCATTCTCAGAAAATGGAGAAAATCAAAAAAAAATGGTGTTTGAAATTTGCATGTAGAAAAAAACGTCATACAGCGAAGTTCATTTCCGGAAATTTCACATCAATGAAAACATATGAAGCAGAGAAGCCAAAAAGTATGTGCGCGAATTTTACAAACTAAAGAACACATTGCAAAATTTTGGGGAGAAACTAACACAATCGCAATTAAGCAAAGAGGGGTCCCAGCACTCGGCTTTAACTGATCAAGAGAACACCACACCACTTTATGATAGAACACGCGTAACAAATAAAGATCACCCCAACATTTTCATCGCTCGAATGAATGACATATGCAAATTTTCGACTTTTTATTTCAAGCAGTTTTTTTGCATATTCTTTTTTTTTTCGAATGTATGGAAATAGCATTTATGTGATAGTTGCTCGATTAGCGTTTTATGAAAACAACGCATTCCACAATAACGTCACTTATTATGAATGGACTTGTAGAAAAAATATATCATGTGTCACGCTGACGGAATGAGATGACTCTGACTCCGGCAATAAAAGGGACCCTACTATGAGACTCCGATCATACCCCCACTCCCTCATACTCCACTGACCTAATCTTACATCCGAAGTGAGGGGCACACTGTATGTGCTATTATATTTCGGAAATTATTAGCAACCGAAAATTTCACTGTTTCCATGCACTTTTGCAAAGCCGCAAACTTGTTCCGCAAAAAATTTTATTATGGCGTGTCTGTGGCATTTTCGTATGCGTCTGTATATCTATTTAGTAGCCTTAACTCGGCAACCACGCAAGCTCCAAAGGTAATATTTTGCGAGCAAATAAGTTGGACAATGAGTTCGTATTGTTATTTGCCCATTAGTGCATCTGCTATTTCGATTAATCGAACTCTGTAGATGCTCTAGACATTAAAAATTAAAAAACTCTATGATGAATATATTCGACTCCGGCTAGTATACCGGGTGCGAAAAGTGTCGACTTCCAATAACTTAAAAAACTGCGCCAATTCCTTGCGCCGCAAGTGGTCAACTCCCAGACCTGATTAAAGAGTCGGTTAAGAAGCTGAAAGAGGAACAGTTTGTGACTGTTCAGGATCAAGCTGTCAAGGAAGCAATGCTTCATGTCCTATTCTCTCACAACAACGTCAACTCAGTACACCGGCATGATGATAACTGCCTCGCTATGTGCAACGACCCACTCACTGGAACCAAATGAAGCTTTTTGGCGGCTACGTTTACTTCCTCTCATTTATTAAGCGCCCACCGAGCCGAAAATCTTTCTTTGAATTCTTTCACATTGAAACAAACGCTCATATATTTCGGGGTACGGCTACGCACCGAGTCGACTGTTTAGTTATGGTGCGCGGGAGACGGATTATAGAACTTGCACAACGGCCGATAAAGTCGTAGACTTTACATAGCGTCCGATATGAGAATTCCAGAAACTTTCAACACAGACCCACCTGAACCCCCATCGCCTTCGCCTTTCCTCGTCGACTAACGGTCTTGTGGGTGCCTCATTTTTATGCTGCAACAATTCATCATCATGCCCTTTCAAATCTTGGCAGTGACTCAACTCTCATGATGCTAGACGGAGTGGATGTACTTAGCCACAAGCGCACGCGCAAGCAGAAACGGAGAGAGACGGCGCGCGTCCTCGGAGAGCGGCGCGGTGGTGGGCACACGGCAATAAAAACCGCAGTAAATATCAAGATAAACAAAATTCGAAAGACGAGTTTCAACATGAGTTCAATTGCTTATTGACTCGCAATTGCCATAAATCGCCTTATGCGTTGTTCACGTGCATTCGTGAGGCACTGTTCTTATTGGTGAACTGAATTCACGAAACTACACTCGACGGTTTAATTAAGTGACCCAATCGTTCTTAATTTGCATTAAACTCCCTATGAATGGCAATTGTTATATGCACCAATTATGAATTCTTAAATTCATCACTTCCAGGTTTTCATCACTTCGTTTCTTTCCCTATGGGCATATCGATAACGGGCGTTGTAAGTTCGTTTGATGGTAAAAAGGCCAATCGACACTTTCAGCGTCTAATTAATTGCACTGACATAGTTTGATTGCATGCAGCACCTGCACTCCGACATAGACAAGTCAGGACTGTGAAGGAGAAAGCGGCGTGAGAGCGACATGCTCCCATTTTGAAGAATTGCGAATTACAAAGAAGGAAATCCTCAATGCAAGCAGTCATTTGAAGTGAATAACTCTAGCCAAAGAAGCCAGCTCGCAGGACGTGGAGGATATAGTAATGAAGATGCGGCTATCGAGCACTCGTTTGGAGCCACTAGTCTAGAATGGCTGATAACGTTTGGATGCAAGTTACCTATCCACAGACTCGTGTTCATTCCAAGTCGATTAAGAAACCAGGAGAATAATCGACGGTGCAGTCAGAGTTGATGGTAACTGTTTTTACACCCAGTATCATGGTAAGCAGTTTCTCGCATCCGAAGCATTCCAAGGGCACAGCCCATTGAAAAAAGTTTGCGCACTCGACAGTGCAACCTATTATTAAGTCGGCCAAAGGGACCGGAAGCTTGTTAACAGCATAAGCCGCGTGTAGTGCTCAATCTTCAGAAAGTTAATGGACAACACATTTTCGTCAGATGTTTAGGGCTGCTCCAAGGATGCTTATTTCGCTCAAGAAAGGTTACTGGCAAATGGAATGTATCGTCAGGATTAGGTAGCTAGTGACTGATTTCGATCTTTCAAAGCATACGTGTTATACATCAACGGAACGAAATATCATCATCCAGATATCGGTTATTGATTATCGTCACCTTCACATATTGCAGAAGGCTGGGCTTTTGGTAGCTATCATTTTGAATGTTGCAAAACACTTTACCTCTTCAGAGGAATCCCTAAACAATGCTTTAAAATGAGAGTTCAGATAATAAATGAGTAGGAATAGTCTTCAGAGATGTTCGTGTCCACAGCTACGTATAACAGTATGGGCGAAGTTCTGTGATGCAAACGGAACGCGTGCTGAACGCTGTAGATACTCTTCATTGGGGAGCCGACATTGACGTGATGATTCCAACTCTATGTTTCGACTTAGACAACTATGTGGCACTGCGACAGATCTAGCAACTGGCAAGGACATCTGGCGAGGCTACTTTACTTTCAGTATTATAAAGGGCCGTAATTTCGTCGATTTCATCTTTCCCTCCATTGATGCATCTGGCAACTCTTCCATCTGTAGCGATCCTGAGCGTTCTATATTCAAGTAATCCTCATAGGCGCATCATCGGCTCTTAGCCGTGTTGTGCCTATGGCGTGATCGTTTTACGTCTCCTGGTTACCACTAGAAGATCTACTTGGTCCATCTATAGCCATTTAACCTGGCAACGTGACCAGCTCACTTCAGTTTTCTTTCGTACATTTCTTCGACAACGTCGTTCAGTGCGGAACCACAAAGCAACTCTTCGTTTGTGGTGTATTGCAGTTTGTTGGTACTTTCCGTTCCCCTTTCCATTGCTCGCTATGTTTTGCCAGTTTGTTTTCTTCGGCGGGTGAGATATTCCACGCTTCTCGCCCACGGGGAAGAACAGTGATAGCCGTCGAGGTGAAGTGTTCTCCCTTGGTTGGCATTTTCATCTTTGTCGTAATAGATATTGTCAAGCTTGATGAATGCTAGCCAGTGCGATCTTTTTTATCCGCATGATTCTGACCCACTGTCCCTCATTTGCAAGCCTATTCTAATTTTACAAACTGTTCCAAAAGTTGGATATTTTCACTGTCGAGCTTCATGGAAAATTAGCGATAAAACACATTTCTCATCCACTTCATTTTGCGTTTGCAATGCTGAGCCCAATTTTCTTGGCATTCTTACTGAGCTCGTTCAGTGAGTAATGCCAATTTTTTGGGTCATCGGCAATGAGTACCACTTCGTCCGCAAAGACAAGCAACTGGAGTTATTTGCTGAATGCACTGAAACCATCTGTAGTCTTCATCTTTCTCACGAATCGTTTGAGAGCAGATGAGGATTTTGGGGAACAAATGTCTCCTTGTTTTGCGCCTCTTCCCACTGCTCCTCTCCCTAGCTACATCTGGCTCGATAGGCCTCTTCATCTCATCAAACATAAAGAGCATCCTCTGATTTCTTCCACAACAAGCTATTAATTGAACTAGCACCAAACTCGCTGTGTTTCAAGACAGAGAGAGGATCACTTCTTAAGTACTTACGATTGAGGCAACACAAAACTTGCGGTACTTACACAGCGTCTTTTCGCCATGATCCCTACCATATCTGAGATTTTAGATGTTTGCTTCACATCTCTGGCAGAGACCCACGATGATGCTGAGAAACATCTGTTGCCACTTCTAGTCAACGATGGGGTTTCAGTAATTCGGCGGTCGAGCGATTGCTTTCTTGAACCGCTCACATATGTCAGTAGTGTCAACATACGTCAATGTCCGTACAGCAAGTATCTCGACTCGGCAAATTATGTCCGTTGCACGTTACATAAGAAATTGATGTCATAGAAAAGTTCTTGTTTTTGTTACAGCTTATTACTGATCCTGATAGAGTTTTGTGTACACCTTAAAGTGCACCTAGTCACTTTTCCCAAGTCTTGTTCGTTTATACAGTTCAAGGCCTTGATATGTCGGTAACGGTGCAATCTTTGTCATTTGCACGTCAATAAACAGTTGAACTCATGGAAAAGGTTTTGTTTTTGTTACAGGTTATTAACGATCCTGATAGAGCATTCTGTGCTCTTTAGAATGTGTTGAAACTTGTCTTCCGAATTTTGATTCCTTACGGTATAATTTCATATTTACTGCGATATCTTTATCGCCGTGTGACTTCTACCGCGCCGTTCTCCTGGGACGCGCGCGGTCTCCCTCCGTCTCCTCTCGCGCGTGCCTTTGTGGCTAAGTTGCAGCATCCTAGGTGGAGTCATGTAATTTCCGAGTCGATTCCGTTAGGTGCGTGTTCGATTTGTTTGTGGAATGGAATGCTGTCGAGTGAGGGGTCGTTGTTTGCAGAAGTTGTAAATGGAGTAAGCTATATCAGTATTAGCGGATTGCGGAGGGCGTTTTTTGTTGTATTGAGGGTCGGTCGGAAGGGATTGGCCATAGTTTTCGTCTGAGTTTTCGAATTTGCGAATCGTAATGCAGTCTCTGAAATATGACTTTTTTAAGGAAACCACATATTCGCCTACAAAAACTTTCAGCGAAGGTATTTCCGGTGAAATTCGAGTCGGACCACGTACGAGGAGGGGACGGACGTTTGATGTTTACTTTCCCCCGCCGTTGACGTTTTTTCTGTATGCCGTATGTTAGTTGGTTGCTGTGGCCAGTGCCGTCATTCTTGCCTGTGCCCTTGCATTCTTCTCTGATTTCTTGGCTGCTTATGTATTCGTCATTTTCCTTCTTTGCTGTATTCCTCTGTTGTTACATCTTGTTTATACAGCGAGTTGAGCAGCCTGTATCATAAAAGTAGTGCTCTTTATTGATGCGGCAAAGAAAGTATAGAATTGCACATCGAATTTAGTATGTGTACATATATGTATGTATACCTATATGCATCGATGTGTATGTATATATACACATTTGTATATTTATACGTATATATGCATACATAGAGAAGATATAAAAGACTTGTATGATAAATATGCCACGTAACTGTGCGTTTAAAGGTCTAACGAAAGCAAATGTCACAGCTCGTGAGGGATAGAGATGCGTAGGAATGTTGGAAAAAAATAAATGTGGTGATTAGTCATGGCCGACGAGTAGCGGATATCGCCGGTAGGTCGCATCACGCTCACTAAATTTTTGCTGCTCGCTCAGAAATCCGCATTGTGCATACCACTTTATGGTTAGGTCGTTCATATGCTGCGTTTGTTGTTTTTAATTCTTCTTGTCTGTGCGGTCGCTTCAACAAAATCGCTGTAGTGGCTGGAGTTGAGAAGTTGGAGAAGTGAAGTATATATTGTGGGATGGGTGGCTCCTTTTAGTGACTTCTTGACTGGCACAGTATCATCGATCCGAGCTAATCAAATGTGCCATGAAAACTTGCATAGTTCCGCAACTAACCGACCGACCTTTTATTTTACATCTGTCGGATTATGGAAGAATAAGTCTTTGAAATATCAGTTGCTTCCTTAACTTTTCCGGGTATTCAACTGAACGAGGTGTTTTCATATTCCGCAATTCTGAATGTGAGGACGACGCTAGGCCTTTATATGGCTTCTTTCTTAGTCCAAATTACTTGGAAGGGAACGGTTGGAAACCTCACTGAAAATCAGTCCAGTCACCCTCTGTGATGTGACGAGGATATTGCTTACTTTGCGGTCTTTTCATACTTTCTATCTTTTCAAGTTTCCCAGCTCAGTTAATTGAGAGCTGTGTTATCTATTCAGTGCGCTCCATCCTTCCACTTTTTGTCATTTGCCATCCATATATTCAACAAATATAAGCTCCTTGAAGAAGCTTTAAATTGTGTAAGCTTTATTTTTTTGTAGTTGCTTTGGTTTGTAGTTTCATGCTTTACTTATTACATAAAAAACGTTGTTGAAAAGCTGTAGCATTTATGCTTATTTGAATTTATGAGCCTCATTTATCATTCAGCGTTTCACTGCTTGAAGTCATCGACAATGCCGGATTATTTGGGCAGTGACATGCGTAAAAGCAAGAAGGATCCGACAGATAAAGACGATGATAAACCATTCCAGAGTATGTTCTTCGTTTTTTTAATTCAACACTGGTTGAATTTAATGAAGTGATAGTGATGGTGGCAGCCAACCATGTTTTAGAAGTCTTTGATGAGTATTCGTGTTGTAGATATGTTGAGCCACTGGTGGTTTATACCGCTTGCTGCCAAAAACACCATTGTTTACAGGTATTCTTAGCATGATCTTACTGAAGCGGAAGCACTGACAGATCTCGAGAAGATTGCCGACAGAGGGGTCAACTAAATTTTTTTTCGTAGCTGTCTCTGAGCAAAAACAAATGATTTGATGTCTTCATCTTTGATGCTGAACAATACTGTGCGTTGTCTTTAGTGGAATTAAAAAATTGAAATAGCGATCCATCGATTTTTTAGTGGTGCTAAGATCTTCTTAACTAATTATTGCTTGCTCAGGTAAGCTGGCGTGGTGGCAGTTGCGTCGGATCCCAAAATTGAGAGCTTATTAAAGATCGTGAAAATATACAACTAAGTGTTAATCATCGACGACGAAATATCCGAAGAAATACTTCAAATTCGCTGCAGTTTACTTCTATAAAATGTCGGTAGCACAGCTTCTCCTCTTTTGGCTTTAGCATTGCTGGTCTATTTGTGTGATCGAAGTGACGCTTCATTCTATCATAACTGTCGCATCTCCGCGTAGATATTTTGTGCCGCGGTAGCAACTATGAAATACAATTACTCCTTAATTTCTCATTTATTTTCTGGATTTTGCAATAACCGCTTCTTTCATTTTAAACATTTGTGGGTATAAAAATGGCTAAAGAAATCAAGTTATATGTGGTGTATTGATGAGGATTTCAGACATATTGTTCATGATTCACCCCTACTGCATACATTTGCAGCACTCGACGAGAATGATATTGCTGTGCTGAAACGTTACGGGCAAGGTGCATATGCAGAACAGCTGAAACAACTCGAAATGGATATCGAAGAATGCGTCAAGAAGGCATGTGATGCTTTATGTGCTGATCCAACTCATGACGGCAGTACTGGCAAATACGAGTCTGCGGGTGGGCGAAAAAGCGTTCACAACGGAGAGATCGAAAGAAGATGGGAAAGCAGTGGGCCGTTGGCAAAAAAAGTGTGCGAAGTGATGTGGCGCAAACATGACTATTTACTGTTGCTTTTATGAAAAAGTGAGCAGGAGTGCTTGCTTGTGAGAGACGAAATATGGTTGAAGAAATTTGAAATTTTAACGAAAAGCAAATTAGATTATTTTGAGTCATTAATTTTGGGAAGGGGACTGTTTTTACGTCGCATTATCGAAAACGCCGCTAAAGACGGATGTAAGCAAAACGAGAAGTTCGTGTAAGGAGCAAATTTTGATGGTGGTAGAGAAGTTATGTTTTTGGATGAGGTAAATTTTTATGTGGTTACGGAGAGCATTCGTTCCCTCAAAGGAAAATGTGTTTATTCATTTCTTCTCTCGTTCTAATTGTTCGTGTTTCATACTGGAGCCGAAGGATGGGAAAGTCTGGAGTATTATCCTTTCTGTTCTCTCTTCGTTCCGATTTTGCCTCATACAAATTGAGAGGGAATGTTATTTAACAATCTTTAAAGGTTATATTTTGTGGAAGTGTTGATGACACGGATGATTCATTTACTTTTAGGTGAATGAGTTGTCAGGAGTAAAAGAAAGCGATACGGGTCTTGCGCCTCCTGCATTATGGGACATAGCAGCCGACAAGCAGGCAATGCAGAGCGAGCAGCCACTTCAAGTAATGTATTCCCCATGCGAAAGGCACTAAAAGTGAACATCCATTATTCCGTGTTCTCTAGGGTTTGATTTATCTTTCGGCCAGTGGAATGTATGGTCAGTTTTCATTAATACGAGGAACTTTCAGTACTTTTCTTGACTTTCGGAAAACGTGTAGCTTATGCAGATGGGAATAGGTAGTGCTGGTCAACAAAACGAAGTGAAAGTCCTCTAGAGAGCGTCTTGTTAGGGAAGCAAAGATATTTCTCGGTCAGCAGACATGGAAGAAAACCTGCTCTCAAACGAACTAAGAATAGCATTGCTTAGGTAAACGACCGATGGTCGCTGATTTAACAAGCAAATGACAAAGCGTACGGACTGGTGTAGGCAGTTGCCCTGTCAGTGTCATGTTTCATTGGGATAGAAGGAGCCATACTGTCACTCTGTTCTGAAGTAAGTTGAAGTAGTGGAATCAAATTAATGCTTTTATAGGTAGCACGATGTACGAAAATTATCACAAGCGAAGGTCATGAACCACGCTATATGATAAATGTAAAGCAGTTCGCGAAGTTCGTTGTCGACCTTGCCGAAACAGTTGCACCCACCGATATTGAGGAGGGTATGCGTGTCGGTGTAGATCGGAACAAATATCAGATACATCTGCCTTTGCCGGCCAAAATCGACCCATCAGTTACTATGATGCAGGTTGGTTACTTTCTGTTGCTGTCCACTTCAGGCTGCTAAAATAGTATTATGCAATGCAGACGCTCTTTGGAGTACTTTTCACAGGCAGCGTGAAATTTAGTAAGAATGCAACAGTGAGAAAACTGGATTTCAGGTATTATTGTAATAGGCCAGAGGCAGAGACAAGTTCATTATGAATGGAATGAATAAAGGCTGTTGAGAGTAAAAAAGATCTGGTGAAAATATTTCACCCAAGAAGTTAGTTGTTATGCGTTCAGCGAGTGGAAAATCTCCGAAGCGAGTTGTTGTATATAGATATTGGAGAGTAATGAGGGTCACGCGGCAGATGATTGCCCTGTGAGGTATTTCTTGATATCTCACTTTGGTCTTGGAACTCCAATCATTTCCTTGAAGTTATTTTCCTGGATTTTTGAGGTTTTTAAAGGCAGCAGATAGTAAAGAGAGAAGTTATCCGACCACTGCATACTTATTGCTGAAATTGAGAGTACAGTTTTTTATGGAATATTTCGGCGTTTTAAAGTCGCCAAGAACAGCATTATGTTTAGTGGATATTTAGGTGGAAGAGAAGCCAGATGTTACGTATGCGGATGTAGGAGGATGCAAAGATCAAATCGAAAAACTAAGGGAAGTTGTTGAAACCCCACTTCTCCATGTAAGTATCCTTCCTGATTGAGTTATTCAAGTTTGCGTTTGCCCGAGGATGTTCGCATAAACATCGCAGTGAACAATATTATTCTTCATTAAAGTCCAAACTGATCAGATTTGCATAAGTAATGCAGTTATGTTTTGAAGACTTTGTCTGGTAAAGTGCCAGGTTTTCCGATCTACGTTTATTCAGCCATTAATTTAAGGTATAAAAATCGTTTGTGCACATAGAACTTTTTTGTTTCTACGGAGTTTTTGTTCTAAGCGGGTTCAACTGATACCAGGTGGCTGCCTCTTGGTTTTTGCTAGCTGGTGTTGAGTTCAAGGTCCTAGCGTGCTAACAGAAAAAGTCTCATTGGTGTCTTCAGCATTCTATATCGAATATCGACAAGTGGCTTACCATGATGATCATTGCGGCTCTGTAGTGAGACTTTCTTTAATGTCAAATATTGCTTATTATATAACTTTCGTTTGTACATGCGTTCTCGACAAATTCGAGTGAGCTGAAGACGGAGGCGCCTTTTTTAGTCAACTTTTGGGATGGAGCTCTGTTCGAGTCGCTGCTTCGCTAAGGGGCCTTTCTATTCTATCATCGAATAAACTGCCATAATTCAGGCTGTGTGGCATATGTGGACAAAGTTGTTATAGATAAAGAGGAAGGCTATTCTGCCCATCTGAGAGCTTTATATTCTGATCGTGGATAGGAAAAGCGGTTGAATACCCTCATTGTAGCGATGACTGACGAATATGGTGAAGGAATTTTGATGAGTATCAGCCGCTTTTACGTCAGCAAAGTTCGAAGTAATGTAATTTGATTTGGAGTGATCCAAAAGTTCCAAATATTATGCGGCAGTTTTCATTGTCTTGTAGTTTCAGCTAATCTAAAAGAGTCATTTTCATCGTGAGGTGTGCCTCCCTATGAATGAACATTCATTGCCTTGTCCAGTGGGAAGCCTTTCACTGACAATTTTTGGTCACTTTCTTCGAGAAAATGCACTTTGTAAATTCGATTGTTGATTTTCTTTTCAGCCTGAACGTTTTGTAAATCTCGGTATTGAACCACCGAAAGGTGTTCTGCTGTACGGACCACCAGGGACCGGTAAGACTTTGTGCGCACGTGCGGTGGCAAACCGTACGGATGCGTGCTTTATTCGTGTAATTGGATCGGAGTTGGTGCAGAAATACGTGGGTGAAGGTGCACGTATGGTTAGAGAATTATTCGAAATGGCACGCACCAAAAAGGTACGTTTTTTTACTGTCCGAAGCTTACCTTTGTATGGTTTCCCAAGGTGTCGATGAGAGCGGATGGGGAGAGGAGGGAAGTTTTGTGACGGGTGGGATTTGATGAGCTTCTGGATAGTGCCGTGATACGATCACCATATGCGCTTTTAATTGGTTTCTTCCAAAGATTCATTTATTTTAAGCGACCTTGTCTGAGACTGATTGTTAACGGCAAATGAATAGAAACCCTAGTGATTATTTGAATAAATTTGGAAATTTTTACTGTGGCGAGGAGGGAAGGAATATAAGCGTTTTATTGCACACTAATTAGTTGCAGCTGTGTTCTCGTGCTTTTGTTGCGGTTATCTGCATGGTGAAAATGTTTGTGACGCTCGATTTGCTTGCACGCCAATAAGTTCTGTAGTTTCTTCAGCTCTTCTAAAATATTGCTCGTTACAAATGCCTTTTTTTCGAATTTCCCATTTAAAACACAGCAGCATGGACGTCCACAGTTTTTCGGCTCAACGTGCATTCGAGAGGATGTGAATTCAGCTCTATTCATTCGCCGTTAACAAAAATTTCGTCTGTCTGGAAGGAAAGTGGGCGGCAGTTGTGTGTACTCCGTACATCTTGCATTTGAGGAGGGGTTTGGTGGTAATGTTCAGATCCTTCTTGCACCATTCACGAGTTGTTAAAGTCGACTCAGTTCCTCATATTAAGCAATGATGAATGAAATGGAAGGTAAAAACCCCATATTATTCAGGCTTGTTTAATATTCTTCGACGAAATAGATGCAGTCGGTGGTGCAAGGTTCGACGATGGAATGGGGGGTGATAACGAAGTGCAAAGAACTATGCTGGAGCTTATCAATCAGCTGGATGGTTTCGATCCTCGAGGAAACATTAAAGTAAATTCAGAAATTTAACTGCTTCAATTCTAGAGAGCGCAGTGGTATGATTTTTTATATCATCAAGACGTGTGGTGGAATTCTTAGACCAGTGAAAATACGATAATTGTATCCAGAATTCATTTGGTGGCTTGAAGAGGAGGTCATCTTTGTTTTGAAGGTGAGTGTTGCGCCGAAGAGCCCAAAGTAGTATCGGAACAATGAGAAACAACATTCGGTTTGCTGAATACGAAATATGTTGTAATGAAAGGTTCGAAGTAGTGAGGAAATGAAAAGACGCCTCAGCTAAAAGACGTTTTCATCTTTGAGGTTCTTAGTGGGAATCTTTTTCAGATTATCGACGTTGAAATCTTTTTCGACACTTTCTTGCCATTTACAAAATTTTTTCAAACGTTTCGAAAGTCTGTTCGTTGAAAAATTTCTTCCCTCTGAATCCTGACGGCAGTAGTTGAAATATCTCATGCTCGGCAGTCTATTACAGTTCGCTATTATTTTAGTGCGGGAGTAGGCTAATCCGTGGAACTTATATGTGCAATGAATATAGCATGTCCTATTAATAGACTGAACGAACAGCTTTTAAAGAATATGGTTTGGTTTCCTCTCTCGGCAAGTGTTTTTTCGAGTGAATTCGTTATTGCATAGAAATACTGTTTAGGTGTTAATGGCAACAAATCGTCCCGATACATTGGATCCTGCTTTGGTACGTCCCGGTCGATTGGATCGCAAAATTGAGTTCGCGTTACCTGATTTAGCAGGAAGAGCGCATATTCTCAAAATTCACGCGAAACAAATGAGTGTCGAAAGGGATATCCGATATGATCTGCTGGCAAGATTATGTCCCAACAGTACAGGTAATATGAGCGTTTAAAAAACGAGTGGATACTCTCTTAATGACGTTTTGAGGGTTGCGTTGTGAATGCTGGAGAGGGAGAGGACCATCACAACTGGCAGCAGCATGATCTTTTGGAGATGAAAGGGGGAGTTTCAGAAATCAGTATGAAGGTGCGCTCGCAGCTTGGATGGCAAAACAAATTTGTGGAATTGTCCTAGAAGTCGTGCTAATATTTAGAAAGTAAGATGATGAAGAAATATGCTGTTATATTCAGTGAACATCGTTTGCTTATGTGAAGAGCACTCAAAGCGTTTTTGGACGATGAAGTTTTGTGAAGTAAATGATATTGTGCTATCGAGATTTGATGGAGGATTGGGGGACGTTCTCTTCCACCGCATTCATTTTATTGATGTCGGTTTGTCAGATTAACTGTTCATGAAGAAGACCAATTCTCATTGTTTCAAACTTGTTTTTAGGTGCTGAGATTCGAAGTGTATGCACGGAGGCGGGTATGTTTGCGATCAGAGCTCGTCGCAAGGTGGCCACTGAGAAGGATTTCCTTGAAGCGGTCAACAAGGTAATCAAAGGGTATGCCAAGTTCAGCGCAACGCCACGTTATCTCACTCATAACTGATGCTGTTATCCTCACTTTGCGTATTTGACTGTTTTCGAATGAATTGCGCGTGCGATATTTTATGCCGTAGATACCATTCACTGTTTTACCGTAAATGTTCAGAACGATGGAAAGGATGAAAGAAGCTCCAAGTGTCCTCTCATATGGACATGAGCATGTTATAACCGATAAATTTTCGATGTGAAATTCACGAGTGTAAGAAGTAGGAACGAGGGTAACAACATATGGATGGGGATGCATTGCAGAGATTACTCGGAAAGGTGGTTCAACTAATTTATTCGCGTTTGCGTTTCGAAAGGGGTTTTAACGATGCAGGGATAGATGCCATTTCGAGTCGCATAAATTTATTGGCGGCTTGCTTGCTTCGTTAGATTCATATTTTAGCAGTTCCGTTGTTGGTATCTCCCTGGCGAACAGCAGCGTCCTTACGTTGACCCACTGTGAGTTTTCCTGTGCACTCATATGGAACGTGAAGTACTACGATAACTTTAACAAATATAACGCTTTCGTTGGCATTACGCAGTTGTCTGACAGAGACACAGCGAAAACGATGAGAGGTGAGGTGCGCACTCGTAGGGGTTTATTATAGGTGGACAAGGAATACGAGAAAATGGTTTCATCGGAAGTTGTTCAGCAACGAAAAAGTGCTCTCAGATATCCGTCGACCAATTGTTTCGTATCGCACTCATCCGTACAATACTGCTAAAAGACGATTGTATTTTAGCAGTATTGTGCGGATGCGTGCGGAATTTTTCATAGAATTTTTACAGAAAAAGCAGAATTTTTTACACCAGATAAGCTCAAAAACAGCAACGCGATATTTAGTAAAATGTAATCCGCCGAGGTTTATGGAGAGAATACCATCAGAAGCCACAGTTCTGGACGTGTCCCCATTAGAACAGCTAGTTACAACCAGTCGCCTGCGTCCATTTTGGCAACGTGCACGAGCATATTACGTAGAATGACTTTTATGTGCTTACGGAATAAAGGCATTTGCAGTTTCGAACGAGGAAATTAGCTCAACTCAAAATCGTTAGTTACCTTCGCACGTGTGCTGCTGACATATTTCTATGCTTGCTTATGCCGAAATTGCTCGACCGTGAGCTTCATTGCCACAATAACCGAGTTCCTTTGCAATGGTAGACGTTACTCGGTATACAGTGCCAATTAAGACTTCACTGGACTCGTCCCTTGCCGAAGTAATATCCCCTCCCCAACACTGTCCCAGTAATGCAGACTTTTCGTGCAACAGATTTGCAACCCACTGCTGAGGTCGAACTTTGCCCCACATCAATTTCTCCCTCTCAAAGCATCCGCAATATCTACTTTTATATGATGTCCTGCATCAACCCAGCTGGCTAAAAGAAACTATTAAGAGGTTAAAGCCAACTGCGCTAGAAAATGCGGCCCAGGGACATTTGATTTCTTGACAGACCCAAGATTCCCATAATGAACGGCACTTTCATTCTTTCAATACTGCATTCCATTATTGCCTTGTAGTTTAAGGACGCATACTTCCCCGTCCTCTCTGCCGTGTAAGCTAAGGTTACTATCTTCAACCGTCTTAAATAAATGATTATTTATTGCGTTTTTAAATGTATCATCTACTCTTGCCAAACCTCCACCTAGTTCGCTCAGCCGTGCTCGAACCTTGCTTTCATTGAAAAAAAGGTGAATGCTTGCAAATCGTTCATGGCCATTTTGTACTACAAGATGTTGCTCTTGATGCACAACCACAAAAGGGGGATGGCGCAGAAGGGCTGTTGTCTGCTTCACCGAATCGTAGCTGAGATCTAATAGTTTCTCCCAAGACCCGGTCGGGAACGAAGGACATGATTGGAAATTGATTATGCAGACGGACAAATCTGTATTTTCGCATTCATATCGAAAATAAAAAATAAGTTCCATCAGTTAAAAAGGGTCGTGAATAGGTGGGCAACACTGGAATGTTTCCAAACACCGGTAGTTTTTTGTTGAACCAGCGACTGGTGACGGATATTCCGACGACCGCATGCAGTGTACCGGTCGACGCGTCTGCAAACAAAGGGAGACTGCGGCTCATTACGGATCGGAAAAACAGTACAGCGTAAATATATGAACGGATAGCGCACATAGAAGTCGAGATTAAATCTTAACGAAGCATAAATTGCGATTAAAAATGAGTTCCGAGAAACTGCACAGAATAAAACTGGAGAAGAAAATAAATGAAAGAAACAAAGCTCAGTGGGGGGAGTATATGGAAAAAAAGATGGTCAACTCGTATGGCGACAGTGGATTCGGTATCGAATGCAAAAACGAAATAATTCGGTGTATGAAAACATCAATAAGAAACGATTGATGACTGCAAAAAATTGATGACTGCAAGAATTTTCTTCCGAGCACTGACAATTTATCGATGCTTCATGAAAATTAGCGGAGATATTCAGCTGTCGAATATACCGTCGAGTGAAGTCAACACCTCAGAGTGATAGCGAAAAATGCTTCATTGTGCTTGCTGCTTCCCACTTTCAGTAAGTCGCTTAATCAATGTTCCTCTCGTAGCCAATAATGAATAATCGACCTAATATCATACTTAAGCCAATGAAGTAATAAGAAGTGAAGGGTAAAGAGAGTTACATAAATGAAATCCATTTCAAAGCGAATTTATTTCCAAGATCTTTATGAAGAGAAAATTTACTCTCGCTGAATCGATTGTGCTTTTTCTATATGTGGATCGAGCTGCAATCTCTGAAACTGCAACCACTCACGCAATATTCGAACACTTTTTAACACCTAATGAATCTGAACGAGAAATATTCCAAAAAGCTAGCTAACTTTAACGTTGGTGCAATCGGAAAGTCGCAGTAGTAGGGTTCCCCCAAAGGGGCATTCATCACGTTGTAAAACGACGAGTCAGTGTCGATGTGCAATGTAATCCCATTCTTTCGTTCATGTGGAAATTGCAAAAGGGACAAGAAACTGAGAAACTTCGCACTCTTCTTTGCAGTATTTGCAATCGGTGTATTCTTTTTCGCTGTACCCCATTATTCTCCTTTGTTTATCCACTAAACACGCCAGAAGTTCGTCACCTGCTATCGGTTGCAGTTCACTAAAATCATTTGATAGACAGACTACGCATACATACACAGAATATGTTTATCTAGAAAGCTGTCACACACCCGCACAAGGTGATAATAATCTTACGCTTAAAAAGGCGAAACCCTATTTGATATAAGGTTGATATCTGAATCCTCAGCATGAGCATTGGAACTTTCAGAAAAAACTGCGGCTATCTGTGGATAACATGTTTTTTAAACACATTTTTCTTCCCTTATCGTATATTTCTCATGTGTGATGCGCACACCATTACACTGCGTTCGAAAAGTGGCTTGCCGAGTTGATCGCCGACACGGCTTATCGCGATCGTTTTCGACTGCTTTTCCACATAGTGTTCATTCCGACAGAACAAGCTACGACGCCATTTTACACACCTTTTCACTTATCTAAATTTTGAATTCAAGCTCAAGTCTCCTTCGGAAAAACTCCACTTAAAACGGCTAATGTAAAATACACTCGACCTAAACGTCTACAACATGTCAATGATGTCAGCTCCTGAGGGAGGTGTCACCTTGCTCTAAAAAGTAACCGCAAGATTCGATCGGTCACACCGGTCAGAACTCTCAATTTTTCACCGTCATCGTTTGCTAGTTACGGGCGAATCAACCATCAGTTGAATAGCCGAATCAGCCACCGCTGTGTGAAGCTATTCAAAGAAGAGTTGCTGAACACCTTGGTATGCTCGATTCTGGATACAGATGCATGACCGTCAACATGATACAGTCGTTTCCCTATAACCGAATCGAGCATGTTCATTGTATCTGCAAGCGGCTTAAACAAAGTGCCCTAATAAACCCTTTACTCTACGATATCCATTTCGTATGGCTCATTTTTCGTTTCATTCGTTTTCCTTTGCCCGTAACGTTATTTATATTAAAAAAAAAAACGCGAATTAGCAACAAAATTTTTCGCGTTACAAAAACCTAGTTGCAAGGGAGCTGTTTGCCTTGTCTTAGTGATGGAGATAAGATGCTGGTAGACCACCGAGGGGATGGAACGTCGCGAGCGTTGAATTCCACCTCGGCTTTTCAGAACTCATCAAAGGATTTTCTCGAAGTCAGGACTAACTTCTTCAGAAATGTGTTTTTTCAGCGCTAAAGAGCGGATACCTCATAATTTCCCGGAAAAACTTCCCTCCTCCACTAAATCTTCGCTCCTTCTTTATATAAAAAGTTTCGTGTGTCATATTTCTGTTGCACAATAGCGTGCAATAACTTCCTCTCTCCTCCTCACCATGCAGATATCCTGGGAAACCTGGCGAGAAAGACTTCCGAACTTCATCCTTGAAAAATTTTAATCCTCTTGCTAACTGCACCGAAGCGAAGGAAACTTTACAGTGTTTTATGAACAACTTTTTGAGTAGTAAGAAACATTAGTCGTCTTTTATTTCATAAGGAATGGATCCAAGAATGTGGTTGACTTCATAGCTCTAAATTTTCTGCATGGAAGATTGGAGAAGGAAAGGTTGGAAGGGTGGGGAGGGGAACTATGAGCAACTGTAGCTGTTAATCAATGATGCAGTCAGGTGGGAAACACTTCCATAGGATCATCTCACAATTTCCCCACGTTCGAGGAAGTTCTCGAATCGATGCAAAAATCGTTGTAACCTGGACAAGTTTTTGGGGAGGACAGTGTTACGAACAAAAAATCTAAAAATTCACTAAGGACTCTTCCACGTGAAACCTCTTCTCATAGAATCCACCGCACTCTTAGTGCCTCCAGTCATTGCCGTGTAATGCCTCATTATTATTTGCACCAATCACTGAACCAATAAAAGCGACGATCTATAGACGACTGGAAAAAGTAAATCAACTTTTTAGATTCCACCACTCAAGTACAACTTTTATCAACCTGTGGAACTCCTTTCCACTGAACCAACACCTGTTGAACCATCTCTCCTTGACCGATAGGTGATGAGTTAATGCAAAAACAGCAAAATTTAAACTTCAGTGTAACTCAATAATCGTGAAGGAATATATATAGTGCACTTCACTGTATAATAGCAAAAAGTGGCGTTGAAAGAACTGTTACAGTTTTAATGCACCACAGATCATATCCGTTTGACACACGCAAAAACCTCTGAAAAGCCGAAGTCTGAAAAACAAAAAGCTCACCTAAAGGTGCCCATCGGATATCAACTTTGACCACCTAAACATAAGGATAATTAGATGGAATACAGTACACTTATTCAGAGATTTATCACCCTTTCAACGTTTCCAGTACTAGCCCTCCTCTCTCACCCCTCCCAAGAGATACGCATATTTATTTCAGCTACTTCAAACTTTAGTCCTTCTAACCATCGAGGAAGTGTGCATTTCACCTCAGTGAGAGATGGTAATTTCTGCCTACCTCAGCAAGGCAATCAGTGGAAGACGTAAAATAGTAATTAGAATAAACATTAATAAACAAAATGAGCAAGAGTATACGCAACACTGGTTATCTAGTAGACAGGAACGATATCGGTAAGCATCACGCTTCTCGTCAATTCAGTGCGGAAACCATTCCAACTCTCACCTAATGAAATACAGCGTATTATACAGATGACATAGATCATAAATTATCACCGCCTAAAACCTGCGATTTACCTTGTCGAAGATCACCATTCCAAACTTGTCTAGCAAAGAAGAAGCACTCGTTGGCATTTTGAGCATCGACTTTCATAAGAGAAGCGGTTTAACTGAAAAGGTGGAAGCATCGTTTCGCGGCGGACGTCGCCATCACAACGCACTCGTCAAGCACTCATAACAGACTTTTCAAGCGCATTAATTGCAAATACAGCCACAGTGCGCTATATCAATGCTGTAAAAAAAACAACTGCAATGTGGAATATTGAAAAATTTCGATAAAAAATTACTCTTACAATATTATTCTTCGAAACTTTTATGATTAGGGTGAAGATAAAATTCTTTATTTTCTCTAATTTAAGTCAAAAATCGTTCCATTTCGATGGGTGAAATATGAGAAAGCAAACGAAGAAACAATTTTAAGAAAGCAAAAGTTTCACTAAGATGTTGGAAAGAGATCGAAATTTTAATGTTTTCCCAAATATGTCACTAAATCTTTGAAGTGCTTTCATTTCGGGTCAAATTCCATCGAAAAACGATTTGTTCGATGAGAGAGGACTTTTTACCTGTTGCTTGAGGCGGCTTACTAACGCAGTTTTCTTACTTACTGCATCTCTTCAAACGCTGTCAATTATCAGCTTTAATTAATTCTCAGCGTTACTTATTGGCAACGTAATTTTCCAACTTTGGTAACCATTAACGCAATATGAGAAAAAATTAAAATATACATTCCCAATACATAAAACATAACTGAAAATATATAAATGAAAGTTTATATTATATTTAAAGTTCCAATAAAATATTCCGAATATTAATAAAAGAAGAATAACAAGGAAATGATTTTCTTAGCGGCATTTTTAGAACACTTTTATGAAGACACTTTTTGCACTTATCTATCACTGCGATCTTTTTTCCAACCCATAAACGCTTCTATCGCATCAGTGTCTTCAGAAAATCTCTTAAGAATTCTAGAAATCAAGAAAAAACATAGCGATTAGCTCAGTCAAAGATTGCGAAAGGTGAAATTTGAAGCAGAACGTTATTGTCGTTTACAAAACACTAACGAGTGGAAAAGCACATTAGCGAGAACTTGGCGCGATATGTGCTTCTTCACTCCTTTCTTTTGAACACTTAATTTCGCAAATTCTTGGAAAATGAAAATAGTAAACTTTCGAAATAATGCCTTCATATTCTAATTCATTTTAACACTCATTCAGTTCGCCTACATGAGAATCCTTTTTCACTGATCTGTCGAATTTCCTGGCGCCTTCAAATGCCTAATTAGTTTACGAAGTTGATGGATCAACGTGGAATATCGTGTGTGAAGGCAATCAATCGTGTACATTATATTATTCAAATTTCATGGTTTTACTTCCTGCGCGAAAGTTAACGAGCGGAAGAAGAGACCAACAACGAGGCAAATAAACATATGAAATCCACAAAAGGCCTATAATAAAAGGCTTGAAGGTCTCAGATAAACGGCAGCAGACACTCAAAAAAACTTGCAAATTTTGCAATAAAATTCTCACAGAAATAAAGAAAAAATAAACCATTTCTTTGTAGTCATGCTCGTTCACGTCTGGCGGTTCGATAATTTCGATACCGTTACCTATAAACTCAACTCTATGAGACAAATGAAGTAAAAGAGCGATATCAGGTTTTCCCATAGGTTTGGGCATGTTTTCCTATCGGTTTTGGGCATCTATCTTCGTCTTCGAGCCTATTCATCTAATGGCTTCTTAGACTATACTTCCCAATGTTTGCAAACTGCTGAAACAATTGTTCCCCTCATTTTAATCCTGTAAACTCGAAATACTGACATTTGAATTCAAATTCGTTCCCAACAATTTCGATTTATGCTACGCAATAAAAGTGTGCTGTGATATCCTTTAAGTTCCCCATAAATGCCGAGAATGTTTTGCTCACTTTTCTTTTGTTAAACATAAACGAAACAACTCACCTATATCTAAACTAAAGTACACAAAACAACACAATGCGAATGAAGTGTGCGAGACCCCTCGCAACAAAAATGACAGTCGTATATTTCAGCATTTTCTTACTCTATAAGGTAGTGATCGATAATCTCTATTTTATAAATCGGATTTTAAACTTAGAGATGAGGGGAACGAAAGATGGGCAGGTCGCTTCCGTTCGGGAACCCTAAACAACTGCTTTTCGGCGATGCTGACGTCGCTTCGTTGCCCAATTGCCAGTGGGAAAGCAACAAACATTGTCGCAAATCGCAAACTACCACGTGATAGGCTTAACCCCTCATATTTTCACTCAGTGCAAAAGTAAGCAATCAACAATATACCGTCATCCTCACGATGCGTATCTTTTTGACTGTTCTTCTGTTCCAACTTCTTGAAGAGCACTTTATTCGGCAGTAGGTCAGGTGCTACAAATGGGAGAGCATGGCGTTCAAATGCTAATACTTCGTTGGCTGCCCTTATACGATCGAATCGTACTTTGCCATTTGCTATATAATTCTTTGTGCTGGATATCAGCGTAAGCTGAAATCGCATCTCATTAATTATTCAGCCTAAAATCAATTATTCAACCGGAAGTCACATCTCGTTTATTGCTTGCAATTTAAATGGGAGGGGAGCAATTATAAAATTACAAAAAAATGAGCAGCCACAAGCAAAGCGTAAAGCACATAACAAAAGCAAATAAAAAATAACAACGAATAGCACAACTGCAGAAACTCGACGCACAATTGTGTTTATTTTCTTCGGGGATACATTCAGCACCAGGTATTCCTGACTTATTGACTTCCCTCTCCTTTTTAGCCAAATCCTCTTGTTTCAAGGTTTCCATAGCGAAATACCGGACTGTCTTAAGGAAGAGACCAGCCTCGAATGAAAGAGAACTCGTTGAGATATTTCTTGGAGGGTGCTCTTTCGGGAACTGAGAAAATAATGACCCGAACGTTTTATTCGAAAGATTACGACATTGCAGAAAAAACGCACCTGAGTTAGCTGAACACCTTAATAAGGACACAAGGGTTAGTTAAACAAAAAGCTAAACCATAAGGGGGTTAGTTAAACAAAAACTCCTTAATAAGGAAAAGGAATTGTTCCAATTCGCGCAAGGTGTGACTGTGTTAGATGATGCAGCAGACGAGATGGGAAAACGGTGAATAAGACGATGGGCGCCACTGAGGTGCATCGTGGCGAAACAGCTAGCAGATTGCAATCATACAAGCCAACTCTACCCTCCTCAAATAACCGACATTATTAAGCAACGTTTCTGACGGGTACAACTCCCTTGCTCTTCTTTTATCGAAAACAGCAAAGACGCTCCCGTTATGTTGACGTAAGAACCCTGCTCGTTCTCTTCTCGTAATGTTTTTTGAATAAAAGTTTCATCGAAACCTCCTCCCTCAGCTCAAACGACCTTATCTTTTATATAATCTAAAATCATCAGTTAAATAGTGTGGCAATAATGGCTAAGAATGTGATAGAATAGAAAGTGCAAAGATTAATTCTCCTAAACAAATGTGATGATAATAAAAAATGAGACTGAATTATTGAATAAGTACTTTATAGAAATAAAATTATCGAAGACCTGTAACCAGTTCTGTCATAATCAAATACCTCTCATTTATGGCACAGGAGACCATTTCTACGCTTATGAAAAAAGAAATCTGTAAATATTTCACAGCACTTACTTTTAAATGGTGGAAAAATAGTCGTGAAAATTCTGAATTTGGTTGGAAAGTTGCAAAAATAAAGTCGATCATATATTGCTTTGCATCATTTCTCAGCACTGATCTTTGATTTCTTCTGCAGTCTCTATTCAGCACAAATTTTGGATCGAAAACAATTAAGTACGCTGAACTGCAGTCGATTCATAAATCTACGAAACAATGAATTCGCTTTCGCATAAACGAGCGAATAACTTCGAGAACTGCATTATCTATTTGGACGCTTGAACATGAACGCCGACAACTGATACGACTATTGAGACGAACAGAGGGGAGGAGGGACAGAGGAAAGGAAGAGGATGGGAAGAAATTAACTGGAATATCTTCTAAAAGGATTTTTTAATCGAATTTCGGCGTTCCGGAAGTATGTGCAAATATGTGAGAAACAATGGCATTGGAGCGCCCTTCCGCACACCTTCGTCTATTCATATAAGTTGATCACAACTTGTTACCAAAATAATTCTCCGTCGCCAACTTCAATACTCGCATTAAGTTCTGCTCAGCGCTACAATATGCTTCCCTTCTTTTTTTTTTTACTTCATCCAACAACAAACAGGGTATTTCTGAATATAGCGACTTCTCGACTCCATTTCCGGTACAGACCGAGGAGATGAATGGGATGAAATTATGATGACCGCATGTCACAAATCCATTTTTAAAGGACCAAAGGATTCCTGTCAAAGAAAGCCGGATAAAAATGTTTTACATTTTCGCTGCGGTAAAAAAATGGGCAAGAGAAAAATTTATCCAAATTGAGGGAATTCTTCCTTTTTTAAGGCTTTAAGTTCTAGCCTATCGCTCGCTATCAAACCCTTTTCCATCTCCTGCTAACTGATAACTTCGTCAATGATAATGGGTCAAGCAGTCGACAGCGAATGGAAAAAATGACGGAGATAATGCAAAGATCATGTTCTCTGATTCCATCTCAGTGAGTGATTGATGAAACAACACAAGGTGATGAAAAAGAATTAAAAAGTAATCAAATGGCATAGAAAAACCACACTTTTCATGCACATAAAGTCGCATTTTAAAGTAAGCATAAATGACACCCACATAAAATCCTGAAGAAATTCAAAAGAAAGGAAATTTAATACAATATTATTTCGAAAAACCTTTGCTATTGCACTTTCTGCTTGATTCTGAGCACTTAGAAAAGTACCAACCTTCGAGGTTGATGTGATTCGACTGGATCACGAGCATGACTTATCAGAACAGTCTCATCACTGCAGACAGTTACACTTAACTGTTCCAAAGCGGTAACAGAACATAAATAAATTTAAATTTGCATTAAATTGTAAGAAGGAATACGCATACGGAGCAGGAGTAATAAGAGATCCATTAAAGCTGAAAATAGATAAGGTAATTATTCAGCTTGCTTTTTCAGCTGATAATATATGAATGAGAGAATGGAGTATGAAATGGCGTATATAATGTCATAGAATTCATCGGATTATTGAAAGAAAAGAATCCTTGAAAGAGCCTTCGGAAAAAACATTTGGGTAAGTCTGTTGATGATAGAGAATGATATTCCAATGTAAAATGTACTCCAGTAAATACCACTATATTCATAAGCCATATTTCATTAATTCTAATAGAGGGTTTCAACCACTCCTATTTGTATGAGGAAAGTCCTAAATGACTTGAACGATTTTTTATTCATTTGTTTAAAAAAAGGCTCAAAAGTAATTTGAGGATCCCCGTTTTTTTTTTCGGAATTACTGAAGTAGTGAATTTTATCGTAGATCAGGGCGACGCTTACTGGAACACTTCACAGTGACAATGGCTTCAGTGTTCGGGCATTATTGCAAGAAATGGAATGTGATGACAGAATGATCGAAACAAAGAACGAAAAAAAAGATAGAGGGAAAAATATATCTGCTGCTGGAAGAAGCGAAAAGATTTCGAGAGATGAAAATCATCAGGTTTTTACCTCCTTACTCATTTATTTCCTTAACGATTTCATTTTTTCCTCTCTCGTGGTGAAATGCGATTACTTCTGTGGTCAAATTAGCATAAGTCGATCGTTCACTCCTCAGTAGTACCACTCTACACTCAGATCGCTATGCACTATTATGCTAAAAGTTCACATTTTCGAGACAACTGAATTCTTTGAAAAAGTATACTGCACGTGTCACATATAACAAAAATTAATCGAATAATTGCATATATTCATTTCATTCCACTTTAGGCTCAGCAAACAAGTGAGATGTAACAATTTGCGGAAATCGTTTTCACGGATATTTCAGACGATCGCTCTCATCACAAAACTCTAAATTCGTTAAGAAACTGCTTGGAAGGCCTAATGAAGTGAACCGATATAGAGTATTGTCAACAGATTCTTTACTACGGATGGAGAAAGAGAAATGGATAATATGGCTGATAGAATGAATGAAAATTTTACCGAAATAGAGACAGTACCCATTAATGAGGTCAATATTCATGTGGAGGGAGAGATTAAGAGTTCTCTCATTTGGAACCTCTTTCTCCTTTCATTATTTTGGCATTATCAATAGGTAAGCAACAATATCAGTTCGAAATTATCAACCTCAATCATAAAATCTCATATGTACAGTAAAATTTTGTTCACTTACTCAATATACTGACATCATCCTCACCGTTCGATCACCAAGATATTCGCTGAATTCATGCTGAATTTCAACTCATTACTGGACATAATTTTATATAATCAGAAAGATGGCACTAGATGAGGAAATTCTCAAATGCCATCGCCAGGTGTGATCTTATCAATGTGACAGGTTTTCGGGTTACTAAACCTTTCTCGGAATTGCTCCTCGTATCCCGACGATAGCATTTCAGTGGCGTTCCCCCCTCGAACATCCGTTCATTCAGCAGTTTCGAATCTTTCAACTTGAACCTCAGAATCAATGCTGTTGTATCATTGAAGTTCGTCAGCATGAAACAAACGATTTGAATACACACCAAAAAAACAGATGCAAAGAGAAAGTGAGATGTCTGAAAGATTGTCTAAATTGAAGAGGGGTAGAAGCATGACGAAAAGATGTTGTTAGATATGGACGAAGCAAAAAAAAGGAGGCAGCCAGATGAAGCATGCAAGATGAAGTGCGTAGACAAGCAGCTCACACGCTCACCGTTCCATTCTACAGTAGCGTTTGTTGGGTGTTGCTGATCGGATCACACCTCTGTCTGTGTGTGTCTTTTCTCTATGTGCGCCAATTCCCTCATCACGTAAGTTTAACATCGATTTTATGCAAATCCATCACAACGTAATTTTATTTGTATTCTTAACAATTTGCGAAAACGTTCACATATATGAGCCTTTTCCTTAGTCGTCTCAGTTCCTTTGTTTGTGGTTAGGACTCTAGAAATTAGCATGAAAACTACTTGATGATGTTTTCTCCCCATTACTTAAGTAAAGGATAAAAAGTAATGGCTAAAAGAAAGATGAGATGGAGGAGGAAAAAATGGAAACCAAGTTGGTGCAATATCTTCATTAAAATTTGGCGCAATCGCGTGAAAATATTGTCGTTTGTTTTCTGTTTTTTGAATATATTTAAAAAATATCACCATTGGAGAGAGTGAATTTCAAAAATCTGTGAAAAGAGAAAATCAATCGCTTTTCACTGAAGCAATGCAAATATTCGGTAAAGGCAGAATAAAAAGTCATATCCACACTATTATTCCCAGAGAAGTCCAAGTTTTTCGGTGATTTCCATCCCCTCATCCTTAAAAAATTCCCATAGAACAAATTCGCGGACACTCGATGAAATAAACGAGAAAATTAGCATCACAACTATTAAATACTCGCAAAGAGAAATTGCTCGTTTATACTCATAATTAACGAGAAGGCGCATCAGGTCTGGGACAATACGCGATTCTTGCATTCAAGCCTATCAAAAGAGCTTTCTAGAAAAGCAATCAACCGAACAGATTTTTGAGCTGAAAAACCGGCTTTGGCCAGCATTTAATCAATAGGCTGGCAAAAGTGCATATGCAAATCCATTGTCACGTTATCTTTAATCAGTCGTCATGCATAATAGTTATAGTTCAACGAGAATGGGTCAGCAATATTATCTCCTAATACAGGTTACATTCTCCTTTCAGTTTATTATTTATTTATTTCAACTTTCCGAAATTGGAAAATATAAAGAAGTGTGAAAAGAGATATAAGGCTAGGCGAGGCACATAATGGGAAAGAAATAAAAGAACAGTAGGCGTGCGGAGAACGATGGAAGGGAATTTACGAGAAACACTGAAAAGTTTCAGCTGTTTTCAACAATTTCGTAATTTCGAACTAATCAGTCTCTTCAGGTGGAGACAGTCGGTAATGTGACTGTATCTCGTTACGAGTAGAAGTTTTCCCCATCGATCTATTATCGCCTCAAAGAAGCTCCATCGCAAATGAGTTTTAAATCAATATACGAGAGTGTAAATGCGATTCGCTTCACAGAAATGATATTTTCATTAAATATTTTAAATATATCAATTATATTATATTCAGCGGAGTTAAAAAGGCTATGAAAGAGAAAAGATGAATATATAAATTAGATACGAGAGTGCAGAGGGAGAGGTGAGAACGGCAAGGTACGATGTGTTGAACGACAAGCAATGATCCCAACGAGCGCACAAAGAATAATGTTTTAACCTGCATACGACAATATTTTCATTGCATCGTATAAACTTCAAACAAACTCCGCCAATCGCTAACCGTCTCGTTTCAATTCCCCTCTTCCCTTTGATAATGAATGTTTCTGCTTCCTCAGCTGTTTGTTTGATTGTTTCCATTTCGAATTTGAACAGCCTCTATCTAATTAGTTATAAAACATTTTGGGATATATGCAAAACGATGCTGACAGCAGAACTGCTACGAGTGGCCGTAATCCCTGTCTTAAATATTTGAGTGCAAGATCGGGCGTTAATGTTGCTTTATTTGTGTTCAGCTCTACAGTGAGGTAAATATTGAGAAATCTCTCTTTTTAGCACATATTGGAAACCATAACAGCTTAACACACCGATGATAGATATCGTTTAATCAGTAATTAGAAACATTATTCGCAGTCGACGGTGAATAGGCGACCTTTGCTTACCGAACAAAGATTTTCAAGAGATGATACTCTCCTCCTATTAGTATGAGACAGTCGGCGGTCACAGTAACTGATAGCATTGCCCAAATACCGCTATATTATTGTAAACGACTTTTAGAGACATTCCGAATTACAGCAGGGATTCCTCACTCGTCCTTGCTTTCTGTAGACATTACTTGCTTCTGCCTATCGTAATACTCCTAATTACCTGCCTCCACTGTCATACCATTCTATAATTCTTGCCCTTAAACTTTTTATGCTATATTCTGGTTAAATATAACATCCTCCAAGTATAGTATATTCTCTTTTGCCTAATGAAATGCAACGAGAGCCCCACAACATTGAAAAAGAACATAAAATATGTCTTCGCTATTTTGTTTTTTGAAGGCTTTTGACTTCTCGTCGAACGATTAGTTAACGATTGTGAATATAAATTGTTCTATATAAAATTTGAGTTACTATGTCCATCAGTTGCATGATTTGAAGTGGCGATGTTAGGTTTATGCCATAGCAAAGACCTAGTGGATATTCCTGATGGGTGTGTGCCAAAAATCTTATAGAATGATGTAATGATAAGAAATGATAGAAAAATCATCAGTGAGAGAGTTTATGGAAGTTCTCACCATTATGCCGTTAACGGATATGATATGAAACAAAGTCAAATATAGGAGTCGCACTCTTATATCCCAAAAAATTTACATTAAAGGAAAAAATATGAACAATTCTTATTATATTACCACTGAAAACCATTTCCGTTTATCCACCCTATCGATGCAAGAAATGTCTTTGTTTCTATTCGTTTCCTTCTCTGTATTTGGTAGGATACCCAAAATTTATCTCTGCCTATATCGTCGTCTTGCACGTTCACATATCTGCCCGAACGCACTACGGTAATATCGCTAGAGATGCCAAAAGAACTTTTCAAGGTGTTCATCCAACAGTCTGTTGATAGATTCTGCTAATGAATAAGGAAAAAGTCTGAACAGATTCTTGGGAATTTGCAGATTTCTAGAGGAGAGAGTGACACTAAGCATGTTATAGTAACAGTTTAAGCAATAGTTACAGTGTAGAGTTAACTAAGTTATTTGAGGTAGAAGTAGAGGCGTAAAATAACTTTTGAAGAATCTTTGCATTTTTCAGCACTATCGTAATTTAATCTTTGGACAATCAGCATATAAAATGCCGTTTGCCTACTTTATGGGTCATCTGAAATTTACTTCTTTTTGCTGTATTCAAATTATTACATACGAGTCTATCGCACAAGACAATGTTAGATCACCGTGAATGAGGAAAGGGCATTTAGTCAAGCATAGGTAGACGATATGAAAGCGACGTTTAAACGAAATTAAAGAAGCTCAATGAACCGATGGTGCCCAGCAAATTCAGCAAAGGGAACCTTAATAGGTTCCCTTTGCTGAATTAGGGTGAGAAAATGAAAATAAAAATTTATCTCTCTTCTAAAATATTCCGAAGGGAAGCGATGAAGTGAGAAGATTTCTTGACTACTTTTTATCCTTTGTTTCTCCCTTATGGATGTTTTTGTTTCTACAACAAGCACTTGTTAACTGCACGATCGCACAACGAGGTACTCTCGTCGTATAACATAAACCAGTTATCTATATAATTCTCGCTAGGAGCCCTTCTATAATATTCAAAATGAATTCAGTCGTTTATAAGTTTTATCAGCGAATTGATGCCTACACAAATGACGTCATATTTTTAGGCATTTCTGTCTTGGTCCTTGTATTTATGTCTTAAAGCGTTCATTTTATACGGCGGATCATGTGACAATCTCTCATTCCCGTTTAAGTGACATTGAACATGAAGGACACTGATGTCAAATTCTGCATGAAATTTCTCCACCGAATTAATTCCTTTCAAATCTTTTCAACAAGATGCATTTCTATGTCTGTCAATTTGATATACAGCGAAAGCTCAATTGATTTCCATCGAATTCGCTATTTTCGGTTCAAGTCCTCCTCAAGGCTAGTTGCTTTCTAGAAGTGCTACAAAATTTGCAAGCGAAATTTCTTTCCTTCGAGAAATTGAAAAGGCACTTCAGTTTAAAGAATGTTGCGACCGGCACCGATCATAAAAGAAAAGTCAGCCTGAGGCATTATTCTGGCGTTCTTTTGAATATTAAAGCAGCTTCATTATTTAACGACTTATCACTTGGCTTATAACTTGTAATTTAATTATGGCCATTTAATAGTTGTAAATTTTATTCCTCGTACGCAGATGCAAGCACTCTCTCAATAGCACCTATGCAAATTAATGCACACTCATATTTCTCCAACTAAATAGGTACTCACTGACTGTACTACGCTGATACTCTACCTCTAATAACGTACATAAAAACGCTTCAAACATTTCACTCGATCATTTTTTCAATCAATAAAGCCCAGTAACTCGTTCGAAACTTCTATGATATAATATACTGCATCTAAGATATATCTTTTGCAATACTATCCGTTCAAAGTACTTCTTATTACTACGAACATTTAAAAAAGTCCACCTTACTTTGCACTCAGGATAGAATCAACGGAAGCAGAGAGAAACTGCGAAGAAGGAACTAAGAAAAACTTGAAGAAAGCCCAACGAATTATCGAAATTACTTGAAGCGTTGAAAAAAAAAAAAACGCGAAAGTCATGATATTTTGTGGTCAACGAGGTTGATACACTGCAATTTGTAGAAATTTAGCATTTTTGGAACGGAACGAAGAAAAGAGCTAAGAATTAAGTGAAATCAAAGGAGGGGAGGAATGTTGGCATATTTCTGCAAACGCTAAAGATCGACGAAATTCGCTCGAAACTATAAATGTTTACTCATCAAACTACTCAAAACAACACCAATACTGCGCATCTAAATAAACAGCAACGATTCTCACGCCAGAAAAAGAAATCGATTCCAAAAAAATTTTATCCGTAGTAAATGAATGAGGATTTTTTCCACTTCCACATTGAGGTATAGTTCCCACTACCGTAACTGCCGGATTATAGTTCGGGAACATCGTGACCTACAGACTCAGCTAGGATCTATTCCCTTAAAATCAATTACTGCGTGCACTACTACCTTAAAGGTTATTCATAATTTATTTAGTTTGAACACCATTCCCCCATTACAATGATACAGGTATTAGCATTTTATTTGATCAGGACAGATCTTCAACGCTATCATAATAAAACTGCTTTGAAGCTGAGAGATGCAAGCAGAATTCGCTCAGACATAGTCAATGTTGCCAAAGTCTTAACCAACGTCGTCTTTAATTCCTCCTCTTCTCCACTCTCCCCTGTTCCCAAACCCCGGCTTCCTCTTCCTTCATTTTCTGACCTTTCATAATCCGACGAATGCATCCGATTCCTAGGTCAAAATCCTGACACCTCCTGAAAGAGACTCGAAAAATGCTGAGGCGGGAAAACATATAAAATAGAAAACAAACTTATACGGCGACCAAACGGAAAGCACATTTCTGGCGATCGTTCTTCCCTATCTGTTACTGTAGTTGGGGAAAGAAAGGCTATAAACAACGACATTGGACATAACTGTTTGACAGTTTAAAAGGGTGGAGAAGGCAGAAATATGAGGTGGAGCGGAAATGAGAAAAAGAGGAGATTGAGGAGTAGGGGAATATCCCGTCCGCCACGATCTTCAAATAGAGGGGATAGAGTTGTTTATTTGTTTTTGAATAGGTGAACTTATCAAAAAACAAGTGCCCAGAAACAAGAGATTTCTTTTAGAGATTGAGACTGAATGTCTTCTCCAAGTACGGAATTGAACGCTAATATCAGCCGTCACTTACTCTTCCCTTTACTTATGCTAACTTAGGAGAGAAAAATGTTTTAGAAATGAGTGAATGTTTATTTTTCGAATAATTTATTGTTATGTGAATAAATGCGAAAAACGAAAGAAGCAAAAAAGCGATAGCGCATTAGAGACTCAATAGAAAATCTTAACTTTATTGACGTCGTTCTCTCAGTGATTTGGACTGAAGAAAAATCCCATATTTTAGCATTTCACGAAGCGATTTTCAACAGCAAATTCCCCTTACAGATTCGAAACAGAAAAGAGAACAAATTTTATGCAACAATGCAATATATATTTGCATATGTGTGCAAATGCAAATTACATATTGCATATTGCATACGACAATAAATATGGAAGTAAATATAGAAAATGGAAAAAATGCACAAATTCAGTGGAAATAATTGAATAAATAGCCGCGAAGTTATTTCGAGAAGAATTTCCATAATCTCTGAAGGAACATAAAGCTGAAATTTCAGAGAAGAAGGTAACGAACACGATAAGCCACCATATTCATATGTGGCACTCATAACGATGGCCATAAATGATTCTCCCGAGCGGCGAATGACTCTTTCACAAATCTACAATGTACTTCACTTTAATTTTGTTTTTGAATTAGAAAGTACTGAAAACGGATGTAAAATTCTTCAGAAAATTATCGAAAAACTAACATCAACCATTCGCAAATGAGAACGTTTATAGAAAAAGATTTACTTTAGAAATTTCAGTGCAGAAAATAATTGGAATATTTGAGAGATATCTTTCATCGAACATTTCAAAATGGTCCGATAAATAAAGAGTTCCTCATAACCAATTAAATACTAATCTATCTTTACCACTAAATCTGAGGAACTCATACAACGTGGATGATCACTATGGAAATTTGAATGCTGTGTATGGTATCGATGAGCAAAATAGGTTAAAATTCCTAATGGGAATTTTTGCGCAAAATCTCTAACAACCAAATTTTCTTCAGAGTTCGCGTATGTGGTAACTCAGTGGCTGCATTCAAGCAATGATCTCCGTTGAAAAATGAGAAAAGACCTACAATTTTTTATGAGTATTTTTGCTGCCTTTTCATTGATTATTTGAATAATCACCTAACGATTAATTGCATATACAGAGTTCTTGATTTAATATTATCTGATATAGATCAGTAATATTTTAGAATATGAATTGTCCAAAGCGATTAACTGGTGAACACTTCTGAAATACGAATTCCTTTGAAACGATTTGTCTATATTTTTTGATGAAAGCAATCTTCATTCTGTGTGACTCTTCAAGAATGGAATATTTCCGCTCCAAAGCCGTTCCCTTCCAAATGGGTTTATTTCTTAACAAATAAGATGGAACATAGGCATTTTACTAAATGGTAAGCGTCTTGTCAAATCATCTCGTGTATGGTTGGAGGAAAAATATCAAATCATGTGAACGAAATTTACCTTCAAAAATATCCCCCTACAAGAATTTCGCCCTTCCAAAAATGTTTTTTTTTTCACATATATTTCACGATGCGGTGCATTCATCTTCAAAAGGTATGAATCAATACAAGGACGACCGTAATGCTATTGACGTTGGAATACGTTCATCTGTAAATTACAGTACATTGACGCACGATTTCCTTATTATCGTAATTGCGATCCAAAGAGACGGCAAGGTTGGCAGAACAGTATCAGACATAATCTGTCGCTAAACGACTGCTTTATAAAGAGGGCTCGAGATGGTATTGGACCGGCAAGTGACCGTAAAGGGAACTTCTGGACTCTTTCACCGGACTCAGAGAATATGTTCGATAATGGCAATTACAAACGCAGGTGGGCTACTAGTCGTAGAGATAAACCTTTACTGCCTCATAATTATTGTATTTATTGGACAGAATTTCAATATTCACCTATCTTATTTTCTTTCACGAAAAGCCTCTCCTCTTGGTTTACCCTATTGGGAAGGGACAGCAGGTAGGATATTGTTTTCAATGTCATTTTCTTTCATTTAAGGGAGAAATCAACTTTCGACAGCTATTCTAACAAAGAAACCTTCTGTCATTCCTATTCTCAGTTGGGGTAGGCGGTCCATTCAAGATATATAGTAGCAGTGACTCAGTGCATCGAATTCATCTAGCAAATTAAGTAAAAATCAAATAGCATAGTCGTTGAGACCTGTGTCAAGCATATAAGTTCACTGCTTAATTACTAGATATATACGATAATGTTCACTTTCGATAAGTCAGGCAAATCATCGATCGACGAGTGCATCGAAATAATACTTTTTATTTACTTAATAAATATCATAAAGCTTACTTACATCAACTAATAGTAAAAGTAAGTTTTTAGCTCATAAGAAGTTTTCAGAGGGCGAATAGATTTTGCAGTAAAACGCAAGCACTGCAATCGACATTCATGCAAAAGAAACGGCAAGTGATCATTGCCTCAGTTGAATCACTGACGCCGAATGCATTTATGCAGTTCGAGTATTTTTCCGTGCAAAGATTAAGTGATTGAGGGATAAACGCAAAGATGTGTGCAAACTCAATCTTAGCATTATTGGGAGAGTTTTCCTTGAAGCCGAGAGGTTCTCCTTTACGTTGAAACAAACCGTTATTAAATTTTATGCGTTCCGTTTAATTCAATGATAAGAGGAAAAAGTGGACATGTTCTCTCCACAGACATACTCTTCTATCTATTCTCCTTTATAATTTTGTAAAGTATAGTATATATAAACAGTATATATAGACGACCAACCGGCTTATACAGAAGTGAAAAAAACCGTCGAAAAAGTTGGCGTTTTGTGCTGTTTTGCAAGAAATTTCATAAATCCGCTAGAAATATTAAAATATTCGCATTAATTTCACCGCCTATATAACTATTCTCTCTAGAACTGTTGAATGACAGCAATGTAGTGAATGGTGAGTGAGAGGTGCAAACATAAAAAATAGCCATGGCGCCACTCGATTAGCTCTCGCTAAAACAAATGAATCACGTCCGCATTCGACAGATGAGACGAACACTTGACTCGTATCGGCTCCAAAAATGCATCGATTTCTTAGGACTCGTAAAATGAAGCAATCAGGACAACTCTTCAACACCTTTCTAGGACTACCAATGAAGATTTTTTTTTCACATATTGTCCCCTCACTTCCCCTACTCAACTTTCTTAGGACTATCATCGAGTTTCATCTATCCCTTCCTCCTTCCCGAAAACCCTTCTGGGGTCCTGGAAGCAATGTAAGCCCTTCCTCCTGCTTTGCCCCCTCAACCTTCCCATGTCAGAATCTGTTCGCCCAATCGTTCATCCCTGATGCAACAACGTCGAAAAGTTGTCGCTTCCCTTCATCAAAAAAAGAACCTGAGCGCAACAAATTGTCTGCTCGTTGATACATACAATTAAGCATGGTTTATGAGTTATTTTCAGGCAGTTGCTTGCTATACTTACTAATCGTTTTCTACAAGATGATATGACGAATTAGCGCCAGGAAGTCGCATTTGAGGTGGCAAACGTAACGTTCATTAGAGAGAAATCGGATGAAGCCATAATATTCGCTAAGTTGGGGCTTCTAAAGACAAGCTTTCAGGCGAAGAATGAAACGAAATTCACGAAACACAAGTAGCGACGACTCGACATTAACGCTACAACCTTGGTTTCTGCAATATATGCAAAGACAAGCGCAGCAACATGTAAACTTTAGACCTTTTTATTGGATATTATTTTAATTTTTTTTGCTTCCGGCTTGATTAAGTATTTAATTACTTTAAAGTATCTAATTACTGTATTCGGTCTTACAGTATATGATTCAATGGCTATTCCTCTTTTATCTTTTGCAACTGGTAATCAAGTGAAACGTTGAAGAAAAAGAGTGTCGATTCATGAGTGCTGGTGAATGAGCAGAAACGATGGACGAAAGGAGAGATGAAGAGTACGAAAGAGAATTTCTTGACGGCTTCACTATAGTTGCGTGTAATCGATGTAAGCAAGACACTGGAAAGAAATTATGATGAATCTGCACCACTACCAATATCAAAAAATACTCGCGAGTCTTTGCGGAAACCTTTTTAGCTTCAAAAACAATAAATAAGAACATTGTGAGCACTTGCAGTTACGAAGAAGTTCCTTTCTTTAGAACTGAAATATATCTGAAGAAAAACTTTTCGCTTATTATTAAGTTCAAAAAATGTGCTGTTAGCTTTATTATTAATCTCATTTAGACAATAATCAATCACTGAAGAATTAATAACATCGATGAGATGAATTAATGTGGAGGATATTTCTTACTGAATTCTCAATTGCGATAATGCGGGGGAATACATAAGTGCAATATTATCTGCCGGATTAGCGCTATTTCATACAAACAGTGGTTGATGCGTAATGTCTCAATTATGGAATACAACGAAATTACGTCATTTAATTAAACCTGTCGCCTATGGCGAGTCATTCAACTCATAACATAACTTGAAAATTTCGTTTCCGAAAAGCCAATTAACTTCACGCTACACCGTGTCGTATATTTCTGCACTGCCTACAAAAACTTATTAGAATAAAGTATATTTCGAAGCGAAACGAAGTTCTATGAAGAAAATCGGGAAGTGCATATATGATGGCAAACAAATAGTGCATTTTAGCGCTAAGGCCTCAATAATGCACTCATCTGCCGGTTATCTTGTACGAAATTGCTTCGCTTCATGGTCACCATATCGGGAACCAGTGCTGCTCACTACTCTTAAATGTTACGACTTGGATCACCGTTCTGCTAATAGTGTCGTTTAGTTATTCGTGCATCCACCGACAATGTTCCACCTCGGTGAGGAGCCAACGAGTGGTTCGAATGCACCGGCCGGTATGTATTGGCCACCTACAGCACCATCGACTACTAGCGGTGTATCGCCTACTCTATCGCGTCAAATAATCGATCAGAAGCCAGTGATTACAGCTCCACCATCAGGTCTCCTCTCACCAACAATCTCCTCATATCGGGGCGACGAGATAACGCAGTGGCAAGGCCCTCACCTATTGCCTTCGATTGGCTCATTTGATGAACAACCTCAGCATACCATTTACGAGCCTAGACCCAACCAGTATCAAGCGTGATTTCCGACTTTTTGAACACATAGAGTACATGATGGTCTTTGTATGCAGAAAATTTCGACAGATGTCTACTTTTCCAAGGAAGATAATCATTTATGAATAAAACAACACTCCCAAAAACTTTCCTTGTTCTCTTTCTTTCATGGCTGAATCTATATTCAAAGAAAAGAAACACTCAAAGGTCAAATTTTTGCGAGGCAAATAAACTTCTTTCTCGTAGTGGTTTTAAGAGATGTTTCTCGAGTTTAGTTTCTCTCAGTGACATACGAGATGAAAAACTTTAGCTTTACCTCTTTCAAATCGCTGCAACTCGCCACTCAATTCCCTCTCTCAGAACCTTATCATTTTTCACCCATACATCAAAATGTTCTACTTCCTCAAATACGGTAAAAAGAATATCCACGTTGAAATTAAATAACAATTACTGGAGAATTAGCCGTCCATGATGAATGAATGGGAGCATCGAACGGGGCCGCTAATATAAATCAGCATTTACCAATCAATTCCTTCTTTATCGACTGCTACTAATCATTAATTTAATGCTTTGTATAAGTGAAATTTGAAAGTTTTATCGAAAAAACATAGGAAAGAGCCTTGGAAGTCTAGTAAAATGAGTAATTAAAATGCAACGGAACTAAAATTTGGATAGAACAACCGGGCCACTAGTGTTCCCAATGAGCTGCATCGGTGCTTTCACTCCGGCAACAATATTTCGCGCATAGACTAACAAACGATATTATTGCACCTCAGTAACCCTCCGTCCCCCTCCCAAAAAACTCACTGACATTAACTTCACTGTAAATACGCGAAGAAATGATCTAATAAATATTCGCCAGACATTCGACATCTACAGTGAATTTCCGGCAATCTTCCCGAATAGAATCCGAGAAAAGAGGCTACAACCCATTGTTTCAACGGCTTATAGGCTTTACTTTCCTTTGAAAAAACGGAATTTTGAGTGTTGCGGATTTTCGAGTCACAAATAAAACATTTCCCTTGTTGTCTTTCACCGAAATATATTATCGCAAATCCCTCTGCAGTACTGCGATTACGGAAGCAGTTCGGGTTAGACCTCGAGCCAGTATTCAACGGTTTCGAAATTCATCATTCAACAAAACAGGAGAGTTGCGTACTCGCTCGTAAAGTAAATGTACAAATGTGGGCAAATGATTGCAACTTCCATGCAACTATGCCTAATGCAAAAATATTGCACTCACTACAAACAATACTTCTATTTATGCGGTCAACAGTAAAACCAAAGATATTAAACTCATGCCATTCAGACTTACATCCACAAAACAGGTGAGCTGCATTGTGCGGTAATGTGATTTGAACAACTACAAAACATTCCACAGACACTCTTAGCTATTCATTGTCACCCACTATGCTTGAGGTGACATTTCCTTGAACTCATATAACAACTATTCGATAGTCCAGAGACTCATTGTCCTGGGCAACGAAACGGCCATTACTTTCTATGCGACTTGACAGTCTTCCAGACGAACCCGTCGAAACAATAGGGGCAGATTGACATTTGAGCCGTAAGCAGTTTCTTTATTAGTGAGAGTTCGTTTGGCACAATGAGAAACAAATGAAATAACCCGAAAATTACACTTAGTGAAGTGAACAAGCAGTGCTCCTCCTCCCCCCTCCCCAAAGAAGGCGAATCGAATCTTTAGATGCAATTTTTTTACAATCACAATAAATAAAATAACACAAAAATGAACACAGACACACTTCATCTAATCGATATAGCATCTACAAATTAACGATTCACCAATGAAAGCGGTCACTTGCACATCCAGAAGAGGACACGAGACGAAGTGGGTGGGGGAAAGGAGAAGGAGAAGGACGGCCATTGATAATGCTGCCTCTCGCAAACAACGTTTCGTCTTTAAACTATCCAAATCAACCAAATCAACTCCACTGATAACTGAACCACTACAAATCGAAAACCACCTCATCGAAAACCTGAAATTGCCTCCATCGCCGTTTTTCCTCTCTTTTCTTCACCCCTCCATCCTTCTCCTTCGCCTCCTGAATATGTTATGGTGGTAACAATTTACTGATGCATCAAACAAACAACACCGACTCACACAACACGAAATATTCCATTCAAAAAGTGAACACTTGCAACGTAACCAAATAGCATGCAAAACATGCACTAAATACTTCACCTCTAAGATTACGAGACTCCCTTAGAAGATTATATTTTAGATATACAATTCTATCTCCAAATTACCAATTAAAAACTGTTCTAATACGCAAATTAACAACTCAAAATTATCGCCGTTCCAAAGGCAGTTTACAACTTAAGCGACACTGATGTATGTGAGAGATGACTAGTCGCATTAGGAGCAACACCATCTTCTCCCCTTCCTCACATAGTTCAATAACGAACATCCTCCAAGAATTTACTGCACACTTCGATAAAGTTCATCAATTTCAATGAGCTTTCGATTTGCTTCGATCGGTACTCTTTTAAGAAACAAAAACGAAATTAATGTTTTTCAAGAGAAAATAAGCTGCAAATTCAAGAAAACCTAGTGGTTCCTATCACTAATGAACTGCAAGAATCTGAGCGCGTAAGAGAGGAATGACGAGAGGATGAGATTGTGAAACTGCAAAAAAAACGTTGCGGACGCTTATGCAACTTCTGGAACTAGTTCCAGTTCTAGTCTGTCTGACATTCAATAGAACATAGTTATTCATGCTTCGACGTTGCCTACCTTATTATTAGCTTCTGCTTCCGCCTTGGTATCATGTGCCGTTTTGTTCTCTTCTTTATTCAAACATTTTTCTTTCTCGATCTGAAAGAAATTTTGCAAAATACATTCAAAAACGAATAACCGATTTCATGCTGTAAAAAACGTTGACATCTACTGAACATACTTAAATACATCAACGTGAACGTAAAGGCATACACTCAAATACCGCACAATCTCGAAAAAACATCCTCATTTACATCAATTTCACTTCTAAATAGGAAATCATACAAATTCCTCCCTCAGAAAATGAATTCCCTATGGAAAAACACGGTTCCCCACCAGAGCATCCCGAGCAACTGCATATATTTGAAAATATCGCAACTCCGATACTATCAAAAAAGCAGCAGCATCTGCCTTTAATGGAACATAGGCGAAGCAAACATCTAACGTCTACTTCAATCAGAGCGCGGCAGAGACCAATCTCTACCAGCAAAACCACTGCGACCACAGGAAGATTACAATGCTTGCACTGCCAATATATCCAGAAAAAAGAACTGACCCGTAATTCCTCCAAACCTTTTTCTATCCTCCGCACGTTTTCGGTTAATTCGCTTTTATCTTTCTGAAATAACAAATCAACCGATCAAATTCTGAATGCGAGAGCATACAAGTTAGCTTTATTCAAGGTGGTAGAAAGGGAAAAGAAGAAAATATTCCAAAGGTGACGACTGAAATGATCGCAATAATTGGTACGAATGATGTAAACACCGAGGTGCACGATCGGACGAATACCACTTCTCTATGATGGATGGGCGAAGAAACAGAGATAGCAACTTCAAAATAAATAAAAACCTGAAAGGTAAATAATAAGAAAAAGAAAACAAAATACACACCTCTAAACTGGCGATCTTCTTCTGCGCTCTTTGAAGTTCCGCTAAAATAAACAAAACAAAAAACGACCGCATAATCGAAAGAAAAATCTTTGACCACTCAATTTTTTGAATGCCACCTTGGAGTGGTGCAATATTGGGAGACGATTTTCGTTCGGATGAACGCGACGTCAAATCGAGAAAAAAACTTGACGAAGGGCAACTCTTCATTTAAGTCACTCCCAGTGAGTAAAAGCACCAATATCCGTATTTGCAAATTTATGGCCCTCATTCAATATATCTCAAACTTTAGTTCTGAAAAACTGCGAAAGAGTGGTTCATACCGGGCCTATCCTCCTCCTCCTTAAAGACGGCAAACGTCCGCCAACTGGGTTCACTCACTTACACTGAAAATCTATAATCATGGGATGAATGAGGGATATAATCAAATTCAACCACATCACAATTTACTTCATCGACCGTTACCCTTCCAATTACCTCTCCCATCTTCCCCTATCTACCACTCATCTTTGTCTTTGTCGTTATAGATTTACCCACCCTCCACACTCTGATTTTATCCCACTCAACCTTTCGTGTATACACTCCAGCTTTCCTAACACCTGTACATGAAAACAAAAACTAATCCCAACAAGTCATTAACAGATCTGCTTTTGTTATACCGCCACAAGCGTTTTATCGGAGTGCTAAAAGACCACATTTTCCACAAATATCTTCCCAATAAAACTGTTATATCACATTCCTAGTTAATAACCACATCTCGTAAAACGGTAGCGAAGAGAGGTGGATATGTGGAGGTAGAGAAGTGGGAGGGATAAAACAACGAAACACGAGAATAACATCTCAGATATTTACCTCTCAGCTCGCTTATGACCTCATTCGTCTTTTCATTCTGATTTTCATTGACAGACGAGCGAAGCGTTTCCACCTCTTCGTTGCATTTTTCTAAGCTTTCCTGCAAGCTTACAATATCATGCCTCTGGTCAATCGAATGGTACATTTCTCTTTCAAGGGTGATTAACAAGACCATAGCGTTCTACCTTCATGAAAACTGGATCCATTGAGACTGAAATCGGATACTGCACTTAAGACTTAAACACTTTGATCTTTCAGCCAACTACCCCATTTCACCTAATGGATTACTGGAGCAGAACAAAGATCCGTCAGCTCAGTTTATGGGAACAGTCAGATTAGCTCTGAAGTAAAATTGAGGCAAAAAGGAAACGACCTACTGAACAAGCCATCTTTGCCGACTCCAATTCCCGATACTTTTCCACATTGCCTGAAATACGCAACAAAACACTGTAAGAAGCAAAGAGCAAGCCTGGTTCAAAATTTAACGAAACAGTTCCGAAGAAAGAAAGCATTAACGCAACTATAAACTTCAAGCGAAGCTAGGTGAAACAGTGGTGGGAAGAGGAAATGAATCCGGTTCAAAAATAAATGAAGAAGAAGCAAATTCAGAGGGAAAGTGGAAATTCAGAGGGAAGGTGGAACAAATACAAACTGAAATTTCGAAAAATTATTGGAGAGAATTTGTATCACAAAAGCAATTTACTGACGATACTTTGTTCCGTAGATGTGAGCTTTTATCAGCAGAAAGAAAAAACTGTTACAATTTGCGAAGAAACAAATAAAAACTAAGTTTAAAATCGCTTTAAACCTAAAAATTCTCCTTCCTATACCGAAGTTTAGTTTGTAAATTAAACGAGTGGAGAATTTTCTTTCAATTCCTCCTCATCGATAGCTAAAAAAAATAGGTAAAACCACTAAAATTTACCGGCAACTCGACTCTCCCCTCAAAAAAAAAAAAGAACTACGATATTAATGGAATTCATTAACTAACCTTTCATGACTATGCTTTGTTTTGCACGCATCTCGGCCATTAATCTTTCGATGCGCTCATTCCTTTCCACCATTACTGCAAAGAAAAAGACCCCAATTTATATAAAATTGATGCATTAAGTTTAGCCATAACTTCAAACTTTGTGCCCTTAACCTATAGGAAACAACTAAATTCTTTCGTATGTCGTTTCATAAACTCTCAAAGTAAAGTCGAAGTCATAATCTGCGGGCAAATCAACTAAAGTACAGTTGACATTGTTCATCTGCATTACCTCTACCTCCACCATCCATATCAGGCAACGTCCTTAGGCTCTAAACTGCTTCTACGACGAGGAAGCCTCAATTTTATCAGCTGCACGACGTAACGCGCCTGTATCACGTGCTCTTTCTTTGTATATATGGAAATCCCGGAAAGTTTCTCGTCTAGATGGATGATAAAAATGAATGCCACCTGAACTCAAGCAAACTGATATTAACTGAAGAGAGGAAAGAGGAGAGGAGATAACTGGTGCGAGTTGATCTGCAACGAAAGAGAATGCTACAGGAGTACGCAATAAAGCAACAAATTTAAGCGCCTTCTATTCCCATGAAAATCGAAAATAAAGGACGGCTATCGTACTTTTACACTAGATCCATCAATAGAGACTAACACTGGTTATGTACCACACAGAGATGGTGTAGCCTCTTTTTCATTACTGACAATCTCCTACGATCACACCCGATCCTTACAATCTCATAAGGCGAACGAAAAGCCACTGCGCACTTGCTAGATGAATGATACCTTTGCCGCTGCCAAACAAACGATTTTTCGCCTGGTTTAAGATCGAGTCTCCGTCAACACAATCAATCAAAGAAATCAGCCCATGTCAACTCAATCGGTTAGTTTACCTGTCAACAAGATCCGGTCTAACTCACCGGGACTCCTTCTTTAATCAGTAAAAATTAGAAGAAACAATTAGTGAGAAATCAAAGAAATTTCTTGACCTCGCAGCTGTGCAGCTAAGCCATCCGAGTGTACGACCGACTCCGAGTACTTCTGCAGAATTTTCGAATATTGCATTCGATAGGAGGAATATTGTGATGTGTATAGCAGCAAGAATGCGACTGATATAAAACATAACGCGATACGTGACCACAGCAATGCCTTCGAACTCATTCGATCACCGTATCACACGAAACGTCTATTCAACGAACGGATCGCATCATGCAGTTAAACATCGTTCGCGTAGAATCAACTTGCTCGGCTGTAAGAGGTAAGCAGAATATTCGCCACTTCAATCATTATATCGATAATATCACGTAATACCATCTTTCTCGGAAAGCTTAAAGATGAATTGCTTCCGAAACCTTTGAAAGACGAAACACATCACCGATTCCTTAAAATCGTTCCTCGAATTCTCAGTAAAGACCGATTTGTGACGGGTCGACAAAAGTCCTTTCAAGTCCGGAGTCTTTTTAGGAGACGCTAGAAAACCGACTGCGGGCAAATATAGACCATCAATCAAAGATCACCTACACTTATCAATGAACGTATCAGAGGGAATGTCAGAGAGAGACAAAGAGCGGAAAGAGCGACAAACGGAGACAGCAAAGAGAGAAATTATCCCACCTAATTGCATTACTAATATATTGCGTGGATTTTAATAACATAGCGTTCTTATCTATTAGGCGCTTATCATATCGTCACACGAAAAATTGCAGCCACCCGCTGGCATCACAGCAATAGAGCCCACTCAGTTTGCCCCATAGATGCTCCCTCATAAAGGAACTATTCTCAGCTGAATAATAAACGTTGTGCTGCTTCTTTGCTTGCAATTTCCCTTCGGCGATATGCGCCACATAATCTTCGATGAAGCACAACCCCTTCCCCCTTCCTTTTCTATTAGTATTAATGCTAATAACGTTCATCAGATACTAATTACTATACTCCACTACATTTGCTGCTTTATATCGAACATGTGCACGGTGTAGTGCGATGCTCAGCTCAGGAGGATGAGGTGCGAGGGAGTGGGCGAGGACGGGTAGGTCGACGTAAGGTACCGAACTTAATCTAGACTAGAAATCGATGCAGTAATCTATGTCCGTCGTAGGAAATACGGGAATTCGCGAGTTTTCTCCACTCAGCATCGATCTTATCACACACCAACGGGTCTGCGGTAAAACTTCGACGGGAATCTTATCACACCTAGTGAGAAATGCACTAATCATGCTAAAGATAGTCTTTAGGAAAAAGTGATATCGCTCCTCAACCTTAAAGTGCCCTCTCCACATCTCACGAACGGTAATGTTCAGAAGCGACTAAGTACCTTCCATCTTTCCTCCTCATCTCCATATTTTCCTCCCAAAAATCCGAAAAGCCCTTTCAACGACATTTGAGCACATCTGGCTGAAAAAAGGTCGAAGAACGCAATCGTTATTCCTCAAAGCGAATATTTCATAAACAATGCGATGCTTACAACATTGTATCTGACAATACCGCAGACACGCAATTGTGCTACACACAACTAAACCTCAGCAGATATCTCTCGAAGAAACCCCCACAAATTCATTCGCATCACTTACAGCCCCCTTCGTGGAGTCGAAACAACTACAGGCAGCACTCCCCTCCACCGTTTTAGCAGCTCTTTTCTGATACTGGCAGTTCCGTAGCTTCGATCACCTGTAAGTTATGGACTACCGATATGAGAAAGTGCCGAGACATGTGAACACAATTGGTGCTTGGTGCTTTACTTCTTTAACGGACTTGATTATGGATTTCAGCGATTTGCTCCCATCGCGACATCGATGGTGAACAAAGGTGTGGATAAGAAGACTCACCTGTAGACAACAATCCCCCACCGCTTGGCTGTATACCATATATGCTAGAGAGTGATCGACGACCTCAAAAGTCCCATTAATCCAGGTCCACAGCTGTAATTATTACTAAACACCAGCAAGAGCTCGAAGTTGGGAAGCGCCCCATCCACCAACGGACGTCGCCCAGCACTACGTGCACTCAACCGCCAGCTAGCCCGAATCAATGAGGTAACTTGGCTCTCTAAGATGCGTAGTATGTAGCTTGATGTTGAGTCGAAACCCTTCAGCCTCATTCAAATGGGCGCCAGCCGTTTAGATGAGTATGTTCGAGTCGAGTAAAGACACTCGGCGGCATCTACTCGAGGGAATGGCTCGAGCGACGCTTTCGACCGCCGTGCGCGTTCAAAATACTGCTTGACAACGAGTGACTGCTAGAGATATTAGGGAAGCTTTAGAGAACAGTGAGTGGAGATGTAGTCAGAGAGGTGCTGCGACAAGAGTGTACGTTGTTGGAAGAGAAGCGGACGAACGAGTAGAGCCGTTCCATATTAAGGGGTAGAGAGAGAGAGCAGTTGAGTTGAACAGGGCGAGCGGGTAATTTCCGGATGGGGTTGCCTGAATTTGTCGATAAGGTGGTGAGAGTTCGGTGACCGGTTGGTTCCGGTCGAGTATCGATGGAGACTCTTCCGAGATTTCACTGTACTCGGCTAGACGTTCAGTGGACGTGCTTGTACTTTGTGAGTGCATTTGTTGGCTATGTGCCTGTTGCAAATTTGTTTTATTTCACGACGAATCAATATTCGCTCATAGTAGACGTTTCTTGTGGCAGTAGTCAAGTGGTGAGCACTTTTTCCATTTTCACTCTTTGATTTTGGGAATTTCAGTGCTGCGAACGTGTCATTCAAGTATTGAAGTGGTGTCTGAAGTGAACTCTGAGAGAAGTTAGGCTTACGTAGGAACGGCGAGCGCCCATTAATTATAGAAGACTCTGGTGGAAATTCTTATAAATTAAAGCGATGGGAAATTGCCCACCTATTGCCATCGAAATATTCCTCTATAGGCATCGCATATAACAACTATACTAAGTACTATAATTTGAGATAAGTGTGAGCTCAGTGAACTTCAGGTTGGATCTGAGATTCTCAAAATTTGTTGTCGTCGATTTCGATTCTTCAACTCTTCTCTTTTTCCCTATCCATCAGCGATTCCCTCGTATTATTTTCGAATCAAAGACGCTCCATCTGTTGCACTCGTCTTAATAGACTCTATGTGCAGGTCCACCTCTAATGTCTTCGTAAGGGCCTCATTTTTTGCTCCTCATATGGCGCTGCTGCATATGAGCGATCTTCTGGTGCCATAGAACTCGAAATTGTCACATTCGAATGAGCGATCGTCATTCCCACTTAAACACCACTGAACTTCTTGTCTCTTTCCAGGAATAAGCCGAACGTTTAGACAATTAGAAAAGAAAGACAACCCTCGTTTCATCTTTCGATGATTCCCTCTTTATTACGGAGCTTCTAAAAATGAGCCGTTGTCACATCTGTTCGGCACATTATTCTTGTTGCCCATATTCTATTTATTCATTTCAATCGATAAAATATTCGTTGCGAATAGATCTCTTCATATCGCTCGATAGTCATTCTGAATCGGCGACGTGTCGTTTCCATATTTCTCGCTCATTTGAACTTTCTTCTTTCGACATGGGTCCTTTACCCTCGGAGCGATTTGTTGGCTTTCGTTTCGACCGAATTCTCCCCTGTTTTGATTCTTTTAATTCCCGTCACTGCCACTGCCAATGGCATGCGCACTTTTGCTACGACTGTCTAAGTCTCGAAGCCGTACTGAAGTATATTCACTTAGTTGTTGCAACCTTGTTTATCGTTAAATTTGAATAAAGAGAGCGATAACTGTTTGGCTTCGATGAGCTCCCGTTCGAGAGTTAGTCTTCTTCTCGCAGGAGAAGTCTTTTTCCTTGAAAAGTGTTTAGGAGCCTCTCTCATTTGACGTTGTATCGCCTCCTTGCATATCCGCCGAAAATAGATGGATGCATTCACGCTTTGAGCCTTCTCTCCTTTTACAACAACCGCCGACTTCAGCCTTCGGTTGCTCATCAATTGCGTCTTCGAGGGGCTATCCTCGAGTAATCTCCATCCTTCAGAAAATCGATGATCGCAGTCCTTCTACGTGAAAAGCAAATACTCGTAGAGGTGAGGCGATAGTCTCTAGTTTGTTGTGGACGGGCTGAATTACTTTGACAGATTTCAGCTTCAGAGATGGCGCAATCCTGATATGTCGCAGCTTCGATGTGACAAGTGCCACGTAAATTTAGAGTGAAGAGTGCAGTGATAGGCTTGTTGCTCTTTTTGCACATATTGAAACGGATATTGGGGTTGTTTTTCTTTGAAGATGAAGAGTAAATGTAATGAGCGCCTCTTGTTGTTAATGGTAGGCTCCACTCCGGAGTCGACGATTATAGAAATTCTTTTTCATAGCTAACACGTGCAAAAATTGCATATGTGGACATTGCGTGTGAAGCACGGAAGTGCGTCTTACGATCGAAATAGCCGGAATTCTCTGCGCAGATGATGAAGATAGCTAGCTGCTCTTTGTGCTCGACTTTGTATTCAGTGATACAAACCAACATTAGAGGAACTAATGGAAGCGGCCTCTTCCTTTCTGAAATTATACTCATCGAAGATATCTGTTTTATATGTGGATTGTGCTCAGTTTATTTGAACCACGGAATAGATGGCCGCCTAGGTGAAGTTCTATATCGCAGTATCGTTACTTTTATTTACAAGGAGGTACAGTTCATGTAATATTATCTGACGGAATTAGCACTGTCGTGAAAGAATTAGTGCCTTTTTGTGGCACCTAAAGGGAAAAATCGAAAGAGACGTTTGACGTTGCTGCTCACGTATTTGGCTGTATTGTGCAGTTTGTTGCTGACGTGATGGATGGAGGCTAACGATATTCTCTATTAGGGTGGAGGATACTTATGAAGCTGAGCTTTATGTTAACTCCTCATCTGTTTTCTCGTTTAGCAGCCCGAACCATCAAGGGGAATGCTTAGGACGCATTGGGTCATCTACTTGAACGGTGGATTGTTGTCTGTATGAATGTGGTTCGTTCCCCAAGTTTACATGAGTTCGTTTTTCTAAACGCTTTCGAAGTTCTCCTACTTCCTCTTTTGGGAGCCTACCTGAATATGTTGTAATTTAAGAGATGCGCCTTATTATGAGCATTTCAGCGATATTATCAGAGATATTCGTAGAAAACTGTGCGTATTGATCTTAGTGTTGCATTTTTAGTCATTTAAGTGAATTAACTGAAGCGAATGAATTCAGAAATGCGCATTTTCGTGGAATAAAGTGTTCTTTTGCAGTCCTCTTTTCGGGAGAAGTGCTGAAATCGTTGCAATTTCGCCGCATTTTTCCCCCTAATAGAAGCGACGTTATTATAATATGGAGAAAAGATTAACGTTGTAGATTTCTCACCTCTAGCAGTGAAATTTTATCCTCATGCGGTCGTATTCAACGCTTCCTTACCGTTACTTTTATCGAGTGCTATGCAGTGAAGAATCCATTTATACATGGATTTTGGCCTAATCTTGGTCTAATCTAGTCCATCCTACAGATATCTACCAAGCAGAGGCAATGCTTCGTCTATATTAAGAGCTACTGAACAGTAACGTCGAGCTAAAGAAAGTTGTCTTGTGAAACGCCAGAATGCGTCATCATGAGGACAAACATGCGTGGTTTTTATTCCGCCCATTGATCTTGTCCTAAGAAGCGAGAGTAGAGCATGAGACGCTGACCTGTGGTACTCTCCCGTGATGGGTGAATGATGCTTCGATATGAAGTTACTGATAGATGTTCAGTTTCATATGAATCTAACACCGGAAATAGAATGCACAAAGTTTCCGACCTTAGCGATTCCAGGGTATGAAGCTGTGCAGTTGTGTTGCGGATCAGCTGCAGCACATGGGGATATCAAATATCAAACTTTTTTTCACTGTGAACGTAGAACTTTATCGGATAGTTGGGAGAGTAGAGGCTACCTATCGGATAGTTGGGAGAGTAGAGGCTACCTGTCGGATAGTTGGGAGAGTAGAGGCTACCTGTCGGATAGTTGGGAGAGTAGAGGCTACCTGTCGGATAGTTGGGAGAGTAGAGGCTACCTATCGGATAATTGGGAGAGTAGAGGCTACCTGTCGGATAGTTGGGAGAGTAGAGGCTACCTTTCGGATAGTTGGGAGAGTAGAGGCTACCTGTCGGATAGTTGGGAGAGTAGAGGCTACCTGTCGGATAGTTGGGAGAGTAGAGGCTACCTATCGGATAGTTGGGAGAGTAGAGGCTACCTGTCGGATAGTTGGGAGAGTAGAGGCTACCTTTCGGATAGTTGGGAGAGTAGAGGCTACCTGTCGGATAGTTGGGAGAGTAGAGGCTACCTGTCGGATAGTTGGGAGAGTAGAGGCTACCTGTCGGATGGTTGGGAGAGTAGAGGCTACCTGTCGGATAGTTGGGAGAGTAGAGGCTACCTTTCGGATAGTTGGGAGAGTAGAGGCTACCTAAAGTGACGGCATGGCTGCCTAAAATTACCAATCGAGTCTAAATGTATAGGAGGGAATAAAAAATTTCAGTTATATGTTGTTGCGGCATTTGATTAGCGATAATTTGCGATGCTGAAAGCGCTGCGAATGCGAACGTCGTCTTTGTTTAGCCGTTTTTTAGAAATACTTGGTTGTAGGTTCTTCAGGACGATAGCGCATTACAGTGCAATCGTCAACCCCCTCTCTGTTTGCGTCGACTCGCCCTCCCTCTCACTCATCACTGATATCACCTCCACGAGTGAGGCGATTTCGCATCGATTCAGAGCATCTATCCCGTTGTTGTATCGTCTTATTGGGATCTTTTCGTCGTGCTTATGCGCATTATGCGGAATTTTTTAGTGCACGAGGCTTTTATTTGGAGTCATTTGAGATGTCATTGATGCGTAAACGAGGTTTTGGCGTCGAAGCTGCCGCTATGGAACTTCTGAGAAGATAAATCTCGTCCTCCTATTTATTCGTTGATTTTGTTACTATGAAATGTTTTCATTGAATTTTGGAGTCAGCACGTCGGCGTTATTGCACTCTTTATTCAGTATGGAGGGAATGTATTCGATCGGGGAATGGGTAGGCGATTTATGGGATAGGAAATTGGGATGGTGACGAAAACTTCCGAGAACTGCCTCCCAAAGATGCACAGAGATGCCCCACCGCATTGCTCGAGGTGCGGCTCATGCTAAGTTCTCCACTCGCTTAGCAGACAGTTTCCAGCACTCCTCTAGCTGAGAAGAAAAAAGATGTAGAAGGGCTTTTTTCATTTACAGTGACGCGAAGTTGTGTACAATATGTGTAAGAGAGAGCGAAAGGTGGACGTAACGTATCAGAGATCGAAAGTAGATGAACTTTTATTGATTGATCTATGTGTGGTGTTGATCGACGCGACTTCAGCGCAGTCGAAAAAGAAAGCGTATGCAATTCGCAGTGCGGTCGGCTCTTTATCAAGGCGCTCTTCATCGATGTGCCGCTCTAATGAGGCTCTACGTCGCGCTTCTTGCTTGTATCTAGAAGGAGCTTTGCGTACATCGATAGCAATTCTTAGGTCGCATCCACTGAGGATGCCCCTTTCGAGACAGTACGCCATAGGGCATTGTTTTTTGCAGGTAGAAGTTGCAGAAGATGGTTCTAATTCATTGGGGAGGAGAGGGCGAGGCCTAGTGGGGAGAATGCTTTCGTTATTCTCTTTGTTTTCATGTACGGATTCTGCGGTTCATGTTGGACTTAAGTATTTCTGTTTGCCATTTATTCATTGAGGTGATTAATTAATACCTCTAAGGAAATATCGATGCTAATAAGTATTGGTTTGTGAAGTAGGTTGGAAAATGCTTTAATACGTCTCACTACTTCATATCTATTTGTTCTAGGCGCACCATTGTTCACGTTGACGTAATATTTTGCGTAACCGAAGACCCCTCTTTCAGCTACTTTATTTCTTTTATCCTGACGGCGGTTATTATAAGTCCAGGTTTAATGGAGATCAGTCTTGGAGCACAATTTCACCCACACTTCGTGCCCACTGACTAATCATTTATTCTCACTGAAGAAAGGTCGCAGATCTTCAACCTCCGCCTTCTTCAGCAGTTGCCTCCGATCCGGGGAAGTGGAAGACTTGAATTCAGCACCATACAGCGCGTTAGTGGGCGCTTTGCGCTTAATTGATATCCAGTCGTTTCAGGAAAGTGAAATGCAAATGGAATGCGTGAGATTGTTCCGATGAGCGGTGGCGGTGCCATACTTGCGGATCGGAATCGACTATCGGCTACGTGCAAAAGCTCATTGATTGCTCCAGAAACCATTATTAGCGAATCAGAGTTCCCCTCTTTGGGGGTGCGCTCATCCCCCTCATCGGCATTCTCATCGTTGCCCACTACTAGTTATTCCTCTTCGTCTCCTCTCTCTCACAATAATCTTTATTCCAAGGACGTCTACAATGCCCTACAGCGGCCCTATGGTAAGCAATCTATTTTGACCATTGCTGATGACGGTTTATTGCAGTTTGAAGTACCTTTGGAAATTTTGCACATTAGGGTAGCATCTCAGCTATAAGTGTTTAGTCTTGTAGTGTGTCTGTGTCTGCCTATTTGTTGGGTGGTTAACATCAGAAATTACCTATGCGAGGTTTGTAAGTTCGTTAATATAGTGCACTTCAAAGAATGATACCCTTTGCGACGTTTTATGCTGACTGTCGATTTCAGTGATAATTGCGGTCATCATTTAAGGCGATCGGCTCGCAGTTGAGCATTTTTTGTAGGTGATTCGTGAGAGTGGTGGCAGAATTCAAGATGTTTAATTCCTCATTAGCAGTTTATGAAGTTGGTTGATGTGATTAATGAAATGCGAAAGCGCAGGTTTGGCGCGCCTTTCTGCCTTCTTTTCTTAGCTAAGACATGACAAAGGACGTCTTATGACGTTTCATTCTTCCACCACTCGAAGGTTTGTTTTCAAGGTTGTTTTTATTTCGCCATAATAATTCCATAACAGCTGGCAAGAAAATCAAAATTTCATTATTGGATACTATGATGGCAAATGACTGATGCATTGTTAGTGATGATCGTGTTTCCACCATTATATTGTGCTGAGAAGGGAGTGCGAGTGAGTTCTTTTTCGAAGTTGTTTCTTCAAAGAGAGACGCTGAGAAGAGGATGAGGAAGGGGGGAGGGAGGGTTTTCACTTGGAAGACAGCGGTCCGCTCTAACGAAGGAATAGTTTGCATCTATGATTCTATTTTGATAGGCTTCTTTTTCATGCCGTAGTCTGTTTTTCGAAGTCCGCAGTCGGTTTGTCCAAAAACGATTCGGTTCTTTCGAATGATTTGGCCAATTGCTAATGAGCGAATTTCTAATTTCATTGCAGCAAATCTCTATGTGCTTTCGTTTCCACTTCTCAAAAGCCTAAATAAATGTTTGAGGACCTCGTCATCCGTGCAAATATCACTTGTATCTCCCCTCGATTTTCCACATCTTTCCAATGGCAACGTTGGTTAAATATGCTTAGATGTTTAAGCGGAGCATTTGTGCCATTATGCGCGGCTCTACATGATGCTAGGAGAAAGCATTTGGGCATGCTTTTAACAGTCGTGTACTTAGCGATTTATTCTTCTGTCCACGACCAATCGTTAGCTCTTGTCATTTCCTGTTATGTTGTTTTTTGAATTTATCTCATCTGCTCCTTCTTTTTCTGCTGCTGTTTTTGGGTGTATATTCCTTTTATTCACGATCGAGGCGATACACGTTAACGACTAGGTTGTTTTCAGCAAATTTGATGCGAACAGGTGATGGGAACTCGTTGTCGACAAACAGCGTCGAGTTCCATATCCAGAACGAAGATTTTCCTGCATTGCCGGGTGCTAATCACCTCGACACTGCGCACGGTCAAATATCGTTGGTATGTTTGTTTGGTTCCTGTTTCTGTTATCGGTTTTCTCTTTTCGAACGTTAACTCCTTCGGAGAATGGTTCGTTGGCATGGAAGCTCTTGCGGGAATTGTAGTTCTAGGACCTGTCGCTGTCACCACTTCATCGTTTATGTCTCGCGTACCGTTGGATATACCATATCATAGCACTGGAGGTATTCCACCTATTCAGCACCAGTAACTTTTTGAGATATTAAAAGGCGATGATTTTTAAAAGAAATTTTGCTCTCCTAGCAGCAGCAGCACGCTTAATTTTCCACTCGAAGTGATATGTTTGTTGTGAACGTGATTGAAGATGTGAAGTGATGTATTTTTGCTATGTTTGAGGGGGGCAACGCGGATGGCGTTTTACCAGATTCGAGGTACACCGAAAGGTCAATATCCGATACTGCAAAAACGGGCATTCAGACGTTTCCAGACGGTAAGAATTTTGACTGGTCCCATAATTTAACCGTTTTGTGTAACTCTTTTTGGGATGATAGTTTGCCGGGTTGACTAATTGTAATAGATAAATATCATGCGGTGTTGCTTAGTGAGATTAATGTTTTTTAATTTTTATGCAAAAGAGATGGTGTCCACACGTGAAGAGCTGTTGATTCGCAGATTATATAGCAAATATGGAGGAGGTGGATACATAGTTGGTTGTGATTCACTAAAAGATCGTCATAGGAAAGATGGAAGGGAAGGAGGCAGGTGACGAAAAAAGTGAAGGCTGTAAAAGCAGCACATAATTTCTCTGATAGAGGAGTAATCAAAGGTTATAAAATGCTCTGTTACCTAGTGAAAACATCGAATATTTCAAATAAACGCAGTAACAGAGTATAAAAGCAGTACAGATGTGGTAGCTTTTAGTGGCTTAATATCTGGGAATGCACAGCTTCGTGCTTTATTATTGCGCTTTGGGAGAAATAGGAAGCAGTGTACAGATTAAGTAAAGATGTGAAAATAATGGCTTTTAAATTGAGTCGATATTTAAGACTGTAATGCTATTCTCAGATGTTGCAAATGTAAGTAAAAATATTTGCGATGGAATGATATGACTTTTTCATTATGTCACTTCGAGAGTTTTTACGATGAACGGTCATTTCCGCCGCATTTATTATCGAAATGTGCTAGGCTGAAAATTGCGTTTTTTGCAGACTTCATGAAAAACTTTTATGCCTGTAATTTGATGGTGCGTGTCTTTGCGCCAATTGTTTTTGCGTCGAGTACAGATATCGTTTGTCCGGGACTTAATAGTTTCATTCCAGGAGGGGAGTTTAGAATTGTTGGCTTACCTCAAATTTTTGAAGCTTCACGTTAGCTCAAATGGTGGTTTTGTTAGAGCAGTGTTGTGGTTCGGAAATTAAACTCGGAACGGGGGAAAACATTTGATTGTAAATGAGAGTGGTATGGGTTATTTCAAGGTGCGGTGAGAAATATCCCGGCGGGAATGTTGAACGATCAATTTGGTATGGCGGGGCTGCTGACATTCCTGCGGGCCATCGAAAGCGATCCAGCAATTGTTGCACTGGCGCTCGGTCATGACCTCACTACTCTCGGTCTCAACCTCAATGCACCCGAGTAAGATCCTCGCTTCGTTCTTGTTTGCTTAATTACACTTTTTTTTAACTTTTACATTATTGCATTTTGGAACCTAGAAATATTGCGGTAATTCGTCATTGCCGCTGTAAGCTTTTATTGTCTTTCCACGATAATTTCCCTAAGCAGGACCGCGCAGAGGGAAGGTTGAGAGGAGTGGACGAGGCCTTGACGTACGTTTACGAATGATTATTGTTCTGTGTTTACCATACATAAGCCAGTTCGATCGTCGTTTGCATGCTGATTTATTGGTTTTTGTTGTGCATCGGAGACCTCCTCAGTCCCTGCAGTTATATGTGGCAAATGTTATTTTTTAGGCGGAATTTATACGCAACGTTTGGTGGACCGTGGGCTGATTATCCATGCAGGACGCAGGATTTGGATGCGAAGGTATTGCTTTGAAACCGGAGGTTGAATTATTTAATCATTTATAAGGTGCGTATTGCTTGCCTTTGAGGCGTTTGTATATATATATATATATATATATATATATATATATATATATATAAAGTAGTTAAATAAATAAAAAGTAGTTACATCACAATTGTAATGTGGTAATGAGGTGTGCAATTCGGAACTCACCAAATTTGGTTGGTCTGGCAGAGAAAATTTTTTCAGAGGCTAACATTTGCGAAACATTAGCCGCACCACCAGGCAAATGGTTGAGGCTTCTCAGCAGTCTCCACTTTTTACGCGTCCTTTTACTTAGAATTTTAAAGTGCTCGTCTAAAAATACATGTTTTTTGTAGGTGCCCGAAGAATACCTGACCAATGTGGCAATCCGGGAAAAGCTGCCGAACATCAAGCTGAACAAGCTCTCTGAGGATGTCCTCTTCTACCTCTTCTACAATTGCCCTGGGGAAGTGTACCAAATGGCGGCCGCTTGCGAGTTGTGAGTTTTTGTTTCTTTTTTTCCACACATACTAGACTGTCTTTTTGAATAAATCTTCGGGCTTGTTTTCTTGAATCTCTTTAATGCTTTCTCTGTTAGAGTCTTGTCTCAGTGAACATTTCAAGTCTATGAAATGAGCTGGTTTGTTGGATTTTTTGAAGTAAAAGTTCTTTGGAGAATGGAGGATACAAGGAGGAGGAGGGGTGGCTTTTCTTAAATTTGAGATGGCTCATCCTTGAAGGACCGGACACGGGAAAGGGTAGAGATCTATTTCTAGTGATGTGTTATTGTTGTTGGTGACTGCGGTGACGTTTACGAGCTCGGCTGCTATTTGCATTTCACCAACAGCGAGAACTGTGGTTACAGTGTTTGATAGGTGAATTTTGTGAGGTTTAGAAACTTGAGTGAAATTTGAACGGATTCTGTGGATTTTGAATCCTCGAAATCTTGTGAATCCCGTGGATGCGGAAACTTAACAAGCGCCTTTCTTCAGTACTTCTCTTCTTTAAAGATAGGCGATAAATATTAGTATAAGCGCATAACCGTATTCTGTATGTTTTAATATAAGCGTGAGGTGATGTCATTTAGAAGCATTGGATAGGTAAGTTTTCATCGGTTAATGCTTGTTATTGTTATAGAAAGTTGGTAAAGTTCGTTTTGAGCGCTATTTCGGAATTGTTTTGCACGAACGAACGTCTCTGACTGATGAGAGAGAGAGGGAAATAGGACTTGCCGTTGGATACATCGTATGAGCATATTCCGAACGTGGTAAAAGATAGATTGTTGTAGTCAGCTGTTTGGGCAGTGTTTTAATTTATGATGGCGAAACGCCTGAGGGTTCATTTCTTGCACTCGGCGGACTTTTACGTACTTGCGCCGTTCTGTCGCCGTCTTTTTTCGCCGTTATCCCGCGCAGTGATCCTGTGGACTGCCTCGTATCAAGTATGGTGGCCACAGTGATGGGCTTTCTTAAAAAAGTGTGCTAATATGATATTTGCGAGTCAGAGCTGCGGTGTTCAAACAAGAGGGAAGCAGATTTAATTCAGAATAGTGGGTTGTTTGTTGTTTGTCCGCCCGAAGAGAGCGTAATTGGCTTATTCGGACAAAGGAGAGTGTAGTAGACAGATAGCATGGGGGTTAACCTAACTGATCGTCTTTCCTTTCCTAGGTGATCTGAATTAGTGTGTACAGTGACTGTTGCACAGGAAAACATTTAATGGGAATTATGTTTGTAGTGGTAAACAGTTAGTGCACTTGTTTGTGGGGAGCTAGAATGACCGGTTGCAGGTACAGTAGAGATTGGCGGTTCCACAAGGGGCACTGTGTATGGCTAACTCGGTCGCAGTATGGCGGAGTGAAAGAGCAGACATCGACCTACGAGAAAGGATCTTATAATGTGTTCGACCCTGTACAGTGGCGGAAAGTATGCTTTTGATTTTCGTTCAGTTGGATTATCCTTAGCGTTTTATCTTTTTCATAAATTTAAAGTGTTGAAGTTCTCTTGGAAAAGTTTGCAGAATATCCTCAAGGTTTTCGTTGATCGTAAGTAAATTAATGAATTCGTGGGACAAAGATTCCATCATTTAACCTTAAATAGTGTTAAGATACTCGAAATCTATTTTTTAACCCTAAATTTCTCCCCCTTTTAGCAAAATCATCTCTGTGGATCTAATTTGAACGATCCATTTCAGTTGATCTGTTTGCTGAGTGGCGGGTACCGTCCTCCTGATCGTTGCCTTCTCTCGTAATTTGAAAGATTTTGTTATGCAAACTCATGCAATATATTTGCTCATAGCAATCCTCCTCGTCCCTCTGTTCTTTCATCTCATCTCCTCACCACTCGAAAACATGAGCCGAGAAACTTGGGTTCTAGCGGTAGGTTGTGAGTATGCGAGTATTCCAGTAGCCCTATTTTCGTGCATTCAAGAGAGCTGATAGCAATACTGAGATATTATAGCGATACTTAATTGGATGAGGATAGTGCTAAAGTTTTTGTATTAAAGTGTACAATTGTTTTCTGTGAATGAGGCAGAAAGTCGAGCATTTTCTGAGACTTAGTAAACCCTTTTGTAAGAAATTAGCGCTTAGAAGTTTTTTTACTACTGTTTAGGTTTGTTTTGATGAACAGTACCAACCAGGGGTATTTTTCAGGTTTGTTTTGGCAGACGGGGATATGTGGGTATTTTTGACGGCAGGATTGGAGAATCTCATCGGTTCATAGTAGCGGTGTTTTCAGATTCCCAAGGATATGACTCTGGAGTACAAAGAGCTGGAGGAACGGCCAAAGCTGCCTCAGTCGCTGCAGCAATCGTCGGGTCAGCAGGCTGCCCAGACGGGCTCAGCGAGTGTCTCCCAGAATGGTTCCTAGTTGCGGGCTAGCGTCGGGCTTGCCCGCTCGCACATCCTTCCCCTTTCGAGGCTGCCGGTCTTTTATTCGAAACTGTCGTCCGGCTTGTTTAACAACCCAGCCCCGAATATGTCGTTCGGCACTATCCCGGTATTTCACATCTGAAATATCTCAACTTGAACGTCTCAAGCCGATGATTTGACCTGTAAAGTGTTCATTGATACGTTGTTATTGCAATACACTCTTCGCATTTTTGTCGTCTTTCATCGCCTGTTTCTCATTCACTTCTGACAGTTGGCTGATCTGCGTGGAATGAAGGAAGGAGGGGGAGGGAGGTTGGGGGTAGATGACGGGTGCGGACGCACGACATATCAGCTTAAGATGTGTGCAAATGCTCGAGGTTAATTGCATTTTTCATTAGGCATGAGGAGAGTGGTTGTGATATTTAGGCCAATTTGAAGCCACACCACCGATGTCATCACAGGACGGCGGCGTTTTCGTCAATTTTTTCAGCTTGGTCGTTGTTAGACACCTTGTGGTCACTTTCCCACATTTGCTGAATTCGTTCGGTAGCAGAGGTCCGATCTCATAGATGCGGGCACAGGGGAATAGGGATTCTGTAGGCTGAGAAGACATGAGTGCTTGAAATCCAAACAACGAGAACGGTGGCAATATTAGGCAGCGGCCGACTGCTAACGATGTTCTGGGAGAAAGTCTAATGAAGAGTTCGCGGTCGAAAGACAGGATCATCTGGTTTTCAATCATATATTCGGCAGTTGGGTTATTCGGACCGACATGTTTCTGCATGATTCCCTTCTACCTCATCGTTCACGCATTTTCGTTGTGCTCAGTATCGGTCGATATTACGATAACGTTGATTCTGAAATGAACCGAATGATGTGAATGGGAGATTTAAATCTCATATATATGAAATTTTATGAGTATTGGCGCTCTGATTCCGCATTTAAATCATCACATACGGAATGGGGGAGTAGATTGGTTTCTCACGGCGCGTGGTGTTTTTTCTTCACGAGGTAGTAGCGTTTATCGGCATCTTTAGTATCCGCGAAACTTCATTTTCGCTCTCAACGAATTTGACGTTCGATGTGCCCTTCTTCGCTGAAAAAGTTGATTAGATTATGTGAAGGATGGGCGATCGTTTTGCTGAAGATACTGACCAAAGCTTTTCACTGTTTTTGCAAACTACACTTGGATTATCCAGGAAAATATGAGCAAAAATTACTGGACCCTTTTGGAATGCAGCATCGATTTCGGAGAGCAAGTTAATCCCACTAAAATTAACGGGTCAATTCTGGAATTGAAAGAAAAATATTGATCTTTCCACCCCTTGAGGTATTCTTCGGTGTACTCGGTTGGCGACGAGTGCGAACCAAAAAGGATTTCGGAGTAACGCAATTCGTAGCACTGCTTTGTACATTCTGGTGCCTTACAGGTCTGCAACGTGAGGGGTATTTGATTTGAAGCGAATCGCATATCCCACGGATTCTTCCACACCGAGAATTTGTCCTACAAGGAGTGGTTTCCCTTCATCGATGCTGAATGAGGGTTGTGGAGGAGACTACGCCTCTTTGTTTTCCAACAGCGAACAGTGACTCAGTGTGGTCTTTATAGCACATCATCATCATCCGGAGAGTAGATGTCCTTAGCTCATCTAATCGTGACTCGAGGATCGTCCGTCACTGACCGATTGGAGGAAACATGAAAGAGAGGTGAGAGGATAATAAAATCTTGGAAGTCTGAAGATACACGGATAATGAGTTTATAAAATGACGTTAGCGACTGCAGTAAAACATCGAAATTTCATCATTTCCCAACCATCATCACATTTTCTCGAAATCGATCCAAGTTTTAGTGCTTTGATGTAGTGATATATACTTGGCACTATTTTTTCCCAATCAGTCGCCTATTCATAGGAAATATGCAATCATCTATACAGCACTAATATTTCTCGCCCTCTTTTATGTTAGAAATTTTTCGTTATTATTTCATAGTGTACTTTTTTTGGTTATCATCCTACTGCTATGTTTTACTCTTGTTAGCATTGCTGTCACAACTGACTATTGCAGTTTTTAGCAGTTCGATAGGTTGGTGCTTGCAGCAGTAATATAATCTAGTCGAGAAAGACGATGAGAGGTCATGCAGCAATAAACTGACCTCATAGCAGTACATATTATTGGATGCAATAGGAAGGCAGTTTTGTACGCAAATGAGCGTTGATAGCAGTCGAAAAGGTTTAAGCAGTTCCCTCAACTTCATTACTGCATCCACTCGAAAGCGATATTTGCGAAGCTGGCTTTCTTTCTTGATCCATAAATCCCTCTCTTCATAAATGGAAATTTGCGATGAACTTAAGAGGAGTTTGCAATAGTGTCGGGTATGAGGGTAGGCGAATGGGAAAGTTCGCTACGAATTAGTACCACACTGGATGGCGAAAACTGTTGCAAAAGTATGCTAAAGAAACACGTAGCATTGATAAAATAGAAGTCATGCTTGAAACCGACCGGATGTTTCTTTTCCTCATGGGAACGCTGTCATTGCAAAAGAGCCCAATCGTGGTGCTCTCATCCCATTGCAATAATTATGCAATCTGCAAAATTGCAGTACATATTCGCTTATGCAAAATGCACATTTTGCAGTGGAAACAAAGACAAATGTTGAAACGATTCACTAACATATTTGAGGAACGAGCACCACAAAAAATTGTCCAACCTCTAGGTTGAAAAAGAGTGCACAAGAGAGCTAGCTCGACGTTGATTTTATCACCGTTATCAGTTGTTCTAGATCTTCCCCTCCATTCGTGCAAGTCCACCCTCTTCCCTACACATTCCACTCTCAAGTGGTGAGGCTTATGGTCCACCGATTACGAGCAGTGTATGCCCCATCTGTGCGTCCTTACGCCTCCCGTACAGTTTTTGGAACAGCAGCAGCAAATTTCGCATATCTTCGCCAAAGACACGACTCCGGGGCGATATCTTCATAATAACATGCACTCCGCTGCCATTTTCGTCAGAGTCGTTCTTTCTCTATGTGCTTGTGCTCTTGACATCTAGTGCTAAACCGCAACAATTCCACCATTCAGTCAGCAATAAATCGAATAAACAATATAACTATGAATAAAATAAAATATCGATAGAAACAAACGATGAATCGATAAACAATAAATCAATCGATAAAACCGCTCGATCAATAAATCGAAACATATTAAATAGTCCGCTGTGAATGATGAGTCCTTGAAATCGGCACGGATTATAGCAGTGACAAGCTACATCTTCCAAACAGAGAAATGCATTGTTCTGGTGATGCTTTGGAATAAGGATGCTGATATCTGAAAGGCAAGTCTCACCCCTGACGTGCCGACTATGGTCATGAGCTCCTTTTGGTGTGGCACCGCAACCTATATGTTTTGTTGGTGTGGACTGGACGCGGAAGAGCTTTTCGATGTGCAGACCGCTGTAGTTGACCTGGAATGACGAGGTTAACGTATATTTGGAAAACGAAGACATTCAGTGCCCACTTGAATGTCTGCGGCTGCTCCCCATCACAGAAATAAAGACTTCAGCCGTCCTGTTCTCCTCTTCTCAATCTGTAAAGTGGAATGATTCAATAGAGCGAGGTCAACCAGCTTGCATGATAGATGAAGTCATTTTGCTGATGGAGCGCAGCGACCTTCCCCCATCTTGGTGCTGTTACAAAGAGCCCGAATAATAGAACCTGCGGGCATATGCCACAGTAACTCCATAGGTTTGCTCCTAAAAGCAGCAAGCGGTTTCATGGTTTTTCGGGCAACAGCAGTGCAGTGAACGTTCCTGCAAATATTAAGACACGTTCTTAAGAAAATAGAGGTTCAACGACTGTAATGAAATTGTACGATGAGGAAGATAAGGATGGTTGTCACTATACACAAAGCTTATCTCGCCACGATTGCAGTTACATCTACAGAAAACAAGCTTCTCGACGCTGATAGCCTTGCCCGTACCATCAGGCAGTGTCCGAAATAACAAATGCCTTGAAAATTTCATCCTTTGAATGTGGAATGAACTTCTTAATAAGCAAGTGATGTATTGTGGGAGGCATACGAGTTCAGTCCCATGCCGGAAATGTTGGTGCGATGCGACCACTGCTACTGGCATAGTCACAGGTGACAAAAGTGAATAAACGTAGAGGGCAGGTGAAATCCCACCTGCTTCATCTGTACATTAGCGAGAGTGATTTCGCGGATGAACATCTCCCAGTTAACAGCGCACAGCACATAGGTTGAATTTTTTTTGATGGATATACCCATCATCTTTCTCTCTGTCAGCTTTAGTGACCATAGATGCGTGAAAGTGAAGAGGTAGTCCTCAACAAAACTGTTACTGCTTAACGTAGTAGGGGATAATTTTGATCAATAAAGCTCGAATTTCATTAAACGAGAGCGAAAAAGACAGCAGCGAGAAAAAGCTTCTGCTGCAATTCGTTGTGAAACTATAAGTTTCTTATCACCCCAACCCCTCTTCCTCTCCTTTCTTGATTAAAATTGTATAGACGATGAAACTCTTGAAACACTCTGACAGTGTCATGCTCAAATGTCGATAAAATGACGCCACAGTATTCTATAGTACTATGGAATGGGTTTATAGTGTGAAGGTCTTTTGATAGGCCTGAGAAGAGTCATACCCAAAGGCGTAAAGAACAGTGCAGGTTACGACTCTTTGTCCATCTTCCTCACATTATTCATCGAAATGTCGACGAATTTTTGATTTCTTTGTCGTCCACATAGAAGAAACAAATCTTCAATGTCAACATATCTATCGATTTCGACAAGGAAATATAATAATACTATTTATTCTTAAGGAGAGTTTTATAATCAGCTAAAAGCGGTGCAACTCAAATCGAATTTCCACGAAAAATAATGGTGAAGAAAGCCGAGAGGGCAAGGAAGCGATGAATAACTGCAGTTAGGAGTCGCTCTATTGGAGCTTTGCATTTTGGTGTCGATGGCATGAATTTGTTAGAATTATTTCTCGCAAATTCGTTTCTCTAATTTGAAAAACTTAACCGCAAATAAAGATAACTTTCAAATCTTATAAATACTGCACCATTGATCGGACATAACTTCACAGCGATTTTTGCTCCGCTCATAAACGATAAAGCCCCATCTATGGTTAAGCATCAATAATTCCTACACTGAACTTTCAAAGTGACTAAACTTTAAGCTGCAAAATTCATTCAGCTATATATATATATATGAAGTGTATAGAAATTTCCTTGAATAAGTAATAATCGACCAAATAATCTTTCTTAATTTAACGAAAGTACGCTAGATTCGATAACGAAGCAATGATTTTCGAATAACACTTTTCCAAAGTTTCAGTATTCAAAAAATGGAGCAAATCACTTCAATGAGGAAATTCTGAAAAAAAGTACGAATGGGTTGGAGGTTACCTGTTACTCTTTGAATCTCGCAGCTGCAGACTACCTAATGAACTAGTCACGATGACAATTGAATTCCGGCACACAAGCGGCGTTTGCTCGTCAAATAACATAATCTCATTGCCGATGTATTTCTCTGCTCGATGCTTGCCTTCTGCTTTTTTGCCTATTGTTTGCTAGAAACTGCTTAAATTCTTGTATCAGCGATATTTCTTATCATTTATTTCATATCACCTTTTTCGCATAGGAGATTTCGATAAGGATCCATAGTTTTTCTGAAATTCATTCTCATAAACGATCAAATTAAAGAGGTTGAAAAGTGAAACAGCATTAATTCTGACTAGATGAGATGAGATTAATTTTGCAATTAAACCTGCGAAGATTTTCAGCGAGAATTTGCATTTGAAGCTCATTTCTTTCCTCGACTTTTTAACGACACGTTAAAGATATTCTAATATCCGACAGCCTATCACCTATCGGAATTTCCGTCTTCCGAAAAAAATTTAATTTTCGGTCCTTCTGGGCTTCATTCCCCTCCACAGTTATAGTGATTCATCCGCGAAGAGATCAACGTAACGACGTGAACAATCTCTATAGACCCGTATAATTGTTTCTCTTTTATTTACAGCTTTTAGATCGATGACTCCATATTCAACTCGCACATAAGTTTATTTCCATAGGTGATTAAACTCGAACGGTTTTATTGCCTACTGCTCAAGAAACATTGAAATGCATCCCACGGTTGGAAGGACGTGGATTAGTTTTGTGAGTGGATAAATAAGGAGTCCGACTCAGAAGTCACTTACCACTTCCAATGTGTGCTTCTAGCAATCTTTTAATGCCTCTCAAAAATCCCACATATCCCCTCAGTTATTAGAGTTTTATCCCTAATACAGTTTACTTAATGCAATATATACTCTCTATCTGTCTGGGTTACCTGGTTGCTCTATCTCTTTGCAGAATTTGCTTAAGCATGTTTCCTAATACTTTTCTGTTGTACAGGTGAATGAATAAAACCCATTTGTTACTTAATCTTGATTGGTCTACATTATTATAAAGTGCTCGCAATGTCAATAATCTGTAGCACCTGTAGTAGTTTAATGAAAATTTCACCATAGGCTTAGGGAAATTGCGAATGGGGCCAGAAACCCGTTGCAGAGAAAGACACAGACTACGGAAATTCGGATAAACCTGAAAAAAGATCGGAAAGGAAGGGGAAAGTAAAAATCATTAATGTTATAACTTTTGTGGCAATCATAGTAAATTTTTGCTCTTGGTGCATATTTCTTGCAGCAATGCAACATAATTAGTCGACAAAGCTGTGCACACATAACGAGTTAATTTCCAGTTCGCGCGTAATAGTTAACATATTTTCGGTAGTCCGCAGTGAAATAATTGAAGTCAGTTATAAATGAACATATTGATGAAGCTGTGAGCGGTGATGTGCTTTAATGGGCACTCGTCTTATTCTCGCTTTGGTTGATGTCACATGCTGTTGGAGTAGCTGCGAATGTCGTTCGCAAACTATTGTTTTAGCGCAAATATTTATGGTTTGGCTTCGATCACTGAAGTTGCTGCCCCGAGTAGCTTTATGAGCGCCTCTAGGAGACTTAGTAACCACGTGTGATGGGTCTTTGCGACGATCCGACTGAGAGTATCGTCCTTGTAAACCCGTGAGCACAAAAATTGTTTAGTGCGCTTTAACAGCACAAAAAACGGTCAGAAGAATTATTTTCATCCAAAATATCAAGGCTTAGGCCTCTAATATAAAATTTAGAGCCAGTTATGAGACTATAGAAATGAAATCGACACAAAGCACGGAGCGTTTGGCATTCGTTACGTTTATTTGATATAGAGATACTTTCGCATTCAATAACGTTTCAGTTAAAGATTCATGTAACGTCGACTAAAAACTTCCATGATTTCACTTCATATTATTTTTCACATCTCTCCTCTCTTTCTCCTTCCAGACCTGACGCAATGCTCAGAAACCCCTACTTCCCCCTTCCCAGCCCGCATCCTTACCCTCTCTTGTCTGTTAAAAAATTGTTGCAGAAATATGTTTGAAGTTTTATTCGTCATAAATAGATCTCGCATGTTTTCGCTGTTCGGAAGCGATGCATCTCAGTTCCCAAGGGATCAAGCAATTGTAGTGAACGGACGCGCTGGCTGAGCTGGCAAAGGAGCAGTCATTTATCACATCAAGGCAAATACACAAATGTGCAATGCTGCTTGCTCTTCTCTACATCGTCTCATTTCATCCACGTTCTTTCAGCTATACCACTGCGTCATTTCTCCTCTTCCTTTCCTACCGTTTGAAGATTTCATGTCATTATTGAATGAAATACAATAAAACGAAATCTTGTAAGCACTTCATTTATCCAAATATTTCAAACAGTCGATTGAAAAGTTGCCGAAAAAATGATCTATCCGAGTAATTTTTCTTCTATTCTCCATGAACCCCTAAGAATCTCTAATAAGCATCATAGCTTATTCATATTCCCAAATTTATTCTTTAAGCAATTCTCGTTCGCGCATTCTTCATCCAACAAAAACATCTCTGTTCAGCGATTTTGATTATGACGATGTGTAACCGAGTATACTCAAGTCTATCAAATTCCTTGATTATTCTCTATACGATAATTTCGCTTGGCGGGCTACAACAGATAATGCGATAAAACCTTCCAAGCGTGTATTACGCAAAAGAAGAATACCTCCTACTTTAATTCCTTGTTGTCGGTCCGTTTTGAGTTATTAGCACTACACTGGCGGAAAAATTTTAAAGTCAAATTCCTCGGAAAAGCGGTTGAATGCTCTTCGTAACGGAACTGCTAGCAACGAGCTTAAATAACAAGTCAGTCAAACACTTTATTGAGTCGTTCTTTCTGAATATCGACTCAACGAGTTGGTAAATTCCACAGAGGTGCAAAAAACACGTGTCGCTCTCGCGTCTTCCTTTTATTTGAATTTGTATTCCCAGATACGCAGGTATTTTCATGAGGAAGTTATAATTCCATATTCTAAAAATATGAAAAAACTGACATTTACCAATAGTATATCTTGGAGAGTTGTGACTTAGATATCACAACACTTCCCGTAGTGAGGTGGAATTCGTTTGAGAGGGGAGTGTTATTCTTGTGCCAGATACGCCCAGTTCAACATCATCAAGTGCACGCCTTTCTTCAACGGCTTCAGGGATTCTTTTACAAGTGAGATTACTGTGTGCACATACAACTGCCGCGGAGGGTTGCGATGGGGATGGCATTGCTGGTTCTTGTGGAAGCTATTTATAAATTATTCTACACCTAAATAATTGAAAAATTCATTCTAACTTTCGTATATCATTTTTTTTTTCAAACGCATTTGCACTTTCCTTCTTTTTACTTCCACTGAGAATTATTTGTCGCAGGGAATACCATCACTGAAAATGCATCGATGTTCAGAAATTTATTAAACTCGTCGAGAAATGCCCCGAGACCATTTAATTCCCTCTATTCCCATCCCCCCCCCCCTTCCACCCAACGCCCCTTTTCAAACCCATCTGTACTGGTACAGTTCGCTTCTGTCGGCGTAGTATGAATTCATTTATAAAATGACTGGCTCAATAAATCGAAATCATTCAAAAATATTGTTTTTCTACGGAAATCCCCCTTGATTTTTCATATGGTTCTCCAACCAAACGTTAATGGAAAAAATAGTAACAGAGAAAAGGCTTTCCTAAAAAAAGATTTAAGAAATGAACGCGACGGGTGCGGTATTATAGGGATACCACAGAAGTACAGTGAAAATTGACCAAATGTGTCGTAGCGCTCATAATTCCAAATGCTGAGGTGCATGAAATAAGGTATAGGATAAGCAAACAGCTTACTATAATTTATATGCGAACGCCATGCGTGTTACTCCTGTCTCTTCCTCCCCATCCATGGCTGCTAATAAAGATTTATCGAAATCCGTCCATGTTTGACCCCGACACTAAACTTTACTTTTGGCTTTGTTAGGTGAATTATTCAAAAATCATTTGACCGTTCACCATTACATATTTCCACCATATGGCTACGTTAAATGTTTTCTAAATTAGTTATTTCTCTATATTTTCTTCTGCATTGAAATTCGCGCTCGTATCAAATTTTTAGCAGCACTCCATGATGAATAAAAAGTTGAATTTAATAGTACAATTACTGTAATTTAGAACATTTGTGACAGACAGAAATGTCGCCATATTAGTAGCGCTGATCGATGAATGTCATGGCTGCATTATAATTAGTGAGTAGTAGCAGTGAGTGTCAAAATGGGTGCAAGGGTGTGAAATCGATACCCGAGCGATCGGCTAACGAGTACCGTCATTGTAATCGTTGTGTTGCGCAGATATGAATAGGAATAATCCTGAAAGATGTATCAAAGCATCGATTGTTGATCGTCACCTTCCGAAGATCCTGAAATCCAGAAAAGTTGCAAGTTTTTAAAGAATTTGTATTAAAATATATGGAAGAGTGTTAAAGACCTGCAGAAACCGTGCTTTTTTTGATTGTGCTGTTATTTTCCCGTTTACTATATACATATCGCCGAACAATTCATATTTATCATCGCATTTTTCATTTAAGACTGCCCTAAAGAAATTTATTATTGTGCCCTAAATGCCGTATAAGAAAAAGGTTCTTGAGGGCTTATTAGATTTCATATATATGAATAAAGCACGTAGAGCTATGAGAAATGTTGACTTTCCAAAAGAAAATAGGAAATCAGCATGCTTTCATATTTCTCACATAACTAAATTCTAACTGAACTGAAGTAGGATATTTCCTCCCAGGTTTCTAAGGAAAATACTTATGGATTATGCATATCAAATTTATAAATGTAGCTTTGCTGGCTTTCGAATTGAAGGTGTCTTCAAGACATTCTGAGTTGCATTCGAGCATCCGCATTCGCAAGTTGCAAATAACACCTCATCAAAACTTAATTGTGATCTGTTGAGATAAACCAAAATGCTACACATCACCGGTGAATAGTTTGGTGACAATGCCATCAACAGATTTATTCCTCAAAAGTTTTATTTTCTTTCTTGTCTCGCCTTTTACAACCTCGGGATCTCTATTTTTGCAGTTTTGTTTCTTTCCAAACGATCGATTGGAAGATCGGTGCAGAAAATTTTTAACGTTGTTTTCATAACTCAATGTTGCAGTTACACCCAACTGTTCAACCGTCACTCAATTTTCACTATGCATTCTTTTAATTGAACATTTTTTTAATTAAAGGTATTCGTTGATTCAATTAGTTAGGTTGTATTTCTAATGTTTGACAGCATTGGCTACTTTTGTTCTCACTTATAGGCGGAACTGTTCGAGGAAATTGCTTCCGAATAATTCAATTGAAATCGCTGATAGTTCTTATGTTTTCGGAGACTCTTTTCTCCCCCAGAGGGTCTACATCACTCGTTTTATGGCTTATTTAATTGCCCAAATTTGTTGCGAGAAAATGAAGCAATCCTCAAGCGTTATAATTCTTAGCAAATTGAAAAGTCGGGAAATTGCGAAAGAGCGGAGAAAAATTCGCTATGAAAGTTGAAGAATTTGAAAATTTCAGGTGCCCTGCTACTTAAAAATATTTGTTTCGCAGAGTCAAAAATGCAAATAAGAAAAGATCATAATAATTTATCCATTCACTTCGAATACTTCTTAATTATCGAGGCAATCATTAATCCATCAATTCAGCGATGAAAAATGATACATTTATACTTAAGTAATATTTGGCTCGCATCTAATCAAGATTGATGGGTTACTTTAAAATTTTAAAGAGATATGACAATGTGTAACATTCGAACTGCCCGACTGATTCAGTCTAAACGACGGGACTATGGTTTTTTTTCATCATCAAACTACCGCCTATTCACAAAGTGAGTATTTAATGAATGGGAAATTAATCGTCCCGTTTCGCAAGATTTCGTTGAGCTCAACAGATCATTCGTCCGTTATATGATTTCTCTCTTGTATAAATGAAACAGTCATGTACCAAAAGCTTTCAAAGAATTCATATGCAAATATAGCTTAGCGATAGACTAACACTGCCTCATTTAAATAGTTTTTTTGGAGGAACCTAGAGGCTTCGGCCACTTTTAGAAGCTGAGACCAGTTCGTTTTGGATATCTGATCCTACAAACTCTATTCTTCAATTAACGCAGAGAGTGACCACTGCTTTTATTACTAACCATTGGCAAGACCTTCTATATAAAATATTATCCTTCATTGTGGTGAGAAAATTTCTCCGACAAGTTGTGTTTCACTGCGATGATGTTTAACTGATGTCGCTGAAGAGCATGTTTGAAATAGAATCAGGTCGTTTGAATATCCAATCGAAACTGGTGTCTTTTTCAACCCAAAAATGAATTCAACCACATCCGCAACAGATAATAAACCAAATTATTGAACTTGCAAAATGCCACACACACACAACCGTGGATTAGATAAATTCCCAGTTAAAATACACTCCAATAGTCGATATATTCTAATAGTTGTACTAGTACGATTCATACATATCTTATAGAAATAGCAGAGTGCAAGTTGAAGACGGAATTTATTCACCTATGGATACTGAAGGACAGTCGATCCGACCTCTTGCTGAAATTTTATCAACTCCATAAGTTGCTCCATTCGATGTCATGCCAATCAGTTATGTCGCCGCTAGTGCATATTTTACTTTTATTTTAGGACTTTATTACAGATGATGATTCGCTCTGAAATTTTCATGTATCTCCTCACTTCGACGATATACTCATTCGCCGACGATTATGCAACAAAATTGTTGCTTGACGCCGAAATGGTAATCGCTCACTTCAACTCCCTACAGGGGATTTTCTAATGCTAAAAAAAATCGTTCTCTTTTCGGAAGAGTGAAGTCGAGGGAATAGAATAAATTTTTGATCAGTGAAACCTATAGGGAATATCCCAAGTGTTCTGTATGTTCTGTGGTAGGTTTCTATAATATTCTGGACCTAGTATCCTGTTCCACTCTTGAAAGATTCATGCTACCAAATGATCAAACCTATTCTTCTCATGTTATAAGCGCAGTCAAAAATGAGTCGACCTCAGCCTCACTGCATCGATTCACTAATTACCAATTTTAAAAGATCAAACTGCTAGCAGATGATATAAACAAATCTCGACAGTTCAGGTGCTAGTTCAAATAACTTCACTGGGTCGTCACCCTGCTCAAATATTCAACTGATATTAGTATGCCAGTTGTTCATGTCTACAACGGCTATTTAGTGAGTGCAGACATACGATCACATACAAACCTTAAAAGACGTTACTTTATCAAATACAGTGACTTACCGACGCCAGCAGACATTAGTACATCATATACGATCACAGACAGAGGTTAGCGGACACACGTGCCTCAGAGGACTGCTATTTATTGCACAAACAATCAACAAAATGATTTAAGCATCCTCTTATTACTACTTGGAGCGGAAAATTCATCAAGAAGCACTCACTCGTCCTTCCTGAATACTAATAACAAACTAAGAGAGAACAATTCATAAAATTTGCATTCCTAGCATGCATGATTTCACTGATGCGATTTGAGAGATGCAATTCTTCAAAATACCTGCCATCACTGATCAGTGTCAAATATTTAAAAGTACCTCAAAAAAGATTTTTGACTTGTCATGTGATTTTAAACAAATGCTCAATATCAATGCTAATCAGCCCCCTAATCGAGAGTATCACTAATAATATTGATTGACTGCATGATGGAGATTGCCATCAGTGCCGATAGATTATATAACTGATACTTTTAGACTTGTTCTCGACAATCACATCATCAGAAAAACCAGTATTAAAATGTAATACTAACGAATTTGGTGACAAATTTATGGATGAATTCTGAAAGAATTTCTTGTGAAGAGCGTTTCTTGTCTTTATGCACAGAATGGACACCCCTCAATGACGATGAGTGCAAAGAAGGCAACGAAAGGAAATTAGCACCTCGCTCACCAAAAATTCATCTGCGTTTATTTGATTAGAGGCCACCGAAATCGATCCGCACTATAAACACTAAAATAGCAGCGGAATTTCGAGATATCTTGAATGTACCACGACAGCTACGTGAGTTGCTTATGGAAATGGAAATTTCGAGATGATGATTCAAATCGTGTCTCTATGTGGAAACCATAGTTTATCCTTTTCACGTTCGTTTCCTTTAGAAGTATTGGCAAAAAATCATTCGCTCCCTCAATAAATAACAAAACGATGCAATCGTTAGGCGAAGTGTCTGAGGTCATCAATTTCCGAGCACCACTTGCAACGTTCGATCGAATCTTAAACGACCTTCCACATGGAAATTTTTGGGCAATTCTAAGCTTCCAGTATTCTTTTTTTAGGTTAGTGGATCAACTTGAAAGTTTCTGTGAACGAGTTTATAGCTTAAAAAACTGTAACTCTTACTTCGGTGATCCTCGAATCGAAGGAATTCTCAGGAAAGAAGACAGACAAACAAGGACACACGCTTTGACGGGGCACTGTCGTAATATGTTATACAATCACGAATTCGCATGTGAGAAAAAAGACAATAAATACTGTCAATTTGCGAGCTTCGAGCTGCAGAAGTGGTCGGTCAACATAAGCAAATGAAAATGCAAAAGATATGAACGGTGATAAGCGGTATACCGCAAGCATAGAAGACCATTTCTTCAAATTTATCACCAAATATTGCAAACGACATTTTGCAGCAACAAAAAAAAAACAATAAGGGAAGATGTTTTTGTTGCAGTTGCCAACCGATGAAGGCGGCGAAGAGAAAAGGAACGAAAGCTGCATAAAGGAGGACTTGACGCTGAAAATCGGGTAAATACTTAGAATTACTTATTCAGATAATTTCATTCTTCAATTTTAAGCCCTCTTTTTTCAACATCTACTTATTGATAATCCATCAGTTGCAAACACAACGATGATATGTGGTGCAGCAGAAACTCTTATAACAGCTTCCTGACACACTCCAACGGTTATTCAACACTGCGACCAAGGAGTCCTTTAGATCGTGTTTCCCATCTCCTAACTTCAAGACCACGCTCTCCTCAGAACATCCATAGGGAAAAGCGCTAATTCGAACTTTGGAAATTCATTTGCTCTAATAGGCGTTCAAATGTTTGTGATGTCAGGATGAAAAATATTTAGATGCATTATCTCAAAGAACTGTAACAATATTAAGCGAGTGGCCCTTTATTAATCGACCGGAAGGTGTGGTCTTATTTCTCAAATATCGTTTTTTAATGGATAAAATGATCTTGAGGAATAATTACTAGAGAATATGACCTCTCTCTAGAGGTGTCCTATGAGAATAAGAGTACTTCAAACTTCCGCTTGAATTTGAAGTTTCCCATTCGATAAAAAAAGCTCATTTCATATGTGAATAGGTAAGAATTCGAATGCATTTTTGAGTGCAATTCAGTCGGTAATTGTTGCAAAATGATGTCATCGAATGCGGGGCGTCGCGCATATTCTTATGGCATCCGTTGAATTCAACGCTCTCATTTCACATTCACCTACAGCGCTCTAGTCTATTGCACGACGTCATCAATAAAAACTACCCACAACATTGACTTCAAACATATTGCACTGCATACAAATATATGCACACCTTCTCGGCGCATATCGCAGCGCAATAGCAATATGATAGTCCTCATCGAAATGTTCTTATAAGCCGTTTCCAGCATCGGAAGTGTGGTCGACGTGCAGGCGAACCTCTCGCATCTATCAGCTGATCGTCCAAAAGGAGTAATAAATGAGACACTTGTTAAAATTGATGACACGAGTGGCTCATCGAATAGAGACAACAAAGACGACAAAAAAGTGAAATTAAAAGAGAAAAATCCGAAACTGATAAAACATCCACGAGTAATCGTCAAGGAGGAATCTTCAAGAGGTAATGGATCTTACGCGAATACGACAATGACCAACAGCGTCCGAAAGTCAAATAACTACAACAGCTGCAATGGTGGATTGTCTCAGCGGCAGACAGAAACGAACAGCGAAGGTGTCACAACAAATCCGAAAAAATTAATGAAAGGAAAGGATATTTCAGCCAAAATGGACAGTGTATATAACACGAAAGAGAAAAAAACCACGATGAAGGTAAAGGAGAGCAAAGAACGCGAGAACAAACGAGAAGCGATAACGAGGCGATTACGTATGCTACGAATGTTCCTCTTTAAGTAATACTCGCCGAAGCTTAAATTGTTCCACTCATAAAACACTTCTGTTTATTAATTATTAATTATTCGTATAGATGAAATTAATTCCTCCACAATATGCTAATGATTTCCAATATATAACTTAATTTATGATATCAGTTTGCAGTAATCACTAGAAATCAGTGTTAAAAATTGGTTCCGACGGTGAATACGTTCTCTCGGAGCGTTCTTGAAGGAGTGAATATTCCTTCTGGAGACTTTTTTGCGTCTCTGTGACCTTTATTTACCTTCCGATTAATTCCTTTCACTATATTTCCAAAACAAAAAAAGATCTTCAGAAGTGATTTATTATTCCACTCTGACGCTAAAGTTCATTTCTGATGGTCAATTTTATTGCCGCTCGAAGAATTAAAATTAGTTTCATGTTACACGTATGCAAATAAAAAGAAAATGCAGAAATGAAAATCAGTGTGGGATGAGGTGGGGGGATGGGAAAGGAGGTGAGAGCGAGGTTCATTCCAGTTGAACAACTGTGAATGTAAAGTTAGAACAGTACTTAATCGATTCAGTTCGAACAAGAAATGGGCCTTTCGCTTGTCGCTGGGAATGATTTTAAAAAAATTCACTGCTGTACAAGGCGAATGTTGAGAAGCGAAGTTCAAGAGAAAGATCGAGCTGAAACATTCGCTAGCATCGTTAGTAGCAGTAGCTCGACAAGTATGAATTGAAGCCATTCGTTGATCGTGCACGGTATGGACGAGATCGTGCACGTCACCGATAATATCGCAGACAAATGGTATGGACGAGCAAACGCCCAATTTATTTGATGCGCATATTCCTTTCAACTGATTATTTAATATTCGCTTATTTATATATAAATAGTAAATATTAATAAGGACGCTTTTGACAACGATTTTTGCATATTCACTAATTCATTTATTATTACGACATAAGTGATGTGCACTTTATAAAGCACAAAAGAGCCTGGTGGACATACCAAAGTGGATATATATGTATGAGAAGTAGACAAGATTGCTGTGGCGCCATCTCAGTGCAACACAATGCATAATTTCATCTGCAGAATAACTGAATGAACGTTGATCTGATGTATGCGATTTTATTTCCTTTTATATTTCAAAATCAAACATCAAAGAACCGAAAATCTTCAACTTTCGGAAAGCAAAGTTCATCGCCGTCACTTCGAACAACGACCAAAGTACTTCTAACGTTCCAACTACTTCATTTCTAAGACAGCCAACCGAACAAAAGATTTGAGAAGAGGTTTGGATTTTTGCGGTTGAAGTTGATTTAAATCGAATCGGAGATCTGCTTTTTGATTCGACTGAATCTGCATCATAGCGAGATATGTGCCACTGGAAGATTTAAGTGGGTGGGCAGTGGATCACAATACACCAGAATTATTAATCGTGACGGAGGTCTGAAAAATTCTTCCCCACACCAAATCGACGAACCTGCAGCTGCAACTTTACTTGATCTGGTGCAACGAGTGTAGAATATGACGCACGAGCTGTTTTGCGGGACCGATCCACTAACTTTCCACCGAGGAAAGATTACGAAGACTACATCACGTAAGGAGAGATAGATCTGAGGCATTTGGAGTGAAGCATAAATATGGAAAGTGTATTTTCTTCAGTCCACTAATAATAGAACTCTCTTTCAGATAAGCGTAAAATTTTTGGCAAGGAAAAAAGGAGAAAATAGCTCCACCCACCCAAATTTCCCCATACATACTATTTAATTCCCAGCAATAAACGCATTCCCCCAATCATACTTATTTTCCCTAACGTTCAAATTTTTTATTTTCCAGCCGTCAAATCAATACAAACTGATAAGGCTGCATCGGTAAGCTTTAGCAACGCAAATGTAAAGCATAAATTTCACAGGAATCCAACGAATTTCCTTTTTTTGACTTTGTGGTGATGAAAAACTCATAAAAAGAGGTGATCATATATACTGCTCCTCATATATAATAGCTTTTATGTCAAATAATTTCTACCAATTGGACGCAATCAAATCATTTCAGCATATTAAATCATAAAAACATGCAGTGACGTTTGCTCACTCTAACCATAAAATCGATTACTCGAGTTATTCAACTCTCACAAAGTATCGCACAAATAAAATCGTATGGAAGTGGAAGAAAGTAAAAGCTGGTGTTGAGAAGTTCTAGATATAACTTCAATCTGCATCCCTTTTTCCTCCAAAGTTCACCCATCAATCCTCTTTTTTAAACCCATCACTCCCTCCCTTTCCTTTTTAATTCCCTCCTTCCATCCCTCCCCCCTTCTCCCAACATCTACGCCATTGCCATTCATGATGTCTCATTTGATCACTGCCTACTCCCTTCAACGCAAAGAATACTCAACTTTAACAATGATTCAGTGCAGCACACCAACGATATGGGGTTATTGATCGCATGAAAGGATTAATAGGGCATAATTCGAATCGAACGAAATAATGAACAACGTGTAAGTCAGTTTATACATTCTTCACAAAAGAACACACATATACAATAGAAACGAAAGAAATTCGACAGCGCTTCAATCACTCGCGAGGCAAAAGCAATATATTTCTAGAAATGCCGCAAAGAGAAAATCTCATCAGTTCAAGGGCGATACTCTCTCCCCTCCCTCTCATTCCCATATTTTTCTAAGTTCTTACCTGGGCGCCATACCCCAACTGATACATATTTTTCCATAAATTTAATTATCTTTTCAAAGCAACTAAAAGCACAAAGTAGAGCTAAAACAACAAGTACCATTTGAATACATTTTTTTGAAGAAAGTACTAAATCGATAACACCTCTCATTTATGCTCACTCGTGATTTGGATCATTCTAATTTCAGTCATTGGTACAGCACCTATACAGTAAATTACGATATTAATAACAGTACAGAACCACTTCTGTATGCTATTAGACAGCAGAACATAATCACTCCCATCGGTTATGTTATGCAAAAGCATAACCCAAAAGCTGCAGGAAAGCCAGCGTCCGATAAATTTTGTTGCCATAGCCAGAAAATTGAAATACAGGGGAAGGTGGTCACCGGGAACTTCTTAAATCGCCAGGAAATTTGACCTCGGTTCGAAAGACCGAGCTTGCTTACTTTGGACAGACGCTGTAAAAAATGTGTCATATATAAAAGCCAACACTCCTGTAAACTGTGGTCAGTAAATGGACAATGACCATCTGAAGAGAAGCAGAACACACAATGAAGCAAATGCTACAAAGTGCGGCACAACCGGTAACGTGGCAGATCCCGTCGAATCGTTCGGTGAAACAGTTCCACTCGGCGCATGCTCGATTACTGAGTTATCCATTGGTGTAACTTCTTGAACAACCGGCTGCAAGATGAACTATCGCGATGACGGTGCAAGAGAGGTAAGGATGAGGTTTCTTCAATCTCGATGTGGTTGAGGGAGTGGAAGATGTAAGTCAGCTGGCTGTTTGGACAGTGATGTTTGCTTTGGAACTAAGTAAGAGTATGACTGGTTGATCTGCAGTATTGATGAACATCGCTTCAAAAGAAACCCATAATTAACTGCATAAAGGAGATAAATAAAAATAGATAACGCCGAAAAGTCGAAACCTACTGTTTAAACAACACTTCTAAAAAAGTAGTAATGAAGAATGTGACATACTTGGAGAACTTATTGATCACTACAGATTGGCTAGACATTGAAGATACATTTGCTGCTATCGCAAGCTTGCAAGGAGTTTTCTAGAAAAACTTCCGAAAAAACATATGAAGGTCATCTGAATGCTTGTGGAAATGTGCTGCATGTCGCTTTATAGGAGTACTTTTAAATAGAAGCTGAACGAAAATACACAAACTTAAGCAAGAACCTCTCTTTTCTAAGATGACTTCCCGCAGTCGCTGGTTGTGTAGCAAAGAGATTATATTACCCTATTGTACACTCGGGGAACATGCATTCACAGTTAACGAACGACACTTTCCTTCCAATAAATTGAAATAGAGCAGTGCTCTCGTCTCTCCTCTTTCTCCTACCCTATCCCATTTTCATATTTCCGGTGTCTAGAAACAAGTCTTCCACCTACCGTAGTGCAAGCACGAAGAACGACGTTTTTGAGATTCTCACAGAGTTTGTCGTCACGAGTGGTGCACGTGCACTGTGCAAGTGCAGCACCTTGCTTCGTTGCGAATGTTTGCGCTAGACGATCACGACACTTCTTATTGCACTGAGCGTGCGTTGCATCCGCTTCACACTCCGACACGAATACCTCCCACTTTGCGTTGCACTGCAGATTACCATTTTCGCATTCACACTCGCGTCATACAAAATGGCGCACTGACTTTGCTCGCCAACACTTCCTTTAAGACCCACAGATCTACTCTATCGAGAAACGATTGATTTTATCAATAGGATGGAAGGCTGCATCTAATCCCAACTGGATATGATGTTGGACTCAACACCGTTGCAAATACTCAGGACGGAATTTACGTACGAAAGTCCACTTAACAGTTCATTTCTACTTAGGCCGTACAAAGTCATTAGTTTTTTTCTTTTTCATCTTCCCGTCATATTTCTCTCGTTCATCACTCACCTCTTATTACTGCTTATCATTTGTTGCTTAACATTTGTAAATGATATGGGTATTTATCGTTGGATTTCAAAAAAAAACCACAGTGGAACTATACAGAGATATGAACTATTGTGCTTGGAATTCCCCGCACAATAAATTGATAAACGAGTGGGTCCAAATAAAATGCAAACCATATTATTACTCACAACACTTGCAACGAATGGTATTTTCTAAGGTAATTTCGCATCTATGCAAAGGTAGGCGAAGAAAAGGACGAAGGGTAAATATGAGCACCTACTTGTTTCATCAGCCCCTTTTAACGAGTGGCAGTTACAATCATCTTTACCCAAACAAATTTATACAGTTAAGTTATAGTGAGTTGAAAAATAAAAGTCTTGAGAAACGGCGAGATGAGTAGGTCGACCGTTTTGGAGAAATATCAATCCCGAAATCAATTCGGGTGCTTGCAACAACTGTTATGAGTGATTAGTAGCAAAAGTGTCTATCAATGCGACACAAGCGTTGAATGTTGTTAACGAATGCTATTCAAAGCCTATTCAAACTTTAATCTGCACCCTTAAATGTGCGTTCGGTTGACTTCAGAAACGCATATATGATATCATTCAGTAACGTCATCGAATATTTTTATATTTCCATTGCTTTGCAAAACGAACACAGTTCTCAATGAGAATACTCGGCGAATGATACAACTATAATGACCCCACTGGAGAGGGTGTACACTGCAAAATATACATCCTTATCGAGATTAATATCATACCCCTTCAAAAAGTGCACTACACATCAGGTATATGTGTTGCTCACGAGTGCGACATAGCCACATCCTCGCCTCAAAAATGCCTCATAAATATAGAAAATAGATTTCCTTTCTCCACAGGAATGAAATAAACGCAATATGGCGTTGGTGATGCTGTCCCATATTATCGCTCGCTGCCTTTTCACAGCCATTGGCAGAATTCTGCAGCATGTATGTGGTTCTTTCTTTCTGAGAGTTCCATCCTCAGCAAACTGGCAACGCCATAAATCCTAAGGCTATCCCAGCAGCCGAATGTGTGAAGAATGTTTTCAGTGTTCATTAATGAGTTCAATGAGTAATGGTAAAGAATTCTCAAAAACGCATTTCCAATACGAAATGTCTGTCGGTCTTATTGCTTTGCAAGGTTCCTTATGCAACTGCAAATGTTCGTGTTAGCGTTATCACTGCCTTATACGGGCTCCATGCCCACATTTCGCTAATATGCAGCAAAGCTTATCTCTCGTACTGTATTTGCATGGTTTATGTGTTATCACCGCACTTGCACGATTACGTGTCTATAATTTCATTACTACGTCCCCATTAATATCAGATAACAACACGAAATCATTGTTTATTTTCAGATGAAGGCACTGCATCACGCACTCCGAAAATAGCCAAGATTTGTTTTCATAGTTATGTCCCGGCTGATTTTGCGAAGAAAGAGATGAGAATGAGAAGCTTTAGAAGAAACTGTATTACATAGCAGTTGCAAAGAAAACTCCATTTCTCTTCCTTATAATACATAAACATATATTATTTATTTATGTTTATATATTTATATATACCCTGTCCCCTTCGATCGAATTTTGCAGTAAAATAAAATTTGCCGATGGCGTAAAGGAAGGGAAGAGCAGTTCTGATTAAATATGAGCATTTATTTAATTTTGGCACAGATCGAGACTTTTATAGTGTTAAAATGTGGCCAATAAATGAGAAATTCTGAGATAGACGTGAAAAAGAGTTGTTTTCTATGGAAATATGAAATATACTTCCGATTATATGACTTCTAAAACAATACTGAACGATTATCGACCGTGTCTGAAAGTAAAATAAAAGCAACACTCTGGGAATCTACTTCTATCAAATTCTTACAGAAAAGAATTATCACTCAATATGGAAGTGATAACTGGCGATACAGGCATAAGGAAGGCACTTATTGACGAATGACTGCTGTGAGAGCAAAAGAGAGTGAGCGAGAGAGAGGGCGAGAGGGAGAGATGGTGACCGATATTGAACCGACTTAAGAAAGACGGAACGTCTTATAGAATATTTGCGCTATATTTCATCAACTAATGAATTTTTTGAGAATAACGAAAATGAAATCCCTCAAAAAAGGAAACCCTTATGTCTCCCTTCCATATGATGCGATCAATATATTTCATCAAATAATGAATTTCCAGAAAAGAACAAAAATAAAATCTCTCCTAAAAAGGGAACTCTTATCCCCCTCTTTCTCTCTCCCCTCCTCCCTCTCCTATAAAAACACCGCTAAGAATCGAATAAATCTGAGAAAAGACAATGCGAGATTGAAATCTTTGAATAGATTCTTTTTGTACTTCTTCTTTTCTCATAATCCTTCCGATGAAGTTTCGGATTTTTAAAATTTCATGTGTTTGAAGACCTCTGAAATCTCAGTGTGACCCAAATTTCGAGCACAAAATGATGAAATATTGGTTATGTAACGGAAATAAAATGAGATGAACGAGCAAACTTAAAAATGTTATCTTCGTTTTACCACAAATGATCGGCAGTTCATCGGTATTCTTATCTAATGGATATTTTAACTCTCTACAGACAGCATTTATTTGAATGTATCACCTACAATTTCTTACTAATATTTATGTTAAACATTTTACTGTGTGTGCTAGACACAAATAACTGCTTACGTGCAACCAAACTCCCTCCGTCCCTCCCTATCCGACCAACAAATTTTACTTCACTGCAAAAGGCAGCTTCAAAGAGGCACATTGGTGAATCCACTGCCGAAATATAAATGAGCAATTCTGCGCGGTTCAATTCTCGACACGAATAAAGATACGCACAAACTAAGCCGCAGTCTGTGGTAGTAGGAGACAAAACTATCAAAGAAAACTTCAATTCCAACCTGTAGGTTACACGTCTAACCTGAGCGCATAAGTAATTTATGAAATTTTAAATAAAGGGGAAAAGAATACGGAAGCTGAAGATATGGGACCGCTCAGCACGAATAAAACAAATTTACCTGAGTCGACAAAGCATTCATTAAGAATAAATGTCTCTTTAGATCAAAGAAGAGAAATACACAAACTTCAGTCTACTGCAATCACCGAGAAAGTTACCGTGAAGAGATGTGCGGAAAAGCAACTGAGGATAGGAAAGAGGCAATGCAAGCGCATTGGAGCGTTTCTGTTCGATGAGCAGCAAATACGCCACAAAAACCGACCACCAGGCAACCTATTCGTTCAGTTCTGATGCCTTCGCCCGCTTTATGCTATTAAAAAAAAATCTTTAGAAGTGAAGCAATCACTTCCTCCCCCCTCCCACTCCCCTTTCTTGACTATTCCAGGGAAAACAATTTCGAAATAAAGTGTCTAATCAGTCATTTCACTCCAAGTAAAAGTCCCACTTTGGGACGTTGAAGTAAACAAGAAAATCAAAAGCATATATTACGAACAGCGGAGGACTGAATAAAACTAAAATGAATTTAACGTGGAACCTGATTCAGAAGTCGCCCGCTACCAATTCCACAATTTTCGTCACTCGGATGACTTACATGGAAGAACCAAGAACTACTGAAATATCCAGAGACAACTGCTCTCCTCTGCCGACTACTGACAATCCTTATCATGCGACGAGACATGCCCCCCTCCCTCCTAAGAACACAGGCAGCTGGCGGGGCGCTATATATTCGAACAACCTCATAAACGACTGCGCAGGTGCTACTCATCTTTGATGGCGCTGCGCAGCTATGACAAACATTTTAAATCACAATTCAACAACTATGTCTGCAAAAGACAGTAATTTGTATAAATTCGTTGTTTTTTGCTTTCTCCGCTTCTGCTATGTGGTCTCTCGAATAGATCTAACGGTTACTCCCCTGTTTTTGTGCATCTTTTCCAATCCAACAACGAATCCCTTTTACACTGCACTTTTCATCCAATTCGCTTTCTTTAGTATGATGTTGGTAAATATAGGCAATATGATAAAAGAATCGCGATTTTCAAGTGAGAGAGGGAGGAGGGATGGGGGAGTGGGGGATGAACGAGTTGTCGTACGAGCTGAAAATGAGAAAGTAGCCGCGGAAGGTAAATACTACTTCCTCTCGTACTCCTTTTCACGAAGACAATCGAAACATTTCCCTCATTCCTCCTGTGACCTTATAGATGATGAAATGCACAAACTGATCTCGTTCAGCAACTTTGGGGAGGGAGAGCGCGATTTCTGATTATGATCTAGGATGCTAAGGAGGAATGTCACTTGATGTAATTGCGAGAGCAGCGTGGCGCAGTGGAAGCGTGCTGGGCCCATAACCCAGAGGTCGGTGGATCGAAACCACTCGCTGCTATTTTCTTTCCCAGTCCTCAGTCATGCATTTTGTAAACATCTTACAACCACCGGAATCCCCACGAGGGTGAAAAAATACGGCAATACTGATGCGCATAACGGTTTGCCTCTATAAAACGTATCTAGTTCATCCAAAGTTTGGACCAAATTCCACATTTGATAAGAACTGTCGAAGACTGCTTCGCATACTGAAGTTAAGGCTATTGCTGTGAGTGTATAAAAAGGCATGTGTAGACTCAAAAGGTAACATAAATTGTAATGTACTCAAATACTCTTCCTCTCAATGAGGTAAGTTTTTTGAGAAGGAGATGCAATCGCGGATGAGTATCAAGCTTAATCCACAGAAGAAGACGGATATTGATGTTTTCAAGTGGTAGCACCGCATATTACTCCTATTGAATACTTTTTCAGAGGAAGACGTCTCAGTTTGTTGAAATATAGTTTTTGTAACTCAAAATGAGAATATGCAGAGCAGCTCCATCCTTTCTGAAACAGTCATGGGCATATTAACTCACCGTTCATCAAAAAAACTTCCCCCTTCCTCCACCGTTCCCGATTACTGGCATCCAGTCTAAACAATGCATTTTTTGGCTCTTTTTAAATTCTTCCTCCACTTTTACTCCAACTTCTTCTTTGCTGTTACAAGTGTAGGAACTTCATTTTGTCAAATTTTTTCCATTCAAATTCCCGACGTGTTTCCCAATTCCCGTCACAAAACATTTGCGCCACACAACTCGCAAATTTTCTCTCCATAAACCGGTAACGGGTTATGTTGATTGCACAGAAGGTAAGAAACGTCGCCTAATACTAAAAACGATACGAAATTGAATGTGAAAAAGAAAAGGTCGAAATAGACGGCAAGTGAGTACACGTTTCCCTTCAAGCAGCAGGACGACCGGGCAGTGAATATTTTGGCGCTGCTGCGACCTGTTGCGATCAGGTGCTTTATAAATGCTGTGCAAGCTTGGATCAGTGTGTGTTTATGCTCCATTTTTGAGATTGTACAGTGCGGTGCGAGCTTTTAATATCAATAAATTTTAATGGCCTGTTGCTGTAACAAACTCTTTATATCAGTGTTCATGTGTTCTGTGACACACCACTACCTTATTGTTTGATATCGAGAACGCCTCAACAGTTGCAACGTCTCTTGAGCATGCCAAATATGAGATCGGCAATCCTCTCTTCCTCTCCAATGCGAAATCTTTCAGAGCAAGAAACGTATAAGGGAAATGAGCTGCTATTTCCAACAGTCATTCCATCTAAAAGTTTATGTTCGGATGTGGTTGTTGACGAAATCCAGTCTCAACGTCTATCGTGATCAGCTGGATCTATTCCAGACTATCAAGTATGATACTCCAAGAAAGCATGTTGAAATATCTCAATAAGTCAGTGGCATTTTCTTAGCAACATTCAATGAAAACATGAAATAACTCACTTGCAGATCCGCTTCGCATGCTAACTTTGCGAGGTTGCAGTGCACAGGACTTCTACTGACGAGCAAGTGACAGATCTCCAACTCATGTCTGCCAGGAATGCAGGATGCATCCGTGCGTAGAAGTGTTCGTCCCAAACGATTTTGATAGAGATTGAGTACAGCGTTGCGACACTGCGGTTGACATGTGTTTGTTATGCTAGAAATAACTGTATTTTTAATATTCGTTTAGAAATTAACAGGGGGAGGATTTATCTTGATGACTTCAACTACTGCCTCATGTCAAACAGCCAGATATAAATAAAGGGGAAAATTCCGGAATTATTTGAACTTTAAATTCACATATCGATTCTGAACTTGCAAGTCCCTTTCGCGGAGACGTTAGAGTCGCTATCATTATATTCGGCTGAACGATGAGGACATTAAGCACCTCTAGACGAGTCTTCTTTGTTAGCTGTTAAACATAAAGCTATGCGTACCCATAAATATTTGGGAACAGGAAAACCGTCAAAAAGTAACTGCTATTTTGTATGCCAAGAACTAAACAACAGTAGAAGTACGGTGAATGAGAAATAAATCCGGAAATATAAATAGTGCTGAAGATAAGAATAAAAATGGTTTGCAATTCATTTCGTTATATACTTCAATAGTGATGGATTCTCATCGGTAGAGTACTCCAATATTTAGAATCTTCAAGATAATTATATTTATGAAGTGCAAGCCTATCTGCGTTGGTTAAAAGATGGTAAGATGATCTGAGAAATGGACATTATTGAGGGATTGAAAATCCACGCTCCCTGTTAACTCTTCTGTGGAAGAGTTAAAGAATTACACCGGAGGCAATGCTGATGAAATCCACATCAGCAAGGTGGGAAGACAACTAACAATGCAATTATTGATATGAATAAAATATCAAGTTTGAGCGTGGAAATCGTCTGAAGGTTTGTGGTACTTTAGGAATGTCCGTGCACTGCGAATATGTTTTTTTATTTGAAATCTCAAAATTTAGTCTGGCAATCTTGCTGAAATTTTTGGCGTGGCTATAAAGTGAATGAGTAACCTATAAAATCCGACCGGCTCAAGTTCGACCAATTCAGATTCGCTGAATGATTCATCCGGTTAATCGCACAAAATTGTGGTGACAGATCAGTGAACAACGATCTAACTTTAGGCTCGGCTAATGCCAAGAAAGAATGCAAAATATCAAATCACCACAGTAATATGATGGAATTGAAAGAACCACTGTTCTTATTAACATAGATGGATCTCTAGTGATAACCCGCTTTCGCATTTATAACAACCCATCCTCCTCCAACCTCACCACGGACGTAGGTACCTCTAGTCAACCCTTCTCATATGTTTTCCCATCGCCTCGAATTAAAGCTACAGAACCTATAATGCCTAGAATTCATAGACGAAGAACTAAGGTACATGATCCACATAAAACATAAGAGGAGCATCTCTCTGCTGAGTGAAAAAAAGAAACAGATTTGAGTAAAAAAAGCAATATGAGACGAGCGATTTCTTCGCCTCTATGAGAAGTGAAAATCGGCGATAAACAGTCAGATGGAAAACTGAAATTGCTATACAGTGGTCGATGCTGTTTGCTTATATCCAAATGCAGTTTGCTATTCGCCATTTAACGTCAATATTCTATACCTCACATCTTCTCCGCTCCCCATTCTCATCTTCCCTTCTTACCTCGCCATCCTCTTCTCAATCTCGCTCCCTCATCTCCTACGCAAATTCTCCAATGAAACGTTCCCACTGGTAACTAGGTTAAGCCATGAAACCCTCGCTGGTGCGTAGACCTCACAGTGGTGAAGCACAAATTATTTAGCCACTATGTGTGAGGTCATTTCTCGATAGTCTATTTCATAAGACACCTTTCTTAGAAGGATACAAAAGCCGACTATGTTCCTACAGTGCCAAAATCAGTTCCCACAAGGGTGGTATGAAATTAACTTTTACATTTTATTAAGATATATATATTTAAAATACAAAAAAGCAGATTTATTCGAAAATTCTGCAAAATAAATACCGATTAGTTTCAGTAGTTTCTTAATCGGTCAACCGATGGCCAGCTACATAGCGCCTCGTCGGTAAACAAAGCAACACCTGCCAGCTAGCGTTCAATAGAGACACAGCTGCTCACTCTTCTATTGTACACAAAAGGAACCTCTACGCAATTGATGACCGCAATTTTGGAGCGAGGTGTCACTAAACTATACTAACGGATTCACTCCTCAAATATTCATTCTGAGGCAAACACTCCATCCGATATTATAATGCACCTGGATAAGTAAGGCTGGTGAACTATTCTTATCTTGTTTCTAATGTTTAAGAGAGCTAGAAGTGCATTTCTGGACGACTACCGAACAAAGTTGCGCTCAAAAGGCTACTTCATTTTCTTTAAAGCTTGGTTACAATTACAAGTTCCGCGGATCACGCCAATGACCGATCTCGCTCCCGATCTAATTCTGCCTTATTAAAATGCGGATTTTGTAGACTCCACATAATTGCTGAAACTCTATGTGCATGAAATAGCATTGAGATGTTGCTGTTTTGCAAGGCAATAAAAATCGCTCTGAACACTCTCATCAAACAATGACGTAATGACTAAACAGAAGGGAAATTTGTGCAATGCCCCACACATAATCGATTTGACATCGAGATGAGCCGGTTTCGAGTAGATATTGACAGTCGTCAAATGGCAGAAGAGCTCATAAAAATTCGAATATATGTTAAATTTCTTTCAATCTATTAAAAAGCTGACCACGATTTACTTAAATGAATAATAATTTGTTCAAATGTAAATGATTTGAAGGTGGGTTCACCTCGACGCCGATAAGTCCAGGTGCTTTGTGCAATTCAGATTAAATAATCCTGCGCCGATGATATCGTTAAAGCAAAGTTATGAATGCAGGTTTTCAATAGATATGAATGATTCTTGAAACGAATTGAATATACATTAGATGATATATTAAAGGAAATGGTAAATAGAATAGAGGCGAATAAATAAAGTGAAAAGAAGGTGAGAAAAATTATAAACGAGCTATATCTAGGAATAAAAATAGCGGAAATGTCATCGATGGTATTTTTAAAATATGCTATCGATTTCTCTGAATAATATATTTCTGCGGTATCAAAAACCTGGTCTACGCATCCCGAAGAGCTATATTTTTCACTGTTCACATGTAAAAATGACTGATTTCACACATAGCGCTTTCCTGCTAATACACAGTTGCACAACCCTTTATTCATATCTCTGTCTATAAAATTTGCACAATGTGCTCCTCTCCTACACGGATAAATTAACATATTTTGGTGTCTTCCAACGGATGGAGTGGAAGGAATTTAGCAGAAAGCTTAGGTTTTATTGATATAAGAATAGACGACCTTGAAACGTAAAGGTCTGTAGAAGCATGAATATCTTTACTGAGTGGTTTCGGTCTACTGAGCTCTCATCTTTTATGGACTCTCATATGGTTAAATACATTGTGTCATTGTTAAAGGCAAAGACTTATGAATACTCGACGCTGCCTACTTTAAAAATGCTGAATTTCATTTGACTCATTCTCCATTACTTGAAGGTCGTTAGGCATCGTTTGGTGCCTAAAATGGAGAAAATAAAAGCGACAGAGTATAAGTCCACTTTAAATGAATCGTTTATTTACTACCACTTACTCATTTGTAAAATTATTGTGATTAGCTAAGGCGATAAAAATTTGCCGTTGAAAGCACAATTCAAATTCGAATCGTCTACATCTCATCAAGTTTCGTTTTGAAGCGCTGCATCAATTTTATTTTTCATTCTTAAACAGACGTACATGAACACAGACGTAAAGGCAGTCCACTTTCCAAATAGACATTAAAACTATTCATGAGGATATTTTTAAGTAACAATTTAATAAGGGATATCAAATATATGATGGAGAATATTTCAACAAAAGCAGCCGTCAAGAAAAACTATGAGACGAATTTTTTGAAGTTTTCTTTATTCAGGAGAAAGTTGGGATTTGGAAAACATGGAATTTATCTGATTGCATATCTCAGCTTATCCTCTGCTATCGAAAAGATATTGATAGAAACTAAACGACTTTTATTCTACGGAATATTTTAACGGGAAAATATCGCTAAAGACGGAAGAAAATTGAAACCAAAGTAGCTTCGTAATGGCAATTTTTGTTACAAAATGTCATTATGAAATTTCAGTGATATAATGGGATTACTCTTCTCAAATTTATAAAGCGATTTTGCTCAATCCAACTATTAGGTCCGAAAGGTCATTTACATATTAGAAGGAGTAAACGTGAATATTGATAAAAAGTGATCTCATTATAAGAATAAAAAATTATAAAAGGCGAAGTTTTTTGAGCACTTTTCAATCAACGTGCACACAATAACTTTCCTTAACATTGAAGCTGTACAATCATATATTTAAGCGGTAGAAAGGACTAGACGAAACGTCGCAAAAGCTGCATGGTTTTATGCCGTTACCAGCTGTCCACTTTCACGTAGTCGCTTTTAGCGATCTCGATCAACCATCGCCATTGTCCTCCTTATTTACACTTTCGTCTAGTTTACCGTGAAACACGCTTCAAATAAATCGATGGCACAGAATTGCAAGCAAAACACTCTCTTTTTTCGATTCGTTTTTATGATATTTCATTCAGATTTGAACTTCATATGAATTGCAATAAGTTGTACAAGGCGAACAGAAAAACAAACGAAAAATAGTGCTAGTGGCACGATATGCGTTTTCGCAATTCAACCCCTCAAAGCAATTGATCGCACAAATGGTCAGCGAATAAGAAAATGTACACAGTAACGTATTTTGTGAATAAGTGGACCACAAAACTGCAAGGAAGTTTAAAGGAACGTAAGACAACTCTTAAAAAGTTGAGCACTCGAGTGCCCATTTTTAAAAGCGAGATTTGAGAAAAAGCTACAGAAGTCGACAGGGTAGAGAAGTTTGTAACAAATAGTTTATAATAATGTTTTCCATAATGCGCCTTTAGGCGTAAGTTTCAAAAAAAGTACGATTAAATGGTACTAAGCGATTACGACAGTGAGACAGCTCTTGTGTAGTGTATTACAAAGCACTCCTATCTGTTTAAAGTGCTGATACAAGATCATTTTCTAGGAAGAACGTAGTCCCAATGCTATAACTGCGATACGAAAAAGTGACCTGTTTTAAAGTTTATAATAAAAATATATGCCGAATTGTGCTCTAGCGAATCAAAGAGGGAAACTTATGTCCTAACACAATAATACACGTTTTGGATCAGTTTCACGGCCTTCACTTAAATGCAGCAGTGGTGTCGAGTGTAGAAAATATCTCTTGAACATACAGAAATTCGACTATAACATAGTTTGGCTGGATGACAAAGACGCTGCCTCTATCGTACAGCACTAGAAGGATTTACAGGGGCGTTTCTTCCTCAACTTTTCTAGTGGATCCGCTACGTAATCGAACACGATCAGCAATATCATTATTTTCAGGAAGGCTCATCCTGAGCATTCCCCTGAAAAATTCGACACTGTAATTAAGCACTTCCAAATAACGCACTTTTCGCCTGGACCTTCTAGTGTTCCTGATGCGTCATGATAGCGTCACGTCTCCCGACATCCCGCTCACCTTAATTTATCCTCGCCCTAAAATGCGACCCAAAATCGTTTGCTGCCCATTCAACATCATGTGTCAAATATTTCGAAAGTATCAAAAGAGGTGGCATTACAGATGAGCGGCTCATGCGAATGAAATATTTTCATGAGACACATAATTGCGCAGCGATGAATGAATTGACCTTAATTTGTTGTTTTAACGATGCCATACATCGTAGTCACAGTTTTGTTTCCGGTAAACGATCATCACAGAAGTGGCTTTCACTCTCTTTGACCAAAATTTAGTATTATTAGGCTCTCTTAACGGATAAAACTGGCAATTTCTTCATATCGTAAAACAAGTGCCGTTAAGCGAAGAGTTCATATTTCTGCAGCTCGAATTTAAAGTTGCTAATTCCCTCAACTTTTAACATTACCGATAGAAAACCACATTTTAATCAACAGTAATCCCATGTCAAATGTGTTGGAATTTTGTAAATACTTCTCGAAAAAATAAACTAACTTCTTATTTCTTATACTGAACACCTCCTCGCTATTGTGAAGGCCTAAAATGACGCAATGAACACACCTCGCTACTGTGAAATCATAAAATGACGCAATGAACACATTTGAGTCATCCAGCTCTTGCATTGAACCCAACTTTTCTACCGTTTACTCTTAACAGTAAATGTTTATAATATGCTGGAGTTTTGATAGCGGAACGAGAGGTTATACGATGTGTACAGTTAGTGCATTACGCTTGTACAAGTTAACGCAAAGACTCCACGACGCATATAACTGAGCCCTCTCCCTCGTCGTCAAATCAGATGACTTCGGCCAACTGACACATAGTGTGGTACAAAGATTAACCATCATATTCGGTATGAAAAATTACCACGTTGACTGAAGAACAGCAAGACGATGCACGCAATCTGTGTCCTCCTCACATGCGAGGCTTGCCACTTTACACTGCTCCGACATTTGCGGTTGGGCGCCGGTAATGCCAATTACAAAATAGGCGGTAGCTAGAACAATGGGCAGAGGCATCATCTCAGTCGACTCTTCTCTGTTTATTGGGCGATTTAACAGATACCAATGGCCGAAATTCAATCACACCACTTATTAGTAATGCTCTTTTTACAGTCAGGATATATCGGCGTATGCAAAACGAATTACAGTGACGAAGTACTACTTCTCGCAATAGATAGTAAGCCACCGTTCGCAACAACCGTTACCGCCACTGAGCTGGTGGATTCACTTAGACCTAACCAATAGCGAGACAGAGGACTCCGTGGTGAGCAGCTATCCAGCTAGCTATGAGTGCAGACAACAGCAATGAGTCTGTTGAGCACACCTGACAAGTGAAGCGTCCACACCGAATATAGTCGCACAGAGGTTGACGAGTAGAAAAACAGTGTGGCACGATCCGCTAGCGAAGTTGATCCACTTGGCGTCGTATTGAGTGCTGAGCGTCAGTCATCACCCAAGCACCACCCTCTCGCCACATGTCACGCCCAGTTGACGAACTCATCTTCAAATACAAACTCTCTAATCTGATGCCCTCTCACCATATTCGCATCGGTTTTCAAAAAAACTGGACCAGACATATTTTCGTCGAGAAGGAAGCTTCGAAAAGCTGATTGCTCAATATAATTACTTGATTTGGTTTATTCTTCTGTTACTTGCAATAAAGCACAAATTAGTACTAAAAAGGTGCATTTATTGCAACAGAATAAGGAAGAAGCTGGGGTTAGGGTAAGGAGAGAAGGATGGGACGGTGGCAAGGTGACAACTGCAGTTTTGTTTTCATTCTTGAATCCTAGAAGATATTTCTTACTCGTAGCGGACTTTATAAAAGCGCTCTTCGAATACCTCTTCACTTACTTCACGCTTCTCACAACTTCGAGCTCTTCGAATACCTTTGAATCCCCCTTTAATGTGTCCCCTCTCTCCTCACTCAATATTTTATGGCTATTCCGTTGTGCTGTAGACACCTGTAACATTGACCGCTATAAGCATTTCCTTTATTTATTTAACTAATTAAATACCTATTTATTCATTCATTTATAGGTAACAAAAGGCAGAATCGTGCAATTTTAAAAACTTGCATCGCACTTACTAGAACGAGTGGAATATTATAGGTCTTGACTATGCTTTGAAATGAAGTGGGATGAAAGAATAAACTTTATTTCCGCTATGAGCATCTGAATTACTCGCGTTAGGGAAGAGCGTTACCAAAAGATTTGGTGCTTTAAGGCTTCTAGCACTCGAAGATCTAAACACTCCTTATTTCCAAACTTTAGTTTTTTAAATGGTTCGTCATATAAAAATGCTGCACGTTTCTGTTGAGGGGCACTACCGCAATTTTGCTCGATTAAAGTGCAATAATGTTTCATCCTCACTACCATTCTTGACAGATGTGGACAATAATAGTTGGAATAAACTTCGTGCAGTAGCGGCCAAGAGGTGCATCTTTTATCGTAATGTATTCCATCGTCCTCTTCTGTTCTATTTTTATCTAAACTGTTATATTCCTTTGTATTCATGTAATTTTCGAATACACTAAATAATCGTCGCCAGCGTAAAATGAAAATACTTGGAAGGGAAAATATTTCTTATGGGAAATGAAAATGTTTGTAGGAAACTATGATTTTAGCTCGAAAAAAGTCTTTCTGCTCCCATATAATTAATATATAAACGATTATATAATTATAAGAAAACTACAGTGATTTTCAATGCTGACATAGCCGACTCTTCATGCCCATAGAGCATTAATTCCACACTCAGACTACCGAATGAGCTGTACCGAATGTAACTTATGATCATTGCAACAAGGACTGTTAAACACGTTTCCAGTTTAGCGTTTATAGTTACCTGAATCGCGATCATTTGCACATATTCCGGCTTCTTCTTTAATTATCGACATCAACTTGTGGACAGGTGATTTCTGTAATACTAATAGTGCAGAAATGCATTTATGTGACGATGTTTATATCATCTCATATTTAGAGGCTGTCAATACCACTCCATATCACAAAACCACTAATACCAGCCCCTACTTCGAGACTGTCACCAAGCGGGAAGTATTTTAGTTTATCTCTTTGACGGATTTAAGAGTTTCGCTGCCGAATTCCACTTTTTGCCCGCAACAACATGCTGAGCAGCTCTCAGGACGATGCCGACTTCCAGAAGTTTCGTTAGTGCATATGGGATAAAAGCAGAAGCGAACATATCGTACTGATTCATCCTCTAATGAACAAAAAGTTGAATCATAGGAATACTTCGAACTTGCATCCTTTCTGGGATTTTCCTTCCTCATCGAAAGGTTTTTTTTCACATTTGTACAACGAATTTCTCTTTCGATAACCGTATTCTTAATGTTGAGCCACTGATATCACTTTGTTTTGAAAATGAATTACACTAGATACATCGGGAAAATAACCGCTTCAATGGGATGGATCTCTCAGATTGCTTTCTTCCCGAAATTTTTTTAATGGATTTGGAAAGACGATAATCATTCCGTTTGGATCTGTTCAGACGAGCTTAATGGAAGAGAAGGGGACGAATGATAAAATATTTTCAAGTCCATAAATGCACGAGAAAGCCGATCATATCCTAACGGAACTGAATAAATGCTAGAGTGAATACAGCACGCCTTCACCTAATTACATCCTACAGTACTTGCTGCATGCAACTAACGGTTTCATTGGTCTCCTGAGCTGAGCGTTTCAAATGGTATTGTACGACTGTTATGAAGGGAGAAAGGTTGAGATGGGGTACCGGTTTAGCTTCACATACCTCGACCTGAACCACGAAAACCCGCGCTGATGATACTTTCGATGGGCGGCTTGAATTGATCATGTTATTTGGATGTATATGCGTTTAGCGTTACTTCGACAATCACCTCGAACTGGATTATACCAAATAGCTATCGTCGTTCAAATACTCTCATTGTATGAATTCCTAACATGGTTATTCCTTCATGCTGTTTAGTGTCTATTCGCCTATATGCTCAAAAAAAATATCATCTGCAGTATCACTGAACAGCACCAGCCATCGAAAATCGATCCTTCTTCCTCCGATGTTTCAGAACTAAAATTCTTTTTAAAAAAAGTCAACGAACTGTTCAGTTACGCTACTTTCATTGGTTTTTTGTCTCAATACTACTCTCCTGCGGAATTCTATACTTTTTCATCTATTTTTTTAAACATCTCCCTTCTCGCTGCCCCCTTCTTCTAAAGACACCTTACTCCTCAACCCTCTCCCCTCATTCTCTCTCACTTCACTATTTCTACAAAAATGAAGGCGATTTTAATATTGAATACAACACAATTGGTAGCCCTTGAATGACGCATCCATAGCACATAAACAATCTGTGTCAAAGCGAATAAAACATTTAATCCGTCGTAATCCGCAAAGCGCAGATACAATTCGAAACGACGCACCGATAATACATTACGAGCGATAATACATTATGCGCTTCGAGTCCATCCGGTATGACGAATCGAACAACTCTCTCTTGTAATGCATCACACCAACGCAGCTGTAAAACTCCTCTGCATATAAGTACCATTTGAGGGGGGAAAGATGAGCAAGATAACGTCTTCGTAAACACGGCAAACTCCTATACTTCAGCGCCCAGGTTACTGATTCTAAAAACCTTGAATGCAGATTTCAGATTCAGATAAAAGGCACTGCAGAAACGAAAACAGTACACTTTAAAAAAATGAAGTGAGTTAAGAAAATGGAAAATTTTCACCGAAGATATGCCTCTTTAAGTTGCGAGAATATCGGATATCACGCCTACCTGCATACCTTCAGTTTCTGTTTGAGAAATTCCGCCCTTTCTTTTTTGTCAGTCTGCAGACTCCGCTAAAGACTTAGAAACTATAAATGATGGGAACCAAAACCGGACCGCAAAGCACATTCACGACCAACAAGCGGAGACCGATGCAATGAGACGGCGGCGGATGGGAAGAGGGTGAGAGCGGCTCAAGTTAAATAAAACACCGATGCGGTTTTCGAGAAGCTTTAGGATCCGAAAAATTCCAAAGGCAGGTATTGTCGTCGAGATTGCCTACCAGCAATGCATTGCGCAAAACCTCAAATGCAAATTTAAGTGCTTGAAACTATAAGAGCACAATATGCGTTTCTTTATCACAACGATTACTTCATTTAATGGTCAACGGGAAACAAGAAGCGCAGGATAGTCCAACGATGACTTAGTCGACCTAACCACTCACAACAGCCTCGTAAAACGCTTCGTTGCTGCAACGTGATGACTCACTTAAAGGCGGTCGGACTGGTTTAATATTCCGCCAAAATATGAACACTTTCCAGCGCTTGTGACTGTCGATAACTCTTAATGAATTAACGGAAGAACTGTGCTAGAGATTATTGTAAGGTATAGGTAACGCCTATGAAATTTCGTGACTTTAACTTCACTTGCATCCAAAATTAAAGACATACATACCTGCATATAGACACGACTTCGTAGCTGTCAGTTTGCTGAAATACGCTTAGTGAAGTTGTGACATTGGAAATGTTGTGACTTGAGGCGCTCAACTTTTCGAGAAGTTTTTCCTGCATCACACTGAAAACAAACTCCCTCACTAACAATTTCTAGTGCAGCGCTGCTGATCCGATTGGTGCCACTGATCCGACTGTTAAGTCTCATCGAAAGTCGACGAATAGTATCGAAATCATAACAAATTCGCTGCACACCAAATGCGGCATTCAAAACACATAATCGCACCAATTATTTTCCGGCGTTATTTTGTGCTTTCGCCTACACATGTCATTCATAATGCACTATTCATCGCCTATCTTTGAACAATTTGATCAACGTTTTTTTAATAATGACGTAACGCTGATCTATACTGATATTTGATATGAGCTCATATCTATGTTTGATGTGTTGTTTTTGCGGACCTATCCTAATGTTTGACTCATGCTACTCGAAGGAGAAGTGGAATGCCATGGGAAACCAAGGGAAATTGTTATTGGCTGAGAAGGGCATTCTGATATCACAGATAGACAAAAGACGAAAGGAAGAATAGGAGAAACATTTGCTTCCGCTGTGTGCTACCTGATTATAAAAGATTTCATCTACCCTCTTCGAATCTTCTGAATCTCTGCCAAACAACCTACCCTCCCTCCCTCAGGAAAAGCATTTCGCGACGCACTCACCCATCCTTAAAATTCTTTCACACAACCATTTACACTGCTACCTCTTAGGCAACAAACGAACCTGAATATCCAGACTCGCTTCAGTTTATCTGCTATACTACCTCAGACTACTCATCTTTCCGTTCTCTTCTCCTTCACTCTCCGCAAAGTGTCGAACAAAACTGAGCGCATCCTTCTCACCAGTCTTGGGTGGGGAAACAGATCCAGTAATCCCGTACAACTGGTTCAAAGATTCAGTACAACTACATTTTGGAACATCCGCTTTGAATTACTGCAACCTCTACCCACTACTTCACGAAACACCTCTCCTTTCACAGCTTCATCTACGTACTACCGACTAGTTGTACAATCAATGGGCGATTATGAAATTTGAATAATGTTATTCCAGAAATCACTCTGCCATTCACTTGCACGAATACGTCGGATAGGTGTCCCATATCCTTATAAGTTCGTCTAACAGATGCACAAAGCGACAAAAATGAACTCTTTATGCTAAAGATCGATAAACTTATATACTCCATTCAATAATACAGCAGCAATCATAGATAAAATTGAGGAGAAGCAGGTCTAAGGTTCACAAAGAGGAATACGACAAGAGATGTATGGAAGCACGAGGAGAAGCATTAAGCATGTTGTGTAACAGACGAATGAATGTCATCATAGCAGAAGATACCCTCTGTTAAAAACATTGTTATTCCACAACGAACATGCCCTGAAATGCAGTCTCCTTCCAATCCGCGATCCTGGTCGCTGCTAAGAAACGTTCCTCGACATCCCAGCGCGACCATTCAAACTTTCACGACGTCAAGTCTGAATCTCCAACTACGGTCTGCCTCTGCATTCACACCCAGAACAAACGGCATATGTCCTCCAAAAACAAAGGTCTCCACCTGGCACTCACTCACTATCCTTGCTCATAAACGAACCTCACAATAGGATGCTATATTTCTGCCTCTCATTCAAAACATACTACGCAACAATAAACAGAGCACTCAAATCGTTGAGCAAATAAAACACAGCTAAAAAAGTCTCAATAAAACGCTCACCAAACAGCGTCTAACAAATTCTTCAATGTCGTTCTATCATATATGCGGCGCCTTGGAAAAATCATTGATGTGTCACCAGACAACCCTCTTTTTTCGTTTTAATATGTAATTTTCAATTGGATTTCACCACTTATTGGCCACCCTTCAAGAAGTAGTTGATCTCTTTATGAAGCGGTTTATATTGAAAAGTTGTCGTTTTTTCTTCCCAATAAATAAAAAATCTAAACAACAAATAAACAAGCTTTATTCGAAAAACACGCACGGTTGAGCAATTCGTATAGTTCGACAGTTCTTCACTCTCAGAGTGAAAGCTTTCGGGAACATTAAAAACGCTGACTATCAGAGTAGCGATCGATCAGGTCCTTATTCTACCAAGTGGTGGTGAATGTACCACTTCGATCCAACAGAATGACGCCGCACAGCGCACAATCTCGTCGAACTGTGCACGTAACTGCTCATCCATAACATCCGCTAGCCAGTCATCGCTCATTTCTTCGTGATCCTGAATGTTCTTACATCTTCCAAGGCATCTGCCACTAAACGGAAAAAAATTCAAATGTCTACAATTCAAAAATATTTTCAAATGACTCGTAATGCAGCAAGAAAGCGAATCTAAAGACATCGAACATTTCAAGGTAGTGGATTTCTTGCTGAACACAACAAAAGCTCTCCAACTCAGGAAGCACAGATTCTTCCTTCCATATTATCACCGTAGTGAAAAATGTCCGCATTCAATGTGCATAAACCACAGACCGCAGCAACCTCTGTTTCATTAAGGGGATCAAAGACCAAGACCCTGCAATGAAAAAACACTGTCGGATTTGTCGAGAGAAAAGAAATTCGGAAGGGCCGAGTTGCCCGATGAACCTTGTAAATAAGTCGCATTTCGAGGTGATCCTTCGCGAAAGCAGTCATCATGAATGCCGAATGCTGCGGATTGTTGCTCAATATTACCAGATGCTGAAAACAAACCATTCCTCTGAACGTATCTTTTGTATCACCAAGCAAACAGCTCCATAGAAGTTCCCAAGAAAAGTACTTGATTAAAATTTTTCTAAATAGAATTTTCGCCATTTAAGAAAAATGTAATCTCTCTTATTTCTACTACTACTGGAAGGTGGAATCTCGCAGGCGAATTAATAAATATTTATTTGCAATATTCTTTCAGCAACTATGCAACGAACAAGTTTAAACAAATCGACTTCCAGAAAATAACCGCTAAATCCTCAGACAATAGCGTTAAAGACCCAATTTTATTAAAGTGGAGACTTTCTGCTATGGAAACGAATCAACTTTTATTCGAACGGCCATACAACGACAGCACTTCAAACCTATTGTAATAGAATGCGCATAAAGTGAATACGCTCTCACAGCCTATTTTATGAGTCAAATAAGTATAACTCATCCGGAATTTTAGCAGCAAAAGTTAGCCAGAAATTTTGTAATTGAGCCACTAAGCTGCGCCCTTTAGAATATGCCGCCAAATATTACTCAAACTGCGTTGCTAAACATTTATTACGGCAGCTTCTGCCAATTAGAATGCTGCATTTGCTGTTACTTTTCACACTCATTCATCGTCCAGTATTAAGCATAATAACATACACAGTATTCCTTTTAATGCAAATAAGGCTCTTTTGATTAAAACCGGAACTGAACTTATAAGAGAGAATCATATATATAGCGTTAACTAGGGAATTAAATTCAGTGGGAGAAGCGACAAAATGAAAGCAATCGATATTGGAGAAATTCGAAAAGCTCTTGGGAGACGAGGAGAGGAATACATTTCCGAGGTAAGCAATTGAAGAAAAATTAATTTCAAGGCAAGTTTAAACTTGACGTAATATAACCAAATGCAGGCAAATAAATATTAATTTTTCCGATGAGCGAGCAAAAGAAAACAAACAAGCCAAAACGGAATGTTCTGAGCGTATCATCACATGGGGACCGTTATGAACAAAATGAATACCCCAATCATCCCTAACTATGTGGGCCAAATTTAATGAATGAAGATTACGCCATCGAAGTCACATATAGATAAATCTGACGGTTCAAACAGATATTCCAAACCAAAAATCACTTAAAAATATAATGTGAAAATACTTCAGAAAAATGCAATAACGCCTAACCTTCTTGACGTCGGAGCAGAAGAAACGACATCGTTTCTCACCAAAGTGCAGGACAAGAAACCGAAAGAACGGATCAGCAGCGAAATCACGACTAAGTTCATCCAACATCGGCTCCATATCGAACATTGATTTGCTCCGAACATAGCCCAACAACTTGTCAATATCATTCACTGTCGACGCCGTCGACGTTACATTGCGCAGAACGCTATTCACGTCAGAACTGCTCTCACCAAAGAATTTACGAGACGTGCCCGATGTGCTTGCTTCCGGACGCTTCACAGCACACTCCAACATACTATTCCACAACTGAAACGACTAAACATCAGACGCCAACGAAACGACGACTAATTAAGAAAAAGAGAAGACACAAGAGCCCGTCTGCATGAAATGAACGGTCATAAAGAAGGAAGCTGGTGATCCTGGATTGTTCTTTAGCGTTGCTAACTAGACGACCGCCTGTAACGAACTTAATACAGCGACGATTTTCAACACTGTTCACTAAAAGACAACTTCCAAGAAGCTTTAGGAAGCCTCGCATTTTGCATTTCCTCATTTACCCTTTCCCTTTCCATCCCCTCCCCCCTTTGGCTAGCACACGCGGTCAAGAAAAAAATGTATCGCAGGAAACAGAAAAAAGAGAATCAATTAAAACATCTTAGTATAAGCTGGGAATGTTTCCACGAAAAGATCCGTAGCCTTTCTAAAAAACAAAAGTTTTCGCATGCATATCTGCATTTTTGCACAGATCTTTACTATGTAACGACTATTTCATAAAATCAAGAAAGACTCCACCAGAAAAAAAAAAAGAAAAGATTAAAATTCGCAACTTCCCATACCAAAAGAACCTTACCATGAAAAAGAAATTCTCCCTTAAACATCCTCTCATTGCTCCGCTTTATGCTGCATTTGCTAGCAAATATGGTTTTTCCATCCGATTTTGAAAGAATATTTGATGAAACGCTTTGAAAATAAAATCTCAACAATTAGATCAAAAATCAATTCAAACAGGTAAATGAACAAGAACTGGAAAAAGACCTCATCACGTTTGCAATGCCAACCAGCATCCTCGACCAGTTTCTGCAATCGAAGACGGTAGTGAACGACACTGTCCTCAAGTTCTTCTTGCAACTTTCGTTGTCGAACACTCAGATAATGTACATATATTACCTGCTCACGTGGCAGTACTGCTCCATGCTCAGACATCCGTTGCGCTGCAAAAAATCGAGTTTATGAATACTCTAAAGTCGAAATAATGAGAGTACAGAGGATCCCTGAGATAAAGAAACGGAAGAGATGAATTCTTTCGAGTCTATATGAGCGTACAAAAATCGCATTTTCTGACGAACATTGAAAATTTTTTCCTTCCCTCGCTGAAAAACCCTTAGAAACAATTTCATCCGAGTTCTACCAAAGACCTCCACTGTTGTTCATACCTTCAAATTCCCTTCAGACAGTTTTTTCAAATTTGACTTCATTACAATAATGCTCTATCGGCAAAGGCAGACCTCTGATGGAGCATCACCGAAGTGACGAGTTACAAATACTATAACAATGAAGCATCATTGAGCAACTCTTTCCCTGCATCGATGGTATGTAGAAACGGCAGAGAGGTCTTGGAAATCGCACTCATCCACCCATCCCTCTCGTTCTCCCCACAATACTTCAACGGTCATCAAGTATTTGGATTACCATGCCATTTCGATACGTGCTTTCGATGTCTTCTGGGTGCATTTTTCTGTATTGAAAGCCTTGGATTGTCTTCAGTGGTCGCTGCGTAACGATCCACCGACCGACTTCCAATCACGGTTTCCACATCTAAAGCGTAAAGCAAGTTTCTTTTATGCGCTACTTGGAACCTAAACGACTCAAGCGAATCATAACCACAAAAGCCTCAAAAATCAAAAAAATCAGAAAGGTTTCATTCCATTCCACTTTGTTCCTTTTTCCCTTTCTACCTCATCGCATCGGTTAACATGTACAGTTCACTTGTTGCAAACCAAAAAGCACTAATAACACTATAAATGTCGGTTGTAACGAAGCGTTTAAATCTCAGTCACACCTTACTGAACAATAGTCATAACGGAAGTCTTTAAAGGATGCAAATAAGCGAGAGCATTAAAAGTCCCCCTTACAGGAAATGACATTCGTCGTCCAAATTGCTCAAGCTACCATCCAACGGAACTAGCGATTCCGTGTTTATAAAGAGCAATTATAGCATATTACATAACCTTACAAATATTCAAATGCGGTAAGCATTCACCTCTGATCCGGTTCACTGATAAGCTTTGGCAGCAACTTCAGAAAACTAAGGATGTGCCTTATGTATTTTATCAATGGAACAATCTCCTGAGGGCATACTTAGGATTTCTGAGCAAAGTTCATATAAATCAGCGAGAAATAACTCGCACATTTTCCTCTAACCTGCTCAATGGGAATCCGCAGGGCTGAACAACAAGAAGAGAAATGGACGAAGAAAAACAATATCATCATAGAAAGATACTGCTATTTTACAAGAGTCTCGCGGTATGAAACGCTATAAATACAGCAGAGTCAACGAGTAATTAAATTACAAAATGGATAAATGAGTAATTGAAATGTAAAAAGAACCCTCCACGTGGCAATTTCAACTGTCAACAAAAATAACACTACTTTTCTTTCAACCAACATACTTAAAAAGAAGAAATTTAAATATTCCAGCACTCAGACTCATCTGACGGCTGCTTCATGTCCTCCCTTATGTACACTTCGTCTCGAATTTCTTTGCATACACTGCAGATTATCCGTCGATCAGTGATGTCATTTGTCCCATCAATATTCGTTTTATGCATTTCATATACAGCTACCTGATTATACAATAGAAAGAACGCTGAACGAACAAAATTGTCAATAAAATAAACTCAGAGTAAAAATATTCAGCAAGAATTTTCTACAGCGATCAAATCAGATGTCGAAGAAGTATTTTCAAACTACCTCTTTTATATAAAACCAACCGGTAGAAAATTTTCGAGCGATTTCGGCGGCTCTCACTAGTGGAATATGGTCTCCACTGCAGAAACGACGACGACCACATGGAGTTGCCGATTCGGATGTATCTATACTGAAGTCCACAAGCACTCAATTTTACACTACGAAATCACAAAAAGAGATCAGTATCGATTGGCTGGGCACTGTAATATTCTCTAGGCGCTTTTTAAGTGAAAGAATGACAGAAAATGTTAATGAGTGGGCAAACAATTTGCATTTTTCATACAATAAAATCAAGCGTTATCGGTGAAACTCAAGTTTCCCATATAGGCCACATCCCACACCCTTTTGAATAATGAACATTTACCTCCGATGACTGATCATATGACCCCTATTTATAACGGTCATCAATATATCAATGATAACAATCTCTTAGGATTAACAGATTCGAAAGGGCACTTCGTGCTGCCCAATAAAGAATTTCAACATCATGTAAACAAAAGTGAATTAGTATCAATTCTGATTCCACTACAAGGACTGACATTACAGCTCCTTCCGTCTCCCTCCCTCCGCCATCCTCCTTTCTCGCCAGATTTTGGAAAAAATGAAGAGCAGTGGCGCCACGTAAAAAATTCAAAAAGTCGTCACTCTGGACAAAATAGCGCTAGCGGGTTCCGAACAACTATGGCGAGTTCAGTGTTGTTTTGATAGAACATAAGAATTCCCATAAGACATCTTGGCTTGCTAGAAAGCACCTCTAAACGAAACCATTAGAAATAATGTTCACCCATAACCAGAAAAAAACAAACTCGAAACGCCTTTCATATAGATATTCTACCTGATCTGCTTAGTAGTCATCATTTCTCTAAATTTTCGATGTTCCGTTCTGCTGCTCCCTTACTTATGGCATCTGTTGTTGCCCATTTCCCTTTGAATCCGTAAAGAACACTCACGCGAAATCAAACTGCGAGGTACTGCCATCTTCCGTTTCAGTCTCGTCCTCTCGTACACTTTCCATCTCTTTGAATTCACCCATCTCGCTGCTCATTTGAGTGCCAGAACCGAACATTACGTTTTCCACAAACGGATCCGCTGTAAAAAACATCGTAAAAAAATTATCCAGCTAGCTTAGGCTAAGCTGTGACGTCACCAATACATCTTTCAAGCAATCATACTAATACCACTCCTCTAGTCAACCAAACAATGAAACAAATTTTAGCAAATTCCCGATTCTGTTCTTGGTAGAATTCCCGTTGCTATTTAGTTATACCTTCAGTAGAACTCCTTGCTGTAAGTCCTGGCTAAGACCAATTCCTAATGAACTTTCGACTTTCACAACAAGGTTTCTTCCATTCAACAACCTCGAATTGTACTTCCGCTCATTCATATACCATAAAATCTCGTCACACTTCCTTGTCTTTCAGATGCAACGTGGACAGAATTTTTCTATAACCTACTTTTTCGAAAACAGCACTAACAATTAATTAAATCAGCTGAACTAAATTCATCCGCTTCGTCCCGATTTGCTCGCAACAATATGAGCAGATTCACATTTTCGATATTCTACAAAAAAGCGAGGGCTCACTGATTAGCGATTACTCTAAATAAGAGAAAGAATTTGAATTCGTATTTTGATTGACGCAAAAATGTTCAATTTCAATAATGCTGTGAAATATGCGCAGAAGAATTAGTGGAAGCATTAATGATCCTATGAAACAGATAAGAAACCAGAAATAACAGAAACAGAAGAATACAACACGTTAAATATTCAAAAAATGTACGAGATAAACTTCTAACTTCGTTCATTGGCGACGAGAATAATATAGAATTTGATTGTGAGACAATCTCGTGGAGATTTTAATTGCTGATCATGAAGAACAACCCGAATCGCTTTGTACATCTGCCCGAGATATTCCTGAAATTTCAGTTTTTATTAATAGTTCAAAGAAAAAGTGGAGAAGACATTTCGAAAAACAATAAAAATTCAAAGATCAGAGAATCCTAGCAATCAATTAAGAATTCATAACAAACATCATTCAGCCGTGGAAAACAAAATATGAATACCAATATGAAGCGAAGAAATGAAAAACATCACAATGAAATATAAAATAGTCCGTTGTGCAAGTAAGCAAGTAAGTCACTCAACAGGCACGCTAACAACAGCAAATTTATTGCACCATTTAATTTAGTTTCATCGACTGCCTTCTTCAAATAATGTTAGAAAATCAACGATAAATCCGGAAGAAGAACATTTCTGAACTTGCGGCCTCTTTTCGAAAAACACACCTCGAAAGCATTCAGCACTTCAGCACAACAATACCTCTCAACTCCACAACAAACTATAAAACAGCTTCACGTGCAGTGACCATCCCCCTTCTTCACTTGTTTTTATTTTTTCTCATTCCTTACAGGCATAAAGAAATTGCAATCAGACCTTGCATTCTTCAGAGACAAGCATGAACTGATCGGAGGCGCCCGTATTCAGAGGTTTCAAACGAACGACTCGCCACTCGGTGCTCTTCTGCACGAGGAAATGCTCCCAGATGAGACCACTGTCGACGGGCAATTGTGAGAATTCCACCTGTGAATCGCACCACCTATTTTGTTTGATCACTTTGAAGTCTTCTAATTTTTCTAGCAAGCGGAAAAGCGTCTCGTTACACTCGATGACGCTCGTAAGCAAAACATTTTCCACTATTCGGCATATCCTACGTGGATTTCCAATAACGCTTCAGCAAAAACATCTGAATTCAAGGATTCTGGACTTGAGATTCCAATGTGGAATAGACAAACAGTCAATAGTAGAAGGACCACGTCTAACTTAGAAACTTCAGTTGTTAATAAATTAAACAATGCTAGCTGTCAAACAAATCTCTATTTTCGGAAACATGCAAATAAAGTAGACTGCCTTATCACCGAAGAAAAACAGGGAGTGCCTGTCACAACAAAGAAAACAATGAGTAAATTCTGAGAAAAGAACAAGAATGAATAAATAAGAAATAAACTATTAACCACTCTAAACAAACTTCAATTAGAATGTGCCGCTTCTAATGGTACTTGAAAGCGTCAATATTAATATGATGTGTCAATGCTGAACACACTATGATATCGTGGCGATGGGTTAGAGATGGAATCGGGCATCTCCTCTCGAAGGATAGAGTGTCGGCTTAATGCTATAATTCATCCCAACCTTACAACGTACTCTTCAATACTGTGCGATTTCAGCGGCGCAATAAAAACAATAGGCTAATATCTTGGAAAATAAACACCAACCCGTTCTTCATATACACAGTTGCGCGCATAAGGTGGTCTGCAACCATAATACTGAAGAAAATCGATTAGGAAGGCATTCGTGTTGTATCCTTGATTGAACAGAACCTGTAAGAGGGATAAAATTAAACCAACATTGCAAAGTCATTCCATACAACCAAAACTGAACAAATCAAAATAATAGGATCACTTTCTACGTTAATCATCTTAGGTCAAAATTTATATCTTTCTGACGTTTCATCATAACCGTTATCTTCTTGCCCTTGTCCTTTAGCACAACCACTTCGCTATTTTTTCCTCCACCGCTTAGTGAAAGCATACCGACCTATGTTTCTATCAGACCATTATTACCGACAAGTCTTACCTGCTGTCCACCAACAAGATAGGTAGCCACCATTCTTAGATGAAAATCGTAGGTGAACGAGTGAACGTGCCCCTTAGAGATTAAATCATCTTTGAGTGACTCCAACTCTCTTTGCTTTTCCACCTCCGATGTACCATTGTCCTCCATCGGAATCACGTTGTTAAGCTGCGATGCGTTCCAAACCAGAATTCGCACACTAAAACATGCTTCCTTGAAATCAACTATCTCTGAGCACACAGCGACCACTCATCCCGCACCACATGCCACTATTGAATACTGTTTTTCTAGTCGCAATCTGCGGCAGAAATAAAGGTACCATTTGACAAAAATATGTTTTCGAAATAAATATCTGCGCTTTTCTGTCCTAAGAAGAATTTGCATGTTAAAGCATGCTTCCTTCACAACAACGATCCATGGTTACTGAGCGATCACTCCTATGCTGCAAGCAACAATCAACACTCAAGAATCGACCTAGGAACGCGCTCACACTCATCATCCGAACTCTCAAAATGAATACATTAATCATAAAGAAGTGATGCAGAAAAGATAAAAACATATGAATTCACTTGCTCCTTCCTCTTTCAAAGAAAGCGTTCTACACTCTTTGCAAAAAGGTTTTCAGAAATCTGTAAAATAGAATACAAAATGAACAAGCATTTACGACTACTCCAACGGAAGTAAGCTACGATTGAAGTTCAAAGCGCATTGAAGAGATTCACAGCAAGCTTCACAAGTAATATCGATTGCACAAAGTGGGCGCCCAATTATCTGTCAATTTATTATTCAATCTTGTTGGAAATAACAGAAAGACTTAGTATACCTTGGGTACGAAGGAACATTTACTGAAGAACAAAGTGGTGTGATTTAGATCTTGCAAAAAAAGTGACTTCAGAAATATAGTGGTATAAAAGCTTCTTTACAAATCCGGACACTTAACGAGGAATTCAGACATTCAGAATATCTGATAGAGTTGCTCTGCTCATTCAAATCTCGATTAACAGTTATCTATTATGCAGACCATATATCAAAACGACATCAATCAAAAACGAGATCTACTACGATCGATTTAACGGGAACTGTAAAATAATAAACAAAATATCGAGAGAATATCAGAAACTGCCAAAATATCCAATCGAATGTAAAATTTTCGGCTAATACAAAAAAATAATGTCTGTTTTTTAGGAATGTGTAAAAAGAGATGACCTGAAATATGGCGCGACGAATGTAAGATGAACAAATATAACCCCACCGGCTGCCACTTTAAACAGCCAAACATTTGGTGAACATTGAGTAGTCTGAAATAAACCATTCAACTCATCGCTAGCAAAATACTACGACAATAAGCTGATAAGTGAAACATTCAAGAAGAGTAACAAAAGGACAATTTTCATTATTCGATTATTTAGATACACGTCAATTTTATATCTGAATCGACTGCATTTAATAAGATAGTAAAATTCATTTAAATAGGCGACAAAACTTCAATCTAGAGGTCAGTTTATTTGAAACGAAGAAGCAAACAGTGCGCACTGTGGAGGCAACAGAAATCCTCACGACCAACTTTCAGACCGCTTTTACTTCATCAGGACGATCACCGTCACGCTAAAAATAAACTTTCGGCGGAGACAAGGAACAAATTTTTAGGAGATTCTTAGCATAAGTGGGAAACGGATATGCCACTTCCGCCATCTCTATATAGTCACTTGATTTTCATCGTCATTATTAAAAGTTCACTTGTGCAGTACAAATCTCAACTACTTTCTATGGCCTTCCACTGCGCTATGTATATCGCAATGAATTTTAACAATGAAATATTGAAGGTACAGATTTGCTGCTAAAGTCAAATGACATAGGGTGATCTTTCAACCTTGTGACATCCTTGACCACTCTGGTAAAGCAATCTATCAGAAAACAGTAAATTATGGTATAGTTTTTAAAGAAAAAATCCTTCACCAAGATTGGCCATCTAATCCTCCCCTCTTCTTTCTTTTTTCCTCCCCTCTACTCCTACGATCGACATCGCTACTGATAAGAAAAAACGGCCTGCATACCTGGGTATCATACCGCAACGTGTACGGATTTTTCCTCACATTCAAAGGGCTCACGTCTTTCACATCCAAGAAATGTAAACCAAGCTTCTTCGCGTACTCCACATAACTCTGAAAGACATCACTTAAAGCTCGTAATGATCCCGTACTTAATGTGTTGCTGAATAACGATTTGTACGAATCTGCTCTATCATTTGCACAATACTTTTAAACAAAATTTATGGGATTTCGAATTCTATGTGGAAATTTAGAATCAGCGATACTTTACAATTCAAGGGAAAACTCAACGAAAAATTAGTGTGAAAACTCCAACAGCCAAAGGAATGTATGACCATATATCTTTCGTTCTAAACCATCCGTCTTTCACCCACCCTAACCCTACCGTCAACCATTTTCAATTTCAGCTCGACGAATGCAATATAATACTTCAAAAACCTTCGAACAGTTTTCTCTTCAAATGCACAGCCCGCCAATAACCAGAAAACATTATCAAGTGGGGTGATTAAATAGCGCAAACACCTCGCAAATTGGAAAATTATCTATATTCACACTGCTTTTTGAAAACAACTCATACAAAAATGGTTCGGTTATAACCTACAGCTAAACGCTTCAGCTCAACCTCTCACTCACATTCTTGCTTTCATGTACTAAAGTATGAGCTCTTTTCATCAAAAAAACCTCGATGCGGCGCAAATGCCAATCGGAGCGATTGAAAGCCGCGCAAAAATCTTCCTTTGTCAGCTGAATGCAAAGCCGATAGCAAGCTAATATCAATTTTGAGGTAATGTAATGAGCGTGTCACGTTCACTTCACAAATCAAAAAATTCGAATCAAGGAAACGAACCTCAACAAGCATAAATTGTATCTTGAGGCAACATGGATCATCCTCCTCCGTATATCGTCGAATATGTGTCAGCGATGTCGACGAAAATCCTTCTATAGTGGTGCTGAACGTGTTGGATCGAAACTGAAACTACAAAATGTATCATTTAAATGAAGTGCTTCGTTTCAATTCATTAAAATCAATTTCATTTAAGTGGGGATCCGTCCTATCGAAAGCACAAAAAATTGACACAAATAGTACAACAACGCTTTATAAAAATAATCCACTCGAGCATCACATACGCATAAAGCAGATTATATCTGAAATAGAAATGCTTAGCAACTAAAGGCTAAACATTATTAAGGTTATATTTCCAATTTTCCCCAGTTTCATTCATTTATCTAACGGGAGAGTGCGAGTGGTCAATGCCTTAATCATTTCCGATCCTTTTTGACCGAAATATTTCTGTAGTTAATAAATCATTAAATACCGTTGGGCAGTAATAAAAGAAACGCTCTGGCTGAAAAAAATATTCGTCCCGCAATATCGAGCTAATTTTTTATGAAATGAGCGAAAATGCACCTTCGAAGAATGATGTATGGGTGCCTCGTATTTGGACAGTTTTGAACCACTCGCTCGCCGTGCCGATGGATCGTCGGCAAGAGAATGTCGGAACTCACTGCAAAAGCGAAGCTCGATGATATTGTATCAGCAAGCGAAGATCGATCAAGAAAATAAAATTCGGTTGAACGAAAAATTGTATCCAACGTGCTGAGCTTAACAAAAGGCTAAAATGCAGAGAGGATGAGATGCAAATCAAATTTAAATTCCCGAAATCACCAATAAATCAACAATTTTACACTCAAAATTTCAATAGGGCTTCTTTTATTTCAACAAATTCAAAAGTTATAATTAATAAAGTGGAAAAATATAAATAAAACAACAGAAACACCTGCCTACAATTGATAAGTGGAACAGCAAATAGGTTTATCTAAAAACGTATATGATGGGACGCCCAAACGAGTAGGTACACCTCTCGTCTGCGCTCAAAACTTCATCCAAAGCAATTTTCTCATCCCCTTCCCTTCCTCCTTCGTTAGATATACCAACATCGATCAGCCTATACCTTGTTTTGAGGAGGAAGTTCCGTAAACCTAGAGAGCGAAAGAGAAAGTAAATGAGGACAAAGAGACAAAAAGCTTATCTCTTTAGCGGGAGATCTTCCCCGTGCCAAAAATTCCTCCATTATTCTCGCCTTTGCACGTATACACTTCATCCAAAGCAATTTTCTCATCCCCTTCCCTTCCTCCTTCGTTAGATATACCAACATCGATCAGCCTATACCTTTAATCTCAAGGCAAGCCACCTCATATCGAATTTGTGTGCGCAAAATGCACTCAGTGAAAAAGTTTAGATTAAGTTCTTATAAAAAAGCAAAAAGTTCGTATCTCAAGTGAAATGTTTGAATATATTTTCGCTATGCGACAATCAATTTTCAACAACATTTGCTGCAAAAGAAAACCTTAACTTGGATACAATATTAAAAACAAAGTTAAGGAAATAAGAGTACCATAACTATACCTCGGTGTTTCAGCGGAAAAACGTATCGCAGCGATACGACGTCGCCAACGTGGGAACAACAGCAATGGTGACTTCACATAATGCACCTCTCGACTTCGCATTGTGATCAATATGAGGTTGGTTTCGCTCACCTCACAACTACCCGCCAATAACGACTGATGCACCGAATGGAATTTTTGATGATCACGCATCAAAGAACGCATCTACAAATTTATTCCCTAAAGAATGTACTCAGTTTGTAGGTTTTCTTTGTTCTATACTTGTGTTTGGTCATGTCCACTGTGGCATCATCGAGTGTCTCTGAGTGCCCATTGAATCAATTATTTTCCCATTAAACTAGCATTCGATAGATTGCATCGCTTACCTACATGATATGCAGCAAATTCTCCATTTTACAAGGATATTTTTCAGTCGCCGTTTAGCTAACTGGTGGGAACTCAAATATCATAACGGCAATGCAGAGATTGGAAATAAAAATGAACTCTACATAATTTATTTCCACATTCAAAGCGGAATTCATTTGATCGAATGCTCAATTTGTCGTTTCGTCGCCAATATTCAATAAGCACTATTGTTAGGCTATTTCTAAAATCTCGATAGGCTCCCCCATCTAAACCTCTCTTCTACGACCGAAAATGAAATTGCCTATCAATCTTAGAAAAATCGCCCTCACACGCCCCTAACTAAGTGAAGCTTTCTTAAAGCAATGCTCACAAATCATGCAACTTCAAAATGTGATCACGAAAACAACTGCTCAATCTCTATATGCTACGATTTGGGAAGAATCATCTCAATGAAATTCTAATTAGTTCCGTATTGATTACACGTAAAAACTTATAAACGACTCAATCGACTTCACTCTTCCCATAATAAAAGCAAACAAAAACTTATCAGTCAACTTCACACATATAGAAAAACGCGGAAGAAAGGTCGTTTTGGTTAAGTTGATGGTTGCGGTTGGACAAGAGTAAACCAACGAAAACAGTAATGAATCCTCAAGCAGTTTTTTCGAGAACAATAAGGTGCTTGCCTCATTTTCAACCATAAGTATTTGCTCGCACTGATCTTCAAGAAACGTCGGCATGAGGTTTATTGCAAGGAAAGAAGCACTCGAATGTCGATAGAGTTTCATGCGAAGTCGGGCTTCATTCGGCTCCAATAAATCACTCACAAACCTGCAATGAGCAAAAGGCTAACAAGACCATGTTCTTCAGCACCTCAGGATGAAAAATACGACAACAAACCCAAGAAAAAAGGAACCCAAATTTGAAAGATGGACAGAATTTGACGATCGAAAAGAAGCATGGTGATCTCTTAGGATGGAAATACATTAGGAAGGAAGAGATTGCGGTAACAATCTATCAAAGAATCCCTAAAATTGATTTTCCCCTCTGGCAAGCGAATTATTTTACAATCTCGAAGGAAAATTTGAAGTTATAAGATAATCTGAAGAGTAATTCGATCAACTCTGATTAACTCCCAGAACATATGAAGCCTATTTGCACTTGACGAAACTGTAATGAATTGGGGTTCCAGTAAACCTTCCGTGCACCTGCTGCATTGTGGTACAGCCGAAAAACATCAGTGCCCAAGGAGATAGGAAAGCAAAAAGGTAAACGGGAATGTGGCTCCGAATCCCACTGACTGCAGTAAATCGAATAATTCAATCAGTTTACGATCCAATCCTCTCCAAAAATCCATTTCTGCTGAAGTAAAATAACCTTCAAGAAAAACGGTATGCATTCCTCATCAGTGCAGTTTCTCATATTTATTCCAAAGAAATTATACAGTGACGATAAAAAACAATTAACTGAGAATTCTGGAGTTCTCCCTTTTTTTATATTAATATCTTGCTTGAGTTGGAATTTTATACCGCAAAAAAGAATCACATGGGTTCCCAGTTGGAGGCCTCGTCGAGTTCCATTATTTCAACATCGAAATATACATATCCAGATTCAATAAAGAGAATCACATATACAAAGCTAAATGAGCGCAATATTCCTCAAATTTGCCTATTAGGCTGAATAAAAATTTCCACCACTTATATAACAGAATATTTTTTAATTTACCGCCGCAGCACAAATATTAAGGTACCCAAAATATAGGAACGATAAAATTGTGATAAGCGAGTGATAAGGAAGTGATAAAATACTAACTGTTGATCGAAATCCGCTGCGCCCATTTCCGGGAAATCATATTTGTATAGTAGCGGTGCATTCAACCAAACGAGTGCATTAGATGACGGTGAAATAGTCGCCGGCAAATGTGTTATACCCATTTTATGTAGACCAATTTCACGCAATAAACGAGACTTTCCATTATGCCATGATATTATACTCGAAAACAATTTCTGCATATGCTCGGCTGCCTTCGTCGAATAATTATATAAATACAGCGAAGCCTGAAAACGAAATAAAAAAGTGATACAAAAACATTTCGACAATATTAAAATTCACAACGTCCGACGTGATTTTGATGACAAAAAAGGGTGTGAAAAAATGAAGTATAGCCCTATTTGTCCACTATGATTAGCAGCCTTAAACTTCAGAATCACGATGCTCTATGACAGCAGATCCGTCGTTTAAAACCGGATGAAATGATCGTGAAAATGATATCTTCTCAAATATGAATTTCTTTTCAAGCGAGGATGATCTTGCACTAAATGAGGTCTGCGATAGTACATATAAAACTTAAAAGTCCGAGATATAAGGCGCAAATAATCAGTTTCCCTTGCAAAAAAAACCTTGAGAAAGTTGACGAATAATAGAAGATTTCATAAACGTGGACTCAGGAATAGAACGAAATGGCTGCGTAATGACTAACCACTTCACCACGAATAATGAAGAAGAGAAGACGTTGACGAGGAACGAATGGCGATATTTGCGGCATAAAACGGAACGATTCATCTGCAAATAATATTCCTTTCCAAATCGATTCTATTATCAAAATATGCAGTAAAAACTTTAAAATCTCATCAGTTCTGTTATTTCTTAGTTGCGCCCTTACTTTAGTTTTTCCACAATTGGACAACACAATAATTACCAATTTTACTACAATATGAGATCAACTACACGTTTATCACAGTTCTATTAAATCCTGAAGGCAGATTCGGATTCATTTATCACATTTGCCGTTCCCTTTCCCACAAGTGACTATGAACCTATTGTGTAGAGTAGGCAGAGTCCAGACTGAAAAAATTGGCACAAAATACGGGAACGAAGGGCCTAAGTGAGCATATATGACATCAGAGAAATAGATTGAAATTTTAAGAAAATTCATCCATTAGTGCAAGTGCACAGCAAAGGACAATATGAATTACCTTCAACATCACATAAATTCCCTTACATGGCTGCAAACTTTAACTGAACAAGAGTAAGCGGATATCGAATATTCCCTTCAAAAGTTTAAAATTCTATAAGGTATCCCACAAAAAGCATTCAATTCTTTCACGATGCCATATGCAGAACGATACGACCACGAAAGCAATTCATCTTCTTTTATTCGCCATTTCTTACTTACCAATTACTTCATTTTCAATTAATTTATAAATTACTCCGGGGAAATAAAAGAATAAAACAAAGCACCGCTAACCACCATCAGTGAACACTTGAGTCAACACTTCTGGAAGCAACCCGTCGAGACACTCGGCACCATAGCGCAATGTTGCTTCTGCATATTCATGATCGTATGCGATTAACATCAAGGAAATTGCAACATGCTCGGAATCAACCACTCGTCCATCATCACTCTAAACATCGCGTAGCCCAATAAAATTCAGTGAAATCGAAATACTGCATCGGCTCAAGATGTGATTCTCGGGAATGACCTTTTAATTGAGGAGGCGGCTAGTTACTTACTCCTGAAATTTTGGCTGACTATACAATGGTATTTAGCACTGAGCACACGAAAATAAGGGATTCTGCGAGGTTTTCCAATAGAACGAATGGACGATTGCTAAGTCAGATTGACAAGGAAATTCCTGCGACTCCAATATCATCCTTTATCAAATCTCCTGAAGACCGTAATATGTCGAAAACAGGAAAGAATGGGAGGAGAATGAGGGACAGGGAGCAAGTTAACGTCCTCCTCCTCTAAAACGAAACGGACTCACAGAGAACGGCTGAACGAATGAATCGCTACAATTTAGCGAGCAATATCGGGTCGAGCCATTCGATTCCTGGTGACATACGGTGACCGTTTCATGACATACCATCACGCGCAGACGCTCGCTTATCACCTTACATATCTAGAACACTCATATTATCTAATTCCACTACTAGATACGCTCATATAAGAGTATTCAACGAAAAAAGAAGTGTCAGGAGACGCTAAAAAACTACGACGTCAACTCCGGAGCCGCAATCCTTCAGTTCACCGGACAGAAAACAGCGACAACAAAGCGGGGCATCAAACGCGGACTTATTTCACCTTACCAAAGACAAGATGGGGACAACATCTGACACCAGAATTGACTTTGAAACGTGAACAACGCCTAAAGACTTATGGTAATCGTGGCATACTGTTGTGTCAAACCGTATAAAGTCTACGGATATGCACCGTGGTCATTTCCGAGCGAAATTAATAA